>WION01000007.1:600000-976794 GCA_015039365.1 Amanita rubescens
TTTGAAAACAGTTGCTACAGAGCGGGTTCCCATTCCATCCATGATGCGACAGTATGACGAGGCATATACAACTCCTTTGCCCACCCTATCCATGGTCGTCCTGTCAATAGTAAGTCTACACGTTGTTTGACCCCCAAGATCTGTTCCAACCTTCTCAGACCATGCTCGGTGAATTCCTGACTGCAAACGTATCGACACCGTTCATTCTCTTCATGGTGAAGGGTATGTTTCGCTCGCCGACGTCGCGAAGCTTTGATTCTGACTCACTTGCAGGTTTTAATCAATTCAAGGACGAAGCAGAGATCGCATTCTGGACGGGAATCCTCGGTATGTGTCTATTCGGTTAATTCGTATACACCGCGCATTGATTCGGCATTCTAGTCTCGGCGTTCTTCCTGACGCAATTCATCACATCTCTACTTTGGGTACGCCTTAGCGCGTCTGTGGTGTTCTGTCTCTTTTGACACCGCATATCTGCCAGGCCACTATTGCCGAAAAGCACGGGCGTCGCGCCGTCCTAATCACGTCTTTACTCGGAACTTCTATCACCTGCGTCGTCTTTGGCACATGTACCACCTTACAGCAAGCTATGTGTGTTCGTTTATTGCAAGGTGTCTTTGGGGGTGCCATAGGGGTTGCAAGAGGCTCTGTAGCATTTGTTACGGATCATTCAAACGAGGGAAGGGCTTATGCTATTTTAGGGTATGTCTAACTTAGTATCTGCTTATCAATATTCATTTTTAACAGCTTCTGCTGGGGAATGGGAGGTGTTGCAGGTGCCATAGTTGGCGGAGCTTGTGAGTCCGTGGTCATCATCTTGTTCACTCACTTACCAAATCTGCAGTTGAAAGACCAGCGGCGAAGTGGCCGCAGATCTTCGAAAGCGTTGAAATTTTCGTAACTTATCCTTATCTACTCCCTTGCTGCATTGCTGCATCCATTACTTTGATGGGTGAGCTTCCGTTATCACGCTAAATGTGGATCCGGCTCTCATAAACTTTCTAAAGGATCTTTTCTGGCATGCTTCCTGGGCCGAGATGGCGGTCCAAGGCAGGGCGCAATTCACCTGCCACCCGAAAAAGATAACTTGCCTACGCCTATTCCGGAGGAAGATTCTAATCCACCATCCCCCGTCCTCGAAGAGCCGCCTAAACGTCAAGGGTTCGTCCAATCGATCCGCTCTGTCTCCAGAAAGTTCTCCAATTTGTCCAATTACCTCCCTGGGCGCAGGGAGTCCGTAAATCTAGTCTCTGCTACAGATCGGACTCCTTTACTTCAACACGCCATTTTCGCCTCTCCAACCGCTGAAACACCCAGAGCCCAATCCCGCGTGAGCCATGCTGATGGATCGGCGTACGGATATAGCGGTAAATACCGCAGCCGCCTTGCTAGTAGCACCTCAGCTGCTCTGCGTAGAAGAAGCAGCATGGCTGGTTCGCTCAGTTGGCAACCTGGGAGTTACGATGTACGCAGAGAGTCCGTTGACTCTCGGGATCTCAACTTTGCCCAAAGGCTGCTCATGGCCAATGAAAACGCCGTCAACAGCGTCGCGGACTTGTGGGTTGCTGCTGCCATGAATGCGGACAACGAAGATCCATTTGAAAGCGACTTGGAGGATGAAGAACCAGCAGTTCCTGAACAACTTGAAGAAGAAGAAGAAGACAATGACGATGCTGCGACGATTGATTCATCCCGAACGCAACGCGGACGTGGTACTTCCACAAAGCGGCTAGGCTTGAGTATCAACACTATGAGTCGGCGACCTTCCAGGGGTGTCGTTCATGCGCCATCGCGAGGGTCTCGGCCATCCCGATCGCATTTCAGCACTTCTCGGCATGCTACTAGCCCACAGGCGATACCTAGGCACCCATCCATCTCCATTCCGCCTAGTAGCACACCATTATTGGTGCGCCGTCGTTCGAGCACTTCCGTACCGAGCATCTTTTCCCATACGGGAGTTGAGGTACCCCGTGCCGTGCTTGATGCACGGGATATCCTAACGCGGTTAGAGGAAGGGGTCGCGAGGCCCGATGGGTTGGAACCCATTATCGAGTCAAGGCAACCGTCCAATAGTTCCGCGTCGTCGGACACAGAAGTGCCCCTCGAAAAGACCCCGTCCCTAATTTCGCAGCTTCCCCTTCAAGTGATTTTCCAGTACGGGGTGTTCGCCCTTCACACCACGACACACGATCAAGTATTCATGTCGTATCTCGTTTCGTGAGCACAATAGCGCTATTTTTGGTTCGGCTGTCCTAAATATTGTCTAGCGATGTCCCTGCCGGCGGACTGGGCTTAACCGCTGCTGATTTCGCACAGCTCAGTATGTTATCGTACTTGACGTGGTAATGACATCTGACAAGTGTCATCGCATAGTTGCCCTCATGTGCTTGGCCCAATTGGCATACCAATTTTATCTATATCCGTAAGTTTCATTCTCGAATATTGTAACCCCTAGTCGTAATTTGAGTGCTACTCGAACAGGAACCTTGGGTGAGTAATAAGCTACACAAGCAAATTTCATTGGCTGATCAGACTATAGCCCTCCTAGGGGGAAATTCTCTCATCTATCTATGTTCCGCATTGGAGCTGCTCTGTTTATCCCGGCATATCTATTAGTTATTCCTCTCAGACCGTTTGCTGTTACCCTCGGCAGCGATAACTACGTCGTCATGGCTGGTGAGCACGCTATTTCTGTCTTGCGGAGTACACGGAAGTTAACGCACATGGCTTCATCAAGGTTTGATAGCAACTACGTGAGTAGTCTAATGAACATACTTTCGTCACGCCTTTTCTTATCATGACGGTAGAACTATACGTTATTGTGGAAGTACTTTTGGCTATACTGCCATATCTATACTGCTCAATTATAGTGAGTGGATAAATCAGCTACAGGGTCGCTTGCTAATGTGCTTCAGTGACACCACCCGACGCAATCGGTTACGCCAATGGCATTGCACAAAGTATCGTAAGCCTCGCACGTTGCGGAGGACCCGCTTTGGGCGGCTACGTAAGTTTATTCCGTAGATGCGATATCAGTGCTTACTTTAGCAAACGCAGATATGGTCTATTAGCGTGCGCGATGACCCTTCAGGCTATCCTTTCTCCTTTATTGTCTGCACGGTGGTTTGTGCCGTGAGTGTATTGTTAACCTTTATGATACGATAGCCGGACGAGGCCTATCTTTTTATCATTTCTTGCATATTTACTTTATCATCACTGTTGCATACCTGCACTTTTACGAGTAGTTTACCTCTTGCATATGGACTGTGGACTCCTATGGCCTTGCATACTTTCCTGTACACTACGTGACATGTACGATACCTCGTCGGAAAAATAGCCTATAGTCCGGTGACTAATCAAATACCCTTGGTTTTTCCTCTCTTTCATCGAGTCTCGATGACGCTGCCTGTGACGTCTCGCAAGGCCTCTTCCAAGCGGAAGCGGCCCCAAAATTCACTCTTATCGCGAAAGAAAGTGAAAAGTCATCATACGGCCGAAGATTTGCCTTGGAAAAAAGTATCGCGGCCTTCAGAGACTGGACTAGGAGATGATTGGATTCTGGAGTTGGAGGAGGTGGAAGGTGTGGATGTCGTTTATGAGGAGACTGAACGAGGAAAAGTAGCTCGGTTCACGGTATGTTATGTTATGTGCCCCGGAAGGCGATCGGTTTTTTTTGGACTGTTTAGGTGGTTGAAAGTGAAGGCGAGGAGGCGCGTTCGGATGGTGAAATAGGCCGTGCAGGAAGCTCTATGCAGCAAACGACACAAGATGATGAGGAAGAGAAAGAAGAAGAATACGAGCCGTTTGATTGTATGTATGCCATATTGGAACGTTCCACGAGAGTCATTCACTTTGCAGCGGAAAACTTATTACCACAGTGGCACGCCTTCTCGTTACATTCACAGTTATTGCAGGCATTGCACTATAAGGGGTTCAATGCTCCTACTCCCATCCAAGCCGCTGCTCTACCTGTTGCGCTAAAAGGCAAAGATGTGATAGGCGTGGCACAAACCGTAAGTAGAATATATGCCTATATGGTTTTAATTCTAATTGTATTACATTAGGGATCAGGAAAAACTCTGGCATATGGTTTGCCTATTCTCCATCACCTGCTTTCCCAACCACGTCCTGCAAAAAATAAACGACGGAAACTGAGTGCGCTTATCCTGGCGCCAACGCGTGAACTTGCGTTACAGGTCTCCTCGCACTTGAATGTTTGTTTGAACAAGGTCGAGGGAGATAATCTGGACACTGACGCGCTAGAAATGGGAACGGACGGTTCAAAGGGCAAAAAGAAGAGGAAAGGAAAGGAAAAGGCTAAACCTGAAGGATCGGATGCTGGACAAAAGAAAAAAAGCCCTCCGCATGTCAGCGTGGCTACCATCGTCGGTGGAATGTCATCGCAGAAACAGCGCAGGGTCTTGGAGAGAGGCGTTGATGTGCTTGTCGCTACACCTGGCCGGCTATGGGACATTTTGGAAGATGTGGGTATAGCCACATACCTCTATCCTTTGTCTGATCTGCTTTCTGGCACAGAATGATACCCTCGCTAAAGATATCAAAACACTAAAATTCCTCGTGCTTGATGAAGCCGATCGGATGATTGAAGCCGGCCATTTCGCAGAGTTGGAGAATATCCTTCGGTTGACGTTGAGAGGAAATAAGTTCGTCTCTACTAGAAATGACGTGACATACGGAATGACCTTTATGGATAGAGAGGAGGAAATACCTGCAGAGTTTAACGATATGCAAGCCGAAGCAGCTGATGTGCCACTAGAGGCAGATGGACTGCAAATTTTCGTTTTCTCCGCCACGTTGAGCAAAGATTTGCAGCGGAACCTCAGGAAACGGACCAAGCTGCCTAAGAAGGGCCAGAAACCAACCTCGACACTTGGTGCGTCTTCCTAAATCAATCTAACCCGAATCGTTGGTGAACCAGAGTTAGATGACCTCCTCTTACGTCTCGACTTTAGAGATCCAGAGCCAGAAGTTGTCGATCTAAGTCCTGCGGGCGGCGTCGTGTCAACTTTACGGGAGAGTAAAATTGAATGTCTGGTTGCGGATAAGGTCAGTATTCTGCTCCTGAGTAAAGAAGATTTGGCGCTAAACCCTACATGTGGACTAGGATGTGTACTTGTATTACTTCTTGTTGCGTTATCCCGGGCGATCCCTTGTCTTTTTGTCTTCGATTGACGGGATTCGTCGGCTAATGCCGCTGACTGAATTACTGAACATTAAAGCTTTCCCTTTGCATTCCCAACTCGAGCAGCGGCAGAGATTGAAAAACCTTGACAGGTAAGATCTACACGTGGACAATCATCCCCGTCGCCTTCGTTTATCACTAAGTGCTTATGAAGGCTTAATTCTCTAGGTTCAAGTCTATAAATAATTCGGTGCTCCTCGCCACCGATATTGCCGCTAGGGGATTGGACATTCCCGCCGTGGATCATGTCATCCACTACCAAGTGCCGAGAACAGCGGACGCCTATATCCATCGTAATGGAAGAACTGCGCGTGCAATGCGGAAAGGGTTTGCACTTTTAATGTGCGCTCCGGATGAAAGGAGGGTCGTAAAGGGGCTGTTCAGTAGTCTGGGCCGAGGTAACGTCTTCATCTCCGAAAATACTATATGGCTCACGCTTCTCTCTTCGATTTCAACCAAAGATGAAGGCGAGATTCCGGATATGACCATTGAGCTTAGCTTGTTGGACAAACTCAAGGCTCGGATCCAACTTGCTCGGCAGATCGATGCCGCCCAGCACAAAACACGGAAAGTCAAGCATGACCGTCGGTGGTTGAAAGAGACGGCCGATGCATTGGGTGTAGAGCTCGACTCTGATGCCACCAGGTATTTAGACTCTCCTCACTGAGCACGACCGAGTCTCATCTACGTCCATTAAAGTGAAGCAGAAGATCGGAAGCCTTCATCAAAGAAAAGAGCCCAGGAAGCGGAGACAGCTGCATTGAAGGCCAAACTTAGGCAGATGCTGTCGCAGCCGCTCCTTGCGAAAGGCATATCTGCAAGGTACATAACATCCGGAAATCCGCAAATAGTCGATGAGTTGTTGGCCGGCAATTGTAAGTAGCTTTTATCCTAATGGATTTGTTACTTATCACGGGATGAAGTTAATGAGAACATGCTGGGCGTGAAGACGACGGAAGCAGGTAGTGACTTGGGTGTGAAGAGGAGTGGCTCGTTATCTAATCCGATAAGATAATTCGTAGGCATTGATGTAACCTTGTGGCTGTGCAACTGTGAAAAAATGAAGGCGAACTACAAGGTATACCAACTCCTCTACTTCAGAACGCCATCACTGTAGCTGACGCGCTTCGAGTTCTCCAACTTATGCGGGACTGTGTATAGACAAGGCAATATCATTTTTACGGGTGATGGCAATACCCTTCTAAGTCCAGTCGGGAACCGCGTGTCCGTCTTTGACCTGGTGAAGTGCGCCTGTCCATAATGCACTGCATCGGATTGTACTAACACATACCTTGCTACTAGTAACAAATCATCCACGTTTGCATTTGAAAATCGGAAAAATATTTCTGCCATTGCACTCAGTCCTGATTCAAATGTGCTCATTTCAGTGGACGAAGGCATGTCATTTAAACACGTTGCAATTATACAACATCTTTACCTGACTGCCTTGCAGATGGACGTGCATTACTTGTCAATTTCAAAAGAGGCGTAGTGCTTCACCACATCAATTTTCACAAGCCAGTACAGGATATAAAGTTCTCCCCGGACGGCAAGTAAGCAATTAAAGTCTACTTTTTTGCTGTACACGCTTTTTTTACAAGGGTTGCACAGATATATCGCTGTAACGCATGGAGCTCACGTTCAAGTGTGGCTCACCCCCAACCATCTTGTCCGCGAATTTGCACCTTTTGTCCTCCATCGGACGTATACCGGTCATCACGATGATGTAACGAGCATCCAATGGTCACCGGACTCACTGCAAGCATCTCTCTCTTAGTATATTACTTGAGAGTTAACAACAATACATAGGTGTTTTATTACGACTTCGCGCGACATGACAGCACGCCTCTTCACAATAAACCCTGTTAAAGGTTTTCGACCAAAGACGTTTGCAGGTCATAAAGATAGCGTGATGGGAGTCTACTTCTCCACCGACGGTTCAACAGTGCGTCTCCTCTCCTTTATTCCTCGATGAGTGCCTAACCTCCGCCCAGATATACACCATTAGTAGAGATGGTGCCGTATTTACGTGGAAGGCGAAAGAGCCAGAAATGAACGAGTCAGATGAAGCCATGAGCGAGGACGAAGAACCAACAGCATCAACGTCTAACGCCATAACACATGACAATTCGAACATTATTGCAAATACACGGTGGGGAGTACACAAACGCCATTACTTTAACCAAGCCAACACACGAGTCGTTTGCACTACCTTCCATCCTGGCTCTAACCTTCTCGTTGTGGGTTTCTCAACCGGTATTTTTGGCATTTGGGAGATGCCTGATTTCACCAACATCCATACTCTCAGCATATCTCAAGAAAAGATCTCTTCGGTTGCTATCAACGCCTCGGGAGAATGGCTTGCTTTTGGTGCGAAGAAGCTCGGACAGCTTCTCGTATGGGAGTGGCAGTCGGAATCTTACATTCTAAAACAACAAGGCCACTACTTTGATATAAACACGCTGTCGTATGCTGCCGACGGACAGACGATAGCGACGGGAGGTGACGATGGCAAACTCAAAGTCTGGTCTACGCATACTGGCTTTTGCTTCGTCACGTTCACTGAACATAGTGCCCCCATAACCGCTGTTTCGTTTGCAAAACAAGGAAACGTGCTCTTCTCGGCTTCTCTGGACGGCACCGTTCGTGCATACGACCTGATACGGTATCGCAACTTCCGAACGTTCACATCACCTTCTCCAGTACAGTTTTCCTCTCTCGCGGTGGATCCATCTGGGGAAGTAGTTGCGGCTGGGTCGACCGACTCCTTCGAGGTGTTCCTATGGTCTGTCCAAACAGCAAAACTTCTCGACGTCCTAGCGGGTCACGAGGGACCTGTGGCTTCACTCGCTTTCTCTCCTTCAGGCAACAATCAGCTAGTCAGTGGCTCGTGGGATAAAACATGTCGCGTCTGGAATGTTTTCAGCCGTACCCGCACCGTGGAGCCCTTTGCACTGTCCTCGGATGTTCTCGCAGTTGCTTTCCGGCCAGATGGGAAAGAGCTTGCTGTTTCTACATTGGATGGACAGATTACCTTTTTTGATATCGCCGAAGGAAAGCAGACGAGTATGATTGAAGGGAGGAAGGATGTTTCTGGGGGACGAAAAGCCGACGATCGCGTTTCGGCAGCGAACAATAGCTCGGGAAAGTCGTACAACAGCCTTGCCTATACCGCCGATGGTCGATGTCTATTGGCTGGTGGAAACAGCAAGTACGTGGTGTTGTATGACGTACGCGAAGGCGAGGGCATCATGGTGAAGAAGTACCAGATCACCCAGAACCTGTCTCTGGACGGGACCGAGGAATTCCTTGATAGCAGAAAGGTGAACGATGCGGGTATCAACGTTGACTTGATCGACACTCGTGGAGACGAAAGTGATCTCGAAGATCGGCTAGACACGACTCTGCCTGGGGCTAGCAGAGGCGCGCTAGATATGTCTAAGCGACGGTATCGGCTAGAGGCAAGGACGAAATGCGTTCGATTCTCTCCAACAGGACGGGCGTGGGCTGCTGCGTCGACGGAAGGTCTGCTGATATACTCGCTCGACGAGACGGTCACGTTTGACCCTTTTGACTTGACCATTGACCTCACCCCGCAATCCGTCTTGGAAGTCTTGGCGTCTAAAGAATACCTGAAGGCGCTTGTGATGGCTTTCCGGCTAAGCGAGAAGCCCCTTATTCAGCGCGTCTATGAAAGTATTCCCCGGCACGACATTCGGCTCATCGCACGGCAAGTGCCCATCATATATGTACCGCAACTGCTGCGATTCGTGGGCGAGCATTTAGAACGCAGCCCTCATCTGGAGTTTGATCTCCTGTGGGTGAATACGTTGTTAATGACTCACGGACGGTACTTGAAGGACCGATCGGGGGAGTTTGCAAGCGTATTCAGGACGCTCCAGAAAGTTCTCGGAGAGTCGGAACAATCGATATCGAAATTGTAAGTGATGTTCTTGTTATAGGACGGAAGGCCGCTGAAGGAACGAATATAGATGTGATGAAAACTCGTCGACTCTATCTTATATATTGGATCAATCATGGATTAAGCGAGATACGGACGTGGAGATGGTTGCTGCTCATTAGACATGCATACAAACTCAATCTAGTCCTTATCCAAACGTTCTTTCGACGGCTATCCTGCCCAAACATGGTTATTTCGTTCCTGCATCTGTTTTCGAGGCCGGTGCGGCTTTGTTTGACGTGAGTTGCCGGAAAGACAGAAATAGCATCGATGGCGTACCGGGCTGCTTGACATCTGTTCTGTTTATCATGTAGAGAAGTCCCATGATGGATGCGATGGCCAAGCTACCGAGGAGCTGGAGCACATGAGCATAAACTGTCACGTCCTTTGTCAATGGAAAGTTTACCCATCCGTTTTTTTGTTGATTGAATCTAAACTTGGTAGGGTCGTTCATGTGGGATGATTGCTTGCTTTTAGCGACTGAGGGTGGGATACCGCAACGACCCCCCGCTGACGTCATTTATGAAACCATGTCGATGCTCCACCTGCTGGTTGTGGGGGATCTACGCTCAAAAAGATGCTATCGATATACGGCCCTGCTATCCTACAAGACAACCCAATCATGACACATCTCCATCTCTCCCCTCGTTTCCATCTCACTTTGGAGATGCTGAAAGACCGCAGTCATATATGTTCCGTCAACACCGTGGAATTCAAGAGGTCCTGTCTTACCTTTAGCTTCTCGTTTTTGCAACCTTTTATCTTCTGCGGCGTATCCGGCCCAGTAAACCAAGCTAGTTATTACAGCCAAAGCCGCAGCACCCATCAGCTGGACCCACGTTAAATTAATTCTTGAAAGGAAAAAATAAAAAATAAAAAATCAACTCACCATGTTATTGTTAGTGTTCTTAAAAAAGCCTCTGCCCGATGTACTCCCACCGGCTGTTTGTCGCAAAAAAGGTGAAGGTCTGAACATCATGATGTTTCGATGGGCGTTGTGATGGCGAAAAGGCAAGTTTGTTGCGTCACGAACTTGTTCCACAGTCTGATGTCATAGCAAGGCGTTGTGTACGCTCGAGTTCCACTTTCCAAAGTTAGTATGTCGTAACTTTTTTTTTAATGCGCTATCTCGTACTAAATCTTTGGCCTTGAGGTTTGATACGCGCAGACTCGGATATTTTACCGACGTCTTGGGGATATCATAGAAGCCATTTTTACGGATGTCAACGTTGCAATGATGGGCTGTTTCCGTCCTCCGAACGACCGAATTGCATCTCCGCGAATATAACTGAGACCTGTCAAGCGTTCCCGCGGCACACATTCTCGAAGTCTGGCTAGGATGGCGGTAACGCCATAGAGGGATCGTATCTTTGGCGCGTATCGCACCGAACAGCTGGTCAAAGCAAGGAACGTTGGTAAGAAAGGTTGAATTGTGCCAGAAATGGACCCGGGCAAGATCGGTGAGGACCTGGTCCAGGAACGTTTGTTAACAAACTGCATATAGTAGGCACGCGTAGCGATAAGGACGAAAAGCAACGCCACTTCGAGAGTTGAGTTGAGTCAGCCTTTCTTCTAGACGGGGATGGAGTTAACACGCTGCAGGTGGAAGGCAGGACCGCCTTTTTCTGAAGAATGGAACGATAATAGCGGCATTTCTCCTAGCGTCATCAGTCTTCTGAAGCACGTCCAAAGGACAGGTTTGATGCTCGTGTGTATGAATTACCGCAACATGTACCCTGTATCTTCGTGTCAATGCCGAACGGTAATGAAAATATGAGGGATAAATCACGCAGTTCTATAGACTTGTCTGATCACTCGGCGTAGTACCGACCTAGTCGGAAGTTGTTGCTTCGCAACTGGGGTTAGCGTGTACACATGAATTAGATGGCTGTACAAGTACGGAAATAAGTTATATAACGCATGCGCATGCGCAGGCACACAGCGACTGATACGGGTACCTGCCAGCAGTTGCCAGCTACCTATGACCATGAGACACGGCGTGGGGGTCGGGTGCGACTCGGACGCGTCTTTTTCTTTTGAAAATGGCGCACTGTCAGGAGAAGAGTCACGCCAGTCGTGGAGAGTAAATTGGGGTGCAAACTATATCACCCATAAATGAATTGGGTCATGTCAACGTCCCATCACGGGTAGTTGACGGCGATAGAACAAAGTCAATTCTAGCTAGACTAGGAATGAGCGAGGGGACTGCTGACGTACTACTGCAGGTCGCGATGCCGGTAACAAGTGACAACGAGGTGAATGCAACAAACTTGAATATAACTGACGTCACGGCTGAATAGAATAGTATTGTACATCCAAAACATTGAACCCGTATTAACTTGTACAGATAGTAACAAATCATGTAACCTGGCGTCGACCTGCACGCCCCCTCTCGACCATATCACCAATAACCGTCCCCCACCCCACCCCCTCTCTGGGTCACGTCCACGCTGTCCTGCACGGCGGGAGTGGCCACTCTGGGTATAATCCAGGGTGTATACCAGCGTATAAAGGTATCCATAGACATAAATAGTATAGTTGGTGTTCACAATGCAAAGTGTGATGAAGATTGAGCATGCGAATGATATATGCGCGTTAAATCGCAAGGCTGGCAACGAGGGACCTAGGCGCGTGGACTTGGGGAGTTTGGGAACTTTGACGTTCACCTGCGCGTGACATATCTCCAAAATATGGTGTTTGGAGGCTGGGGGGTAGTGAGTTAGTAATGGGGGAGGACAAAGGTTGTCTAGGTATGTACCTGTGAATATGAAGAAGATTGGTCTATCGTATATATGGATCAGCAAGAGCATAGTATAGACGGACAGCGTTGGGGGACTTACGGTCACGAACACATTCCCAAATATCGACACCTTTTCCCCTAATGTCCCATATTCCACACTGGCTTTTCGCTTTCCAGTGGACATTGGGTTCCCATATTCTGGTAAAGTTGCTGACAGCGGTAGGCATATTTTTTTGTTTTGGAGATGGGTGGTACTAGCAAGGGAAGAGGGTCTTATATAGGGATTAAGAGAAATTGACACAGCTCTTTTTGCGCACCGGCATCTAGTTGAGAATCTCCGACAAGGGTATCGAACCGTATCTGCAGCCCTTTTTTTTCTTCGCTGCCGCGTCTGTGCCGCAGTAATCACACTCCGCCTTGATTCCGCGGAGGGAACTAAGTGAGATCCAATCTCAGGGTCCTACCAAATCCGCCTCTCCCGCTGATCGATCGTGAATCCGCGCACGGGTCACCCCGCAATATCGCCATCACAGCTTGCTAATGTTCTCAACAACACGTTTTGTCCTCTTCGGATGTATGCGCGAACACGTTGTCCCACAGAATAATAGTATGGCGAGGTTTCAGTTTCATTCTACTTTCGGTCCAACCCCGCAGCAGGGGGGAAGGAAGAATATCGGTCAGCTTTGCCGGTATCACTTCAAATTTTTCAGTTCCCTTACATTTCTCAACTAAATTGGTCTCCTAAGCCACAGTAATAGACATATGGACAACGGTGCCGTAACGCAGTGATTGATTGAGAATTCATCGCTGTCCCCTTGTTGGCAGATATGTACATACATTGTCTTTAATTGATTCGTGGGTTCAGGAAAGAATGACCTTGCGAACGTGCAAAAAAAAAGTTGAGCAATACCGGCTGACGCGGCAGGAGATTCATACTAAGCTTTGTGCGATATTCCCGGCGGTCGGTAACCCAACAACAGAGGGGTGCTCGAGGTGCTATGGGGACTGACAGACGAACGTGATTGGAAAATGTCGCCGAGTACCTCATGTGAGCCAAGAATGGTGTTCCAAACGCCTTGATCGAAGCAATATCTCTTTCTAGCTCTTCGGTTTAGCGTTCATGCCGACGTCCACGTTTGGACACAAGACCTGTTGAGGCCACTTCTCGCCCGCCTGCTTGGTAATCAGAAGGACTTCCCAAAGGTCAGATGTTGCATGATGGCGTATGGGTTGGTCTCCTGGCTTTGTGGAGCACAAGTTTTTCCTTTGCTTCCAGGCAACGATTTGTCCAAGAGAGTTAACATTTCTCCACTGCCTGTCGAGAAAACAGTTCAGGCATCCGGTTCGGGAAAGGTCCACCGGGTCCAGCCGTGTCACCCTGAAGGAAATAGATGGATGAATACAATACTGAACCTGAAGAAGTAGCGCCAGATCCAATCTTACGGGAGCATAATAACCGCCGGGTCCCAAATGAAGAACAGTTAAACTCAAAGTTGCATGATTTCAGACAGCCCTGTAACGATAGTCAGTTAGTTATGCGAGACAGGCTTCAAGCTAGCGGTTGATTGATGTATGGATCAAAGAATAAGAATAGGAGCGGTCCAAGAAAAGAACTACTAGCCTGGGACCCAACGACGCGTCGGAAATGTGGCGACGCTTCTTGGAACGCACCAGACCAGACTGCCTGCTCCAGATGGAAGTTTCAACTCAAGTGCCTTGAATCCCGGGCGCGTTGACTGTCCTCGTGGACTGTGCATGCCCCGTTCAGACTTTGTCCCGTTTCCAATCCTGGCAAAACAGGTCGCGAATTGGACAAGGGACCACTCCGATGACATCGAGAGTACAGCCCAGCCAATGCCTATTCCTGATCCTTAATCAAGGGATGGATTATGTTATCGGTATATCGATTAGTGCGCAAATAGAAGGAGATCTTGAAGATGCACTCTACATAGACTTTTGCGCAAGGAGAGTAAAGATATCGGTCAACGTCGGTGTCTCGACAGCCGTGTGGTGGCAGGAAGCAGAGAGAAAGGGCGCGATAGCAAACATAGCAGGAGGGGCATTCTAACACCGATCCCTGGCTTGAGGGCGAACTTGACGCCGGAAGCGATCTAGCTGGTTGGTAACAGCAGCACGAGTTGACCTCCTGAAAGTTTAACTGTCAGCGGCGGTAACACGTGCCGGGACCGGGCGCCATCAGTTGTTGCTTGTCATGATATTTAATTAAGTTAAGGAGTACCTATCAGCGCCAGCCTCGAGTGAGCAACAGGCTGTACTTACAGGCTGTATTGGCGGTCATGTGTAATAATGGTAACGTTGTTTGTAAGAAGGTTTGAAATTTTCATCGTTGCCTTCCGCGGGGTCGTGAGTGTGTATAAGCTCTGAACATGTGCTGTGGAGAGGCGCTCAGTTTGGTCGATCGTGAGAAGAGCGCAAACAACGCCACCCCGACAAGTCATGGGTTTATTCAATACCCCGACAAGGATGGTCGGTCCGTCATTATTTTCGTTGTCTTGTGGTACCTTAACTTCCTTCTTTAGACAGGGTGCTTTTGCGGGTGCACTTTTAGTGCTTGGCGTAGCGTTTGTTTCGGTCAAGGAATATAATGCAAAAAAAAGAAAGGCCGAACTCTACGAACATCGGACTTGTAAGTGACAGGTATAAATTGTTGACATTATTGATTGAATATTATGTTAGCTTTTAGATCATGACTCACGGGAGAAGAACGGATGACAGAAGAAGTCGGCTCACTCCTTCCCTTACTGTTAACCACCATGTCCCACACTTCCCCGCCTAATAGGTTTGGCCCTGTATGAGACGTATGTACATAGCGTACTTGTGCACGCGAGCTTATCCCTCCCTAGATACTCGGTGCCACGCTCGTGGGTGCAACTCTCTTTGACTTTTTGGAACTTTCTATCCCGTCGGGAAGGTAACATCCCTTTTTGCCAAGCAGCGCTGCCGCTGTTTCTGATGGATCGCGTCGGGAACAGGCCGAATCGGACCATTCGCTTCGGATAGCAAAACCATCTGCTCCGAACTTGGCGCATACGATAGAGCAAGTTCCGCCTCCTCAAGGAGGAAAGGACGGCGATCCGATGAATGCATATACCGATGCTTCTGATTATGGAGACAATGTTCTTGATAGCATGATAGCCGCAGTGTACTGTAAAGTTTACTGGAAATGGAATGGTGGTTAATGATTTACCTGGAGGTTCGGGCGTCTTTAGTTACTAGGGACGCGTTCGCATACGATCACGTGAATTCCCGATCAGAGGCGTACTCAGTACTGCGTCCACAGCAGGACTAGTCTCTTGACATGCACTCGGCCTTCAGATCAATTTTCTACCCACAGAACTTTGGCAGCTGCGTCCATCGCGAGAGCTGCCACTTCCACCACCACCACCACGACTACCCATGCCTGCACACGACCCATTTCAACCAGTCCAGCCCCACGTAAAGACCCCTGGCTACTCCCCAACACACCCCAACATCTCGCATCCACTGAAACACCTTCAGACTTACCTCCACCTACACCCATCGAAAGACCAAACGAACCAGTGGGGACAATGCGCGCAAGGCTGATTTACCAGTCCAGAAAGCGCGGAACGCTCGAATCGGACCTAATTCTGAGCACCTTTGCGAATGAGAACATCCACAAGATGGATGAGAAGGAACTGAAGGAATACGACAGGGTAAGCGTTGCTTTGTGAATTTCTTCGAGCGCTAGATTAAGGGGAGTGTGTCAGCTGCCTAGATGAACCCTGATTGGGATATCTATTATTGGTCGACCGGAAAGAGAATCCCGCCTTCTCGGTGGGCCAACTCTGCCCTACTCGACAAGCTCAAAGCACATGCTAGGAATGAAGGAAGGGTCGTTCGGAGAATGCCTCCTCTATACGAGAAACGACGCTAATTTAGCGGGGAGGGGGGTTTAGAATGGTGTTTGTGCCCACTTGTAATAAATAGTACATGTGCTTTCAGTTTCTATAGGACCCTATTTTTTGTAAAGCGGAGAACTACAATAGGATATATTCAAAAAAAAGAAACCCCTCACGAGTGCGTTGAAGGTTCGCAAAGTTCCGTCGTCAGTCATTCCGAATTAATTGTATAATCTGAGATACAGCGGGGCACTATTATCGTTGCACGTATAGATCATTCAGCTCCTTCCAAACTAGCATCAAACTGCGTCAACAGCAGCCTCTCTATCCACCCATCTTTGGGGAATTGTTTTTCCCATTGATTATGCAGATGGACAGCAAATATTTTGTGTAACACCTGATCCAACCCACCGCCCTTTTCTAGTCCTAGTCCCATGGTCCATTTTCCTGACTTGTGATCAGGCACGAAAGGATCTGGTAAACGGTTGTCTATCCGGCACGAACGTCCGTCATTGAAGCAGAATGGGAGGATCTTGAAAGGCGGAACTCCCCCCGCAACCAGACGCCGCCACAACTTCAAGTAGAGAATGGAGCCCCAATCTGTGGTACCAGATCGTGGAGCACGCGACGTGTTTATGACGTGGAACGCCTCGCACAAGTACGGCGAATGTTTCCGGAATCGCATGAGCGCACCATTAAGAGCCGTGTACTTTTTGTCTTGATACACAAGGGTCGCATCAACCGGAGCTTCGCAAAAAAGTGTGGAGTACCGCACTCACCGTAACAATCCCACTGAGTGACAAACTCGTGCTCGAGAAGAGGTTCCAAGTCCCTCGTGAGCAAAGAATCCATATCCACCCACACGCCCCCATAATTCCACAACAAAAGCAACCGGATGAGATCCCCGTCCACCCACGCCTTTTGATCATGAATCGCCAATAACGCGCTTCCATCCAACTCCGTCCCCCTCGCCAACGACGGAATATCCACAACTTGCATCTCAAACTGCGCCGGATACTTTTCCAAATACGACTTCAAAATCCCATTATTCGTCAAATCCCCATTGGACCACAACACGAGTTTTGTCCGACGCAAATCCTGCGTGGCGAAGAAAGATTTCAGCATCAACTCCTGCCTCGGTCCGAACTCTCTCAAGTCTGTCCTCCAATAAGTATGGAACGGAACTCGGCCCTCCGACCACGGCGTCCCGGGCGTACCCAACGGCGGTCGAGAAGAAGGCGAGATCGGTTGGACCGTCCCAGCAAAATCATAACAGTCCAATCCAAAGCGCATCATCATCCCAGCTTGCACTTCGTTCTTTTTTGGTCCGTAAACGGCTTCGGATATATTGTACAACACGCTCGCGCGAGACGCGTCGAAACACCCTGCGAGAGGTGGAGTTGGCTCGATTTCATCCGTCGCCCATGTGCGAGAGTAGAATGCTAGTTCGATGTGTGGCTCGTATAGGTAAAACCCGTAGATTAGGCAGAGAACGATGGTGGGTATGAAATATTTGAGGAGTGTGCGGGGTCTGAGACGGCACCGGAAACATGGCGTATTTTTGTGCCTGGGTGACCTGTACGTGGAGCTTTCTGGTGACGGGGAAGAGGAGGAACGTGGCCGTCGACGGGACTTGAAGTGCGTGTAGCGGTAATCTGTCTTGTTCATCTTCGGCCGACACGCCCATCATGGACGTTGCTGTCAAGCCAGATTTCTTTAGCCGCAGCATGACCGTGACACTTGTTCGGCGTATACGCTTTTTTTCTTTACTATTGCTACATAGCGGTCTCTCGTGTCATTGGTCCAACGGACTCGGGAGATGCCATGTATTCGTAGTCTATCTAACGGGTGACAAAAAAGATAGACGATAGTGTACCACCACAACAATTCTCCCTCCCAATCACAGCCAACACTAAGATCAACCGACCAAACCAGTCACTACACACTACGAAACGAGGGCGAGCATTCAACGTTCGAGGCAATAATATGGCAGACAATTAACGGAACCTTCGCAAGACGGGGATATGTATGGGCATATATAATCAGAAGGGCGTCGGATTGTACATGACGGGATGGGTTTGATGATACAAGGGGGAAGAACGCAGATTAATGTTATTGGTTGGTGTAATGATTAGGCGGCCCCACTCTTGAATTGCTTGCTTCGAATGTGGATATAGATCAGACTCGGTCGATTGTTCCGTTTGATGACTCTTCATGGGCTCCATCCATACCTCCGATCTCTCATCGACTAACGGGAACGCCGCCACGATACACCGGCGTACCTCGTGCCTGAGGAGTTGACATCGGGGCATTAGGCGATACACCATTCGGCCGGACCTGTTGCGGCTGAGTTCCGTTACTGGTGTATGCTACTTGACCATTCTTGATAGGCGGTGCCTGCGCCTGGGTTCTCGGCTGCTGTTGATGCTGCTGCTGCTGCTGGTGTTGTTGTGCCTGGCTCGGCCTTTGTGTCATTTCTTCCGGCATGCTGCTAGGCGCAACATATAGACTCCGATCGATATTCTGAGGAATGGGTTGAATCTCCGTCCCGAGTTCCTGCTCGATTCTATACAAATTGAACCGGTCCTCGTATGTAACAAGATTGACGGCGAGACCTAAATGTCCGAACCGCCCAGAACGTCCAATACGATGAAGATAAGTTTCGCTGTTCTTTGGGAAATCAAAGTTGATGACGACGTTTACGGCTTGGATGTCGATTCCACGTGTAAGAAGATCAGAACAGACGAGGTTGCGGCATACGCCATTACGGAAATCATGGAAAACACGGTTGCGATGCGATTGCAGCATCTTTGCGTGAGAGTAGAAGCACGAATATCCAAGCTCTGTCACCTTTTTGGCCAAGAGCTCGACACGTTGAGTAGAATTACAAAAGATGATAGATTGGTTGATTTGCAACTAGAAATATAGATGAATGATTCTGAAGCATCTTTGCAAACGCCACTCACTTTAGAGAAGAGGGTGTTCAAGCAATGCACTTTCTGCCGCTCTTCTACATAAGCGTAATATTGTGTAACGCCACGCAGGGTAAGTTCTTCCATGAGGTTGATTTCATACGGCAACTTCATGTGCTTGTCCTATGGTTACCGGCGGATCAATTTTGAGCGAGAAGATGTGAAATAAATAAAAAATGCGCACTTTGAAATCCTTCACAATCATGGGAAATGTGGCACTGAATAGCATAACCTGCCTATCGTTAGGCAAGAACGAAAGTAGTTGCTCCATTACCGGAGCAAATTCGGGCGAAAGTAGTTTATCTGCCTCGTCCATCACGAAGACTGGGCATTCTGAAAGGTCGGCGACGTGTTTTCCAGCGAGGTCCAATATACGTCCGGGGGTTCCAACGAGAACGTGCACTGTTTCTGACAAGCGGAGAATATCATCTTTGAGGGTTGTCCCACCGGTGGTCACCATGACTTGAACACCCATGTGTTTTCCTAATATTTTACACACTTGAGATGTTTGTAAGGCGAGCTCACGAGTAGGCACGAGGAGAAGAGCCTGCATTTTGCTCTTATTGATGTCTATCTGTTGGAGGGCAGGGATGACAAAGGCGGCTGTTTTTCCGGTACCATTCTTGGCCCGGGCGAGGATATCACGTTTGGTTAGGGCGATTGGGATGGCTTCTTCTTGAATGGGTGAGGGTTTTTCGAAACCAGCTTCAAAGATACCCATGAGGAGTTCTCGGCGTAGATACATGTCTTCAAATTCTAGACCTTTTGTTGCGGTGACATCCTCTGTTTGAGGACGTAGATCTTTCGGTGGTGCACGGAGACCGACTTTCCAGTTGTCATTTGAGGGTCTGATGAAAAATGAGCAAGAGTGGCATAGATACGAGACGAAGAGCACACGTTGAAGAGGTTGATGGACCTGTTTGCGACATTTCGAGCTTGGAGCGAAGAGGAGCAGAAGGACTGAGGAACTAAGCGGGCGGTTGGTATCTGCAGATGGGTGAGAGACAAAGTTCAAAGCGACGAATTCAAAAAGGTCGCGAGCTTTCACACGCTCATGCCAACACGTAAATTATAGTCTGTGCCTATCTATCTTTTCACGGAAATTCCTAGTATGTACTCTTTCATCGCCTTCTCCCATAACTACACGACTTTTCGCATTCTTTCTCCATATCTTTTCCAATCCCACCCAAAACCAGTTGGAGTTCTTCTTTGTTTTTCGTGTCTCCAGCAAAGTATCTTCTCTTCTGTACCGCACCAAGCACGTTATCTTCAACTTGCTTGTAGGTCTCAGATCCAGGTTTTACCAAGGCTTCCAACAGTTCCACAATTGATTTGAGGGCAATCTGCTCCAGAATAGGGTAATGATGAACCATTGAGCCAGGCGTTCCGCAAACAACAGGACAATCAGGATTAGGACATCCAGGCGGATCAGCGTATCCAATCAGAGTCCCATTTGCAGCATAGACATTGCGTTGACATTTTCCGTGAAAGTAGCCTGCGAAAATAGCATTTTGTAGAGTAGCTGGCGCCTTGTCGTGATAACCAGTCAGAATCGGCGCCAAGTAGTCCAAGGGTGTTCTTTGTGGAGGATAGATCTGATTTGGAAGCATTCTTGATGATATTTCAGTTCGACTATGCGCGCATATAGTCAGACTAGGCGCGTATTGGGAAGACGAATGACCCACTATCTTTGTCAAGACTGACTGAACTGGATCTGAATAGTTGCCGACGAAGACTTCCGTAACCCCGGTTATACATTCGCCTTCGCAACAAAGCACGGCTAGTGGAAAGACGAGGAATAGCAGCACAGCTGTGTATTGGCGGGGGAGTGGGTATCCCATAGTGAACGGTATGAACGAAGAGACTTTGTGACGTGACATTAATGCTTAGGGTAACCATGTCATTGTCATTAATAGCATTCTGCTTCCAATTCTTCGCGAAGCTGAGATACGTCGGACAGAAACCTGACCTCGCTTCTTAGTCCAGATCAGTGGCTGCCTGCAACGTTGAATCAGTACACCTATCAGATCTCTGCGCCATTTAGTACACTGAACCAGGTTCAGACTACCCGCCAGAAACGTCTCTCGCACCAGAACGTCAGTAACGATAATATGTCTATCTTTGATTGAGGCGGCGCCTATAGCCGAGCGTTTCCACCCAGTCCAACCCTGAGTAGGCCCGCGAAATTTGTTCAGCACAGCAGCAGCAACATGATAATTGCCGGCTAAAGCTGCCCTGGCTCTATTTCCATGTTGTTCCGTTAATGGAGCGTCGCGTAAGAATCCGATAAAGGACCCTCTTTTCTCTCTAAGCAGCGAGTCGAAGGTTTGGACCATTGACTTGTTTCTAAATGTCCCTAGGTCGAATTGACACCGGGTGAGTTATCAAGCAATCTCGATGCGCGCGGTAAATTACCCACTTACAAAGTGTTCCCAAGGTCGGTCCTGGCTCGCGAACGAAGGTGGCGCGAACTGACAAGTTTTTCATACCGCGTGTTCAGTTACTTATCTGAACACGCGTTTTGTTCATATTACGGCAAGAGGGACCTCTCGGCCTTGCCAATTTTACGCAGTAAAGCCCTTGAAGCAGGTTGTTCCTTCATCTTCCGTGATTCTGCTTTCAAGACACGCTCATGATTCCGTCCTTGTATGGATCGCTCCTTGGGCTCCCGGGTCACGTAATTACACGTAGAATGTGGCGTGAATGGAGTGACTCGGTCATAATGTTCTTTTGTGTGGATACTATGAGGTTCCTAGTAGCTGGTCCATAGCCTCGCGCTCGGCCTTCAATTCCCGAGGTCGACTTCCTCTCCCAAGTATGGGGTGGCGAATATCGATTGAAGTTCCTAGGTAACAGGGATGCAACCCAAGTCAAGGTTAAGCTCGGTTGTAGATCTAGCGTCGCTGAAGATCTCCGTTTGCTCCTTCATTGAGCCCGCCCTGGTATCAATCCGCATTCACGTCCTAGCGTGTAGTCTCGACCGCTTTCATCGTATCGACCTCTAGAATCAATTTTCCAATCAGAAATGAGGGTACTATACCCTTTACCACCTCCGTCGATACCCATTTCTCCGTTCTTATCGTTTGTGTCGTGGATAAAAATGGACGAATGATACGTCATGTCAGCACTTCTAATGATTTCGTAAACCCTTTCTTATCGAGGCCGCCGTTATCCGAGACAGAAAACTTTTCGCCCTCGTCGTATCATTCCCCTAGGAGGTCACATTGACGTCAAAGGACGAACATGCTACTCCATACAGTGGCGTCGTACTGAGCATGAGCCCCCTAATTGAACTGTGACGAACAATGTCGCAAAACCAACAGGTTACAACTGTCACGTTCGTCGCTTATCCATCATTTGGGAAATGATGAACCTGTAAGGTCTGGGATGTGCGAGGATGAGCGACGTTTTCTAAAGTCGAATGGAACTGTTCGCAGCTCTAATCTTTGATTTGCGTTCGCAGCCTATTCCGATTCATTAGCAATGCCACTTTCAACGTGCGCTCTATAGACCATATACAGAATCATCGTCACAAAGTCACCACGGAGTCAATTGGAAGACAAGGGATATCAAGATATCAGATAAGGACGCAGTCGCGATAAACGTACAACAAAAGCAAAACGGGGCAACAAATAATGAGCGTGACGACACTAAGAAGATAACGTAAACAAACATTAGGCCCGACGCAACCAACCAACTTCGAGGCCAGTCATAGAGCGTAAGCTCTCAGGATAAGCACGGTTGCTTTCCTTCAAGAGGCCCGCAATTTGGCGGCACACATTCATCGGGTAGTATAGATATTCCGCTTGCGGAAACCCTGGGTACTTGTTCAAGACGCTACGAGACAAAGTAAACAGTCAGCACGATAAGAGTGCTACTTGCCTAGAGCGCACCTATTCAAGTCAATCGGGTCCTCCGACGGCCCGAAAAGCTTGTACAGCACCTTCGCTGCATGTATCGCTGCATTTTTAGGGCTGGCACGGGGCGTCCTCATGTTATATGCAAGGCGGATGCTTGGTTTGAACATCCACAGCTTGGAGGATAGTGAGCTTGCAGAAACATTCACAAATGACATATACTAACCAACATGCGAGGACGTTCGTCTTCCTCGTCAAAAATGACAAACCGGTAAGTAGCATGTGCCTGCACGAATTCGTTCATATCTCCAACCACGAATGCTGAGAGGGGTATTCTAGGTGGTCTGGAACAACATGAACATTTTCCTCGTGTACAATACAAAGAAAGACGTACTCGCATGTAGAGCTGATTGGTCGGATCGCATACTTGAGGATTCTGTAGGTGGTAGGCGGGCCGTGGCCATTTCCCTGCTGATTTCCCTGACAGCGACCAAGGACGGCACCACAGATGCAGCGAACAAGACACCACGCTTCACCTCGCTGAAAGCACAATGTATTAATTAGCAAAACAATAAATAGATGTGAAGGGTAAGTAGAAGGTGAAATGTTTCCCCAACTGTAGCTCCCGCAACATTGAACTTGAAACACGAGAGTTGTTTATCAGAGAATTTAATTTAGGACGGTTTGTATCAACCGAGAACCGTCGCTTCTCGCAATGGGTCACGTCTATCAGTTATCAGGACCCATGAACCCTAGGGCTAACGATTTCCTGACATCAATGACGTTGTCCCGAAAGGAGGCACGACAGTCATTGGTGGACAGCCAATGCCGGTCTTCTTGTTCGTCCAAAGCAAAGCATAGGAGTCGATTAATGTAATATAATGCTCACCTTTGTTGCTTCGACAACGTATAGATTGGCCTTTGAGATGCACGCGTCTTCAAACAGGATGTAGCTTCCTCCGACTAAAGCCTGATCTGGTTGGGGCCAAAAGCCCATTTTACCGTGTTTCACGACCTGTTCATGAAGTTTCTGATCCGGGTGGCACATCCAAGCATCTATGAGCTCCTGCCAGTGCTCTGAAGGCAAGTCTCTATAATCGACGATGCCAGACGACTGTATGACAGGAAGCGAACAGGAGGTGCAGGCAAAGGTTGATGGTCGACATGACATAAGCTGAGATGCATTAAGCAGAGGAGCGTCGTCGTCGTCCGGAAATGGAAGCTCAGACGACAAAAGTGTCGGTAGCTTAACCTCAAAATAGCTATTCTGCAGCCTCACTGGCTTCTTTCCCAGAAGAACGCGCCCAGGGAGCGGCAGAGGACCAGATATACAGTTTCCACTCTTCACAATGAAGCTTTCGCCGCTCTCCGTTGAACCCGGTGAAGAGGGAACTTCAAGCTCCACTTCAATACCGGAGGTTGTGCCGGCCACCTGGAGAAATACTATAATATGTCGGAGATTTTCGTGATTCTCCGCAACGTATGCAATATCCATTTCAACTAGGGTGCGGCCCGTCAGTTTCAGGTCATCTGAAGAAACATGTGCGCACCTAACGGTTCGGCATTCGACGCTTTAGACTTGCTCTTTGATACGTGGGAGCCAGAAGCCGGCGATCTGGACCCCGACCTCAGCCACGGAAGGTGTGGGGCGGACATACTCCTGTTCCGAGTGTTTTTCTTCGCCTTTGGTTCATTAATTTCCGGTGGCGGGCTCATTCGATCTTGGGCTGGCTCGCTCAGCGCACTCATTTCCTTTTCTAGTGGCTCCGCGGGAGCCGGTTCTCGAATAAACTCGGGCAAAGTCAACAGCGCGTGTGGATCCCTTGTTCGAGGATGATACACGGCGTCCTGTGAACGTAACCTTCCTGAGCCGGAGTGCCGGACAAGCCCCGCAACGAAGGCCTCACGCTGGTCGACAATGAAAACCGCGAGTAATGCTTCCTGCAAATGAACTGCTTACCTCCTCCTGTTCGCGTTGCTTGACCTTTTCAAGTCTCTTCTGCATTCCTCCTTCCAGAACAAAAGACTGGTCATTCAGTGAACGTTCGGATGCTTTACCGAGAAGATCGAGGATATTCTCCAATTCACCGACATCCGCCTTGTCTTCCCGGCTTGATCGTGAGGTCGACGATCCTTCCTGCCGGGCTCTTTCCATTTGTGCGAGCTTGGCAGACTTGAGTTCAACGCGTTGGTTATGTAGCTGCGGCGTGACTTGGTACAGTCTATCAATAGCCATGGTAACATTTTCGAGATCAATCCGCATCTTTTCGTCTACGGGTCTTGACGACATTAGAGAACTAGAATCCCTGCTTTTCACGTCCTCCAGCGACATTCGGTGCTCTTCGTAGTCGGGAGGGGCTTCATTACTGTATAGCTCATGGTCATACTGCGGAGGTAAGACGCCGTCCGGCGGTGATCGAAAGAGATCCTCGGCACGTTCTCGACACAATGATAAAATAGTTTCGAGTTCATCATCGATGCGCGACCATAGGAGAGCGGCCTCAACGACCAATACGGGAGGAGCGCTTGGACCAAGAATGCTGGGTTGAGATGATAGCCCCTCAAACCGTAGATCATTCAGCTGTCGGGCGAGATCAGAAAGTAACTCAGATGAAGATAAGGGTTCCACGTTTTGAGAATGTGATGTCGGCGACATGCTGCTCCCTTCTCGAAGCGGACAGCGCTTATGGTAGATAGTCGATTAAAGTGGGCCAGTAAGGAAACCAATGCCCTTGCAAGGGTATCGTCTGCCTGGGCCAGTAAAGGAGAAATCCGCTCGACGTGCATCCTTAATTCGTGGATAAGCTCGGCATCCGTGGTAGATCGGCTATATTCAATCATTTCTTGTGGTGGGTCTCGGTTACGGAGATTAGTGACGAGAGTTTGTAGAGCACTCGATGAATCGAGTCCATCTTGAAGAGAATCTGTCCCTTCAGAACCACCAGGCAGAGAATGTCGACGGCCTGAAACGATCGGGTTCCAGTTCTCTGGTATAGATAAAAGGTTGTTCAGTGCCATCAGACACGATCGTTGGACGTATGCAATGGAGGGAAGGATTTCATGCTGTGAACAGGGAGGGATTCATATATCATTCCTATACCCATTATAAGCAATAAACGTACAAGAACAGTCCGGGACGTCTCCAAGGGCGCGTCATTTTCGGTTTCTAAATCAATCAGCGCCGTATTGTTGTTAACTTCGAGCGTGGTTCCGTCGTGTGGCTGTTCGGTTTCGCGAATCTGCTGTAGTTCATTAATCGGAAAGGGTGCAGGAACATCTGCGAGATTTGAAGGTCGTTCCACAAACTCGGACAGCTCGCCTGTCCGAGTTAAAGTAGCCATGGCAGATAGAAAGCTGTATGAATAGGCATTTTCAGAACGAAACCCTGCCACGGCTGGAGCCAACTCACCGGCCAAAAAGCCTGAGATCAAACAAGCATAAATATAGCTCAATTCCGAGTCGTACACTACCATCACCAACCCAAAACCCAGATCTTAGTGCTTATTCAACGGCAGGAAATGATACACGCAATCGCGTCAGGAACATGATTCCCGGCTACAATGGCAGTTTGCTCAGCAAGCCATCACGTCCAGATGTGACCGATGTGCAAACGTGAGTTCCCAGCTTTGGCTAGCAGAGCGACACGACTTCTTTACCCTACAGATAAAGGGTTAACGACGATCTAGGGTTTTTAATGCTCAGTGCGACACCGTAGCCGAAATGACTTGCTTGCTACGCCAGGTCACGTGATTACCTGGCTCGTTTGTGTGTTCAGGGCCAAATGCGTAAGAGCGGTACGATCGGGAACCGGCGATTGGTTCAATTGACGTTGCACGTTACTTATGGGCAGGATGCACATGTCCTCAAATGTCCAATTATGCCTCATACACCGGCGCAGCTCTAAATTCCGCGATCGCGCTGGTTCCTGTGAACATGGACCCTCCGACACGATGTCCTAAACAAGTCCGTTGGCACATTCATGATAATGCGCCTATATAAGAGCTCCTACTTCTTGGTCTCGGCCTTGACTGCTCTGGTTCCTATTCCACAAACCATCAGCCATGGCTGATTATTCTCCAGACGCGCGAGACTCTCATCGACGGAGCATGAGTTCGACCAGACGTTCCCCAAGTCGACGAGAAACGATCATGAGCCTCGTTGAGCTTCTTCTAAAGCAAGATGTGGGTGAAAACTCTAGTACGTGCCTTCGTCTTAGAAGCCGACGAACAAACAGTTGACTCTGTCAGGCCATGTACATCACTCGGACAACGAGGAAAAGAATGTTCGTAAGTATCTTGATGTGCCAATACTTACATACAAATTCTGATATATTACTTAGCAGCCGTGGATGAACATCTACAGACAGCCGGAGCGGAGGCTTTTGTTAGATTTCAAAAGTGGGTATATCGGTATCGACCACCTGTAACTCTAATCTGATCGAGATAGACGGATCAACAACCTAGATAAGGAGGTAGGCATTGTTTGTCGCATGTATGCCGCGAGGCTCACGCTGTCTCACAGCTACGGAACTTTGCAAATTCAGCGCGCCAGTTGGGCAGCTCAGTCGCGATTCTATCATCAACATTTCATCTACGGAAGCGACTGGCTCAACTTCTTTACCTTTACCATGAAAATGCTGCAACTCTTTTCCCCCGTATGATTCCTCGCGCGGAGTATGAAACGGTGGGTGCAAACTTCCGCGACACACGCAGAAAGCGATGGAGGAGTGTAAAGTACAAAGCTCCTCCTCATATTGCAAGACCCATGATCAGCGAGAAGCTCGACATCGAACAATTTCCTCATCACCTCGATGCACTGGCATCAGACGTGACAACGTTCCTCAATAGCTTGAATGAATTTCCCGAATTCACAGATGAAGCCGTTAATGTATCGATATTGTCTTTCGAAGGCGACCTTAAGGTTAGTGCTCGCTCAGTGTGATCGGCACTCCTTGATAATTTGACCTGCGTAGTATTGGTCTTCTTGTCTGCGCGAATACAGAGGTAGGCCTTGGGTTGATATCGTGTTTCTTCGCTCAATCACCTCGGATTTGTAGGCCAATTTCGCTATCCAGCGGTCCAACGATACATACACGATCTATCTTCGGAAATGGGTGAACACATCAATAACATCACGTCAGCGCTCTCAATGTTCATCGAAGTTGGTAAGACCTCACAACAACGTTATCCATTCTTTTCTCTAACACTACAACAGGCGTGCCGGCTATTCGTTTTGCTCAGAAGCATGGAGCTATGAATTTGCTTAATTTATCGACAATTGCTACCTTTTTCTCAGCAGTAACAGCCACTTGTTTGCAATATTCTTTCGCGTCCCTCAATTCATCCATTGCAAATGCCGTAAACGGCTTCTGGTTTACATCCCTCGTGTTTAGTATTGCCGCGGCGGTCAATAGTCTGCTTGGTCTCACATGGAAACAGGCCATGTAGTATGTTTTGTTTGCATACTCATGTAATTTCCAAGCTTACAATTGTCAGTCGCTCGCCGGGACATCGTGTGCCATGGTGGGTGCTTATATGGATCAAACGATCACCTCTTGTATTTCTTGTGATTTCAAACGCATGCTTCTCCATCGGTCTGTGCTGCTTTACCTATTCATCTGGGCAGGTGCGTTCTAGAATGCCTAATTCTTGAGATAGCTTACGGAGAATGCAATACAGCACCATGTCACATCTACGATCACTTCCGTTTTCACCGCTTTCACGTCATTCGGTCTAGTGGCAGTGTCAACCTGGTTCGCGTCAGAGCGCTGGGCATTTCAACAGCACGAAGGAAAGAAATGGTTAAGCGACGTTATCATCGAAACAATGAACCGATTCTCGCAACTCGCGCCTGTCCAGCGGATAAGGGCGGGATTTACTTTGATAAAGCTCCAATTCAAGAAATTTATCAATTATATGCGTCGCGTTGGCTCCAAAGCTGGCGATCTGCTACCAACTCACATTAATCGCGGAGGGAATGCTGCTAATGCAAATATACCATCCATAATCGAACCGCCGGCTAGTCCAGTTGACAGCACAGGTAGTCCCCTCTTCCGAGCCACCACAGAAATCAAGAAGTCACGAGCACCACTACCCAGAGCTTTGTCCATGCCCAATTTATCTAATTCGTCGACGGATTCAGAGTCAGATGAACCTCCACGATCACCCAAAGAGTTATGGGATAAGGCATTTTCAAGGATTTTGACACGCCCGACTCTGTCACAGGTAGGACTGGCCGCAGTCGTTGCTGCCCGCGCATCTCACCGTCAACCGACTACGTCATCGAACTTCTCCTGTGGACCTGGAGAGCGACGGCGTGAAACGGAAGAGCAAGCTGGACAAGCAATATTCAAATCCCGTATTACTGCGTTGATGTCCGAGCTGAAGCCGCTTGAAGTTACCCAAGATCTCGCAGCTCATGAGGCATTAGTGCGACATATGAAGTTTTCACCTGACGGGAAATACTTGGCGACATCTAGGTGAGGTGTTCTATGAACGCGGATACGTGCTAGACTAACGTAACCATCAACGAAGCTGGGATAGGACAACAGCAGTCCTTCGGGTCGGAGTGAGTATCGTTGCTTTGAGTGTACCGAAGCGCTTTATTGACCACTCGAATAGGAACCTTTCGAACTCCATCGTATCATAGCACATCCACCAAGTCAAAACTTCGTAGGACGCGTCGCATGGCACGGCTATCGTATTATTGTCCTCTTTCCATACTTATCTCCTCCTAGGTCTCCATCCGGCACACATTTGTTGACCAAGCTGAGCCGAGGGATTAAAGTTTGGTGTGCAGCGGTGCGTTGCCTATGATTATTCAATTCTTACATATATTGATTTGAATTACTACAGGATGGCAGCTGCAACATGATCGATCGCCCTGTTCAAGTTCAGTCAGTCGCATGGTGTCCCGGCGGTCAAGGTAAAAGCCTGCCATCCGTCACAAGCTTACGTGTCTGACCTGCTTTTATAGCATTTATTTCCGTTGAAGGCAACACCGCGGCGAAGATAGTGAGCATCATAATACCCGTTCATGCACATATTTACCAATCTGATGTAATAGAATCTCGGTGGCAATGTTAATTTTTTTTGTACAGGGTCTAGCCAATGTGCTCACTTGCTTTTCCCAGGTCCTCTGCACCTATCATTTCGGAAACATGAAGTTGCAAGATGTTGCCGTCTCACCTGATTCCACACATCTTCTTGGAGTTGGCCCCTTGCTCGAGTCTCCGACCGGCTTGCAACCGAGCAAATCACGAGCAGAGAAGCGACTAGCAGGTAGCTACAGCGGTATTCTTCTTCGAATTATCCCACTAAACCGTAACAGTGTTCAATATGGAAACAGGGCAAATTGAGAGGTGGGCGAACTACTACGCGATGTTACGCTACGTCCTTATACGAACTTGGCAGCCTGACTCCTGTGCTTGACAACGTCAGACACGTATCCCTAGCTTCTACTCCACGGAGTGGCCTCATTGCTTTGGTCAGCTACGAGAGTAAAGTAAGACCATCCGAACTGGTCGAGAAGAGCGTCCTCATTGGTTATTTAGGCTCCTCCGCAGCTTTGGAAAGTCGAATCATTGCACCGAGAGCCCGACAAGCCAACTATGCGGCTGACTTTGAAGTAAATTCATTGCTCTCGCGTATTACTGATGGTCACTGACAGTGATTTTATTAATAGGCATACCTATTTGCCTAAATCACCAGGGTACTTTGCAGGGCCCAGTTATTTTTCTGGAAAAAGGAATGAGCTGGTTTTGAGCTTTGAAAAAGGTTTTTGAATCATAACCTACCGTAAATTGAATGCTAATGCTATCGCTAGCTGGGAACATCCACATCTGGGATCAAGAGTCTGGCGTGTTGCTGCATCATATCCAGACCCAGGCATACGGTGGTAACCTGACTTGCGTAGCATGTAATGATACCGATGGTTCTTTCATGCTTGCCACGGGTAGCCACGATGGTTCCGTAAGGATTTGGACAAAGCCAACTTCTGACGATTCAGAGGACTCGTTCATTCCTCGATCAACATCTCCGACACCGTTGCCGGGTATTGAGATCTACGAAGCATCCTCTTCACATTTTACACTAGTGAAATCCGGATCGGAATGGTCTCAATCGCAGTAGGCGTTTGATCGTTTTATCATTTTATCATTTTCACTACTCTAGGGCATACGCTAGTCATTCTGCGAATGAATCGTTATAATCGTTTACTGCACTCATAATATGTACATTTTAATTATGTATTTTCATGCTAACTTTATGCACCATGTTTTATAGCTGTATTGATGCATGATGTATTATCAGCATGCTAATGCTCATTGTATTATTGCAATTCATTGATGGTCTTAGGAGCCCGGGCTCGATTCTCCGAGATGACTACGGTTAATTCAGACGTCTGGAATTGGGGGTCTGGCGATTTTGAACGAACTGAACGGGCCTGCAATGCGGTAGCGCGAACTGCAAAGTAATGTCTCATCCATCGGTCAGCTGCTACGTTCGTCCGAGAGTAGCCCTACGAGCAATGCGTAGGGTCGGACCGACTTCAATTTGTTCGGAACTTGTTCGGAACGCCATGGGTATCCGAGAACATGGACCGTCCGCTTATCGATGATCACATTACTACACCTAGTAAAAAACACCCCTTTGTCCACAGGTACTCCTAGGGATTCGGAGAAGCCTAAAAGGACTGTAACGAAGCAAGTAACCGCCGGAATGGTTTGAAAAATTGGGCCACGGAGCCACGCGGGGCCCACGGAGACGGGAGTGGAATCCGCGCTCGCCTGTTGCAGGATATCTTTTTCCAGGTTGCTCTGGAGCAAAACTCCTGCAGGCTGCAAGCTGCAGGTTTTTGCCATATATACCCTGATCCTCAACGCGACGTGTTTTCCATCCAGCACCAGTCACAGTAGCCGATCAGACAAGATACAGAGATCATCAAACATCGCACGGGTTCTCGCGTCAATGGCACAAACCACACGCGTCGAACAAGTGTGCAGCTTTCAGGGTCTCGCAGCTTTCGGGGGGAATTTGAAAGCGCGTCGCGTACCGGCAACAAAGATAGAGAACGAAACATTGCGACGTGTCCCGCACGAAATATGGCATTTAAGTGAAATTGACTATATAACAATTCTATGGTGTTCCTGAGTACAAGACATGTAAACATCAGGTGTCATACGTACGTACATGCCCCCTGCGCAGTTCTGCCATCATTGTTTCGTGTTTTGCAAAGCTTGTCTGACACGATAATCCCAGTAACTACCCAGGGTAAGATGACGTCGTGTGGGATATCAAGGAGATCTCACTTTTTCCGTATTGTATCATATTCTGTTGCCAACTTTCTCCACAGCTGGTAAGTTTCGGCATCAAATGGACATAATCAAGAGATGGGATAAGCGACGCGTACCTCGATAGCTCGTCCGATGTCTTGGTAAACGCCTCCTCGCTCGTGAATGTCGGCCAAAAACTCGACCGCATGGGCACAGGGTAGTTGAGCGTCCTGTGATGGGGGAGGATTCTCCAGGTCTACCAAGTCGATTCTTGATGGGTCGAACGGTACGGCATACAATTTAGCAAAGTAGAGCACAATTGCGTACGGCGTTTTCGTGTGGTCTAGCATACCCCGGAGGTAATTCCACGCAGCAGGATTGTTCGGAGCCAATGATATGCTTTGCTTGATACAGCTAGGGAACAGTCAGTAAAGCGAACAAGCAACCGGCGAGCGTGAACGGACATTAATTCTCTTCGTAAAATCCTCTCCCTATCCTCCTCTCCGTCCCTGACCCCGCTGGCCCAGACCACAAAAAACCGGTGATGCCAAGCAGAGTTGTTACGTACATCCTTGGAGAGTATTAAATCAATAAAGTCCAACTCCGTTGACCACAGATCTTCTTCGTCGTTGAAGTAAGACAGGAGCCATTGTCGATATGACCATGTATGATAGTTCTTCTGATCTTCCCCTGAGAGTACCTTGGCTACGAAGTCAAGTTCTGCTTTGGACTTTCGGGTCAAAGTAACCAGTAATTGTCGATGGTGCCAGACTTGATAAGTTTTGAGAAATTTGATCGCGAGCTCGTCCATTAGACGCAGTTCTACGTCCAAGGGAGCGTTGATCGCTAAGAGGGTCTCATATCTGTATTGCCTTAGCACCGGGGTCACATGAATTCTATACGACCAAACGATGTTTGAACCGACCATGCCGTGTAATGCGCGGGATTCTGGCGTATAATGGATTCCGTCAGCTCCAGTACTCGTTCACTCTTTTCTGCTGTCTTGAGGATGCCACGAAAGTAGTCATTTGCATCCTTATCTATTGCAGATACCTGAGCATCGTTCGACCATCAGACTAGGCTTACGAACATTCTGCGCTGTAGAATATTGGAGCTAGAGGATCACCATCTTCATACTGCTCTTGCGGCACTACGTCGGCCCATTCTGGCCTGTTGGCAAACAATATTGGCTTGTCATCGTCATTTGAGACCATGGTCGGAAGAGAGAACAACAACTTAGTCCAACCAATCGCATTCCGACACTATTATTTTGCTCAACTAATTACGGCCAAAAATCAACGGTTGTCAAGATATGTGTAAACGATCATAGAATAATACAGCAGTCCAACGCAGCGTAAGGAACATGGTGAAGGGCTAGAGGAAGGTATGAAATAAGACGACAACCACGAGATCCTGGAATTAGCTCGTAACACTTGGATAGATGAATGTTCCAGATTTTACTGCTCATGCGGCTGCGCCAGGCGCACTGTGGGCCGTGTAGTCCTAACAGACGCGCGTCAAAAGGGTCTTCGAACAGGTTACGCTATCAACGGACCTCCATCTCAGCATCGAGATCAGCGGCACTCTTGGCAGGTCTTTCAGTCTTCTTCGACCTTCCACCACCACCACCTCTTCCACGACGGGGGCGACCACCAGCAGTTCTTGATATCGAGGTTCAACTCTTGCCAATCCGAGGAATGCCGGGATGAATCTCACCTTGCGGTCGAAGCGCCAGCAGCAGCGGCAGGGGGAGCCACCCTAGATACAAGAGATGGAGCAGACTTCGTGGGATCGACAACAATTTCAATCTTCATAGGACGTTCTGTACAAGTCGGAAGCGACATGGAAAAAGGGAGGAGCGGCACATTAGTCGGAAGTTCAAGGATCGAGACAGCAAGATCAAGCAAAAAGCAGAGCACGTCAAGCCACCATTACCGTAGAATCGTTGCTTTGTCTCTGAGTGGACGCTGAACTGGCGAAGTCGAATCATTGCTGGCTTCCACGATCTGAAAGCGGTCAGAAGGAAGTTAATCCTTTCTCCACACTTCCACTTTGCCACTTCCGATACCAACACATCCAATACCTCGGCGTTGTCTTGCAGATGAGAAAGATTCCACCTCTGCCGACGCCATCTCGCGACCAGGGTGATCAGTCCTGGCCTGAAAATGGTCTTGCCCGCATGGATGAGGCACACCTTCCAGGGTGATGTGTGGCTTGGCTGGTGTGATACCTTCCTTCGATGCACCTCACTACTTGTGCAATCGATAGAGACAGGGAGCGAACGATTCTGCTGGGCTGTCACATCCCCGTGACAACATGCAACAACACGTGCTAAAGAAGGGCGAGAGGCAAATTGAGAGACGTGATACTAACTTCCATCGATGAGTCGGTTGTTGTATTGCTGGTAGGCTTTGGTGCCGTCCCCTTTGCGAGTGAAATGCACAGAGGCGACACCTTTGGAGCGCCCGGCGCTGTCGTGATGCAGCGTAACATCCTTCAAAGGGTCCAACTGTAGAATGGAACAGCTCCTATTAAATAACAATGAGAATCTATATAGGGGAAAAAGGTTGCCCAACAAACCTTAATTTGAACCTCGTTTACATCAGCAGGGAGATTTGAAACAATGATTTTGTCTGCAGGGCTGTTGCTCGCTGCGGCTGCGGCTGCAGCACGGACGCGGGTAGTAGGGCTGATAGCGGTGGAACCGAGCACGGAAGAACGAGCGCTGGTCCGGCGGGTACGCGCAGTTACCCTGCGAGTAGTTCTTTTGCTGGAAATAATCTGACAAAGAAAGAAAATTTTGTGAGACAAACACACTGGGCGCGAAAAGTTGCACAGCATACATCATCGAGTGACTTGTCTAGCGTGGTGGGGGCAGCGGTGGCCATTGTCTTTGTCAGTTGTCAAAAGAGCCTGTTGGGTGAAGGGTTGATGGTCAGAAAGAAGTGCGGGCACACGGTTTATGTAGGAAGCGGAGCTTGAAATTTGTCGATACTCCGCTTCTGCCTGACTCCACTGCCTCAGCGTCCCTGTACGACATGTCGCGAGGAGGTGGTCGTGGTGGCCGGGGCGGTGCGCGCAGAGGTGGCTTTGGAGGCCAGTCAAATCCATTGCCAATGGGTCTGACTTTTCTTGACATACAAAATATGTCCAGGGAGGGGACCGCACTATATCCAGTGTGTTATAATAATTTATCGCGCACTTCTTTCCCAAACTGAGATTGCCGCATAGCCTAGGCAATTGCCAACATACACACAACCATCTGATGAGGAAAAGCAAGTAGCACAGCTTCAGATTGCGATTGCTACCCGGCTCAAGTCGTCGCCGTATTACGTCGTAGAGAGAACGAAATCTACAGGCGCGTAAGTTCAGATAGAGATCTAGAAGCAAATTGACTAAACCATCATACAGAACTGCGGCGTTATTCGGATAAATACCGTCCGTCGGCCGCGTCGCGCTCCACTCTACAACGTTCAAAATTGCATGCGCCCTTTTTTCCTACTGAAATATTCGAAGATTATTTCAATGCCAAACGGAAGAAGAAGGGTAAGTTATTCCTTCATGATCGAAGTTGATGCAACCAACGCCTGCGATAGTCTCCAAAAAGATGATTAAAAGTCGCGTCAACTTGGACGAAGTTGGCCAGGAGGACGAGCAAGAAAAGTCGGGAGATGAGCGACAATCTGAAGTTGGAAGTGAAGCGCCCCAGTCAGATTACGACGTCGAGGAAGAATACGACAATGACTATGCGGAAAATTACTTTGACAATGGCGAGGGCGACGATTTGGACAACCTAGGAGATGGAGGTGACGATGGGGGTGGAGCAGGTAAGTTTAGCAGCTTCAAGCCAGCGCATAGACCAACTCGTTCGTCTTGCAGGTTACGACTGGGAATGATTTCGAAGTTTCATTACTTTACATCAATGTCTGATGGAACAACACTTACCCCATCGATGCCAAGTTTCGTTCACAATGCTTCATGGATGCGCCCGTAACGCGACTGTACATCGTTCGAGATGAATGGAAGGAAGTCAAAGCCTAGCGTTATTGTCTACACGTCAAACCTTGTCGTCCCCAACGTGTTTTTGACAGGGAGCATGTCCAGACTAGACTTCCCTGATACTCTACCCGTCGTCCGAGATCTCAGGACGCCTGTACGACTTTGTCGGCACTCGTTTGCATTTCCAACATACATGGGCGGCCACACATCTTCGGCCCTTTTTGTCACATCAAGTCTTGTTTTGTAGCCTCATGGGTCAAACCTAGATTTCTTCACGACAGTTTCATTCAAGACTGTTACTTTTGTATGATGACCCTTGTACATGGAATCCGCGGACAATAACAATATGACGCTCACGAACATGTCAAAAGCTTCCTCTCATACATTCCTACCCTTGGAAGGGACGGTAATTAAGCGGCTTGGACTTACTTGGAACTTGGTCGTGAGCTTTCCCATGCACACTGATTGACAAGTGGAATCTACCTGTCTATCTTCTTATCGATGATCACTGCGTGAGTCTAGCGAATTTGCAAGACCGCGACATCTTTCGCCCGTCGTCGAAATTGCTGTTGCTGTGTGCGGGGCGCGGGGATCTGGGGTATCCATTTCAGAGATATTAAACTCCTGATCTACTCCGCTTGCGATTGCTCATTCCGATGCTGCTGTATCTCTGATTACATGAGCTGGGGTAGCCTGTAGGCCGCAAGGCCGCAACAAAGGATGTCAAAAGACAGGCTCGTTGATGAAATGATCCCGGCGTCTCGTCCACACATTCGTAGCCGATATGCCTAATGGATACATTGGTAAAGTTTGGTCGGCGAACCTGGGGCAGTGGCCATAATCATCAGTTCTCCTGACCTTACGCTGGTGACCGGCAACTAGAGCTATTTATGATTTCTCATTGGACACGCTGGTACCTGCTGGTACCTATCGGTTGGGATTGAATTGAATTGCTCTTCTTGATAGCTAAAAAATCCGAATCATAAAGTTGACGGGTCTCTACTGGATTCCAAATAGAGTTTGCTACGACCGGAAGCATTTGCTAACATCTGTGCACGCTGTCAACGCCCTTCATTACGCTTTTTTCCCTCTGTCACTCGTTGGCAAAGATTGTGGAGATGTTCAAGTTGCACTCCGAAGGTCGGCTCGTCATTATAAGCAATTAGTTCAAAACGTACGTCAGGGAATGATGATTTACAGAATTGCAATGCTACGGTCGAACTTCTGCAGCGAATGGCATGGGAATGCCCCGGAATACGGACACCGAATGATGTTACGGGATCTCTTTCTCCTTGCCTTTACGCGAAGACGGCGGAAAATTGGCCAGGGGCAAGGTTGGAGAGCTAGCCATGCCGGCTGCGCTTGAAAAAGGTGCGAGACGGCGCGGGATACCGCTAGTACTTTTACTGCTCAAGGTAGGGCTGCCTGGTAGTGAGACGTCCGCATTTCCAGGACTAGGGGCTGTTGATGGGGTCTCTCCAGCTGCGGCTTCACTTAGTAAGAATTCCACCCAAAGGCGTGAAAAAGACTGGGTGAGAATGATCAGCCCCTGCGGTAAAAAAAGATTGAAACTTGTGTTCTGTACCTCTGTCTCATCCGTCTTCTCAAGTTCGGCGGTTTTAGTTGGAGGTGTTAGCGGTGAACGGATCCAGAACGATGTGGAGTTTGCCAGGTTGGCGCGCTGCAAGCCGGCCTTCTCTCGTTCATTGTCATTCCAGGAAAGTATGGAGGCAAGGAGGGACAACATCTCGTATCGTTTGGTATCAGCGCGTGGGGTAGACAGGAAAGATAAGAAAACATTGGACACCAGCCGTCGATCTACGTTTGTTTCTGAAGAGTTGCGTCGCAAACGCCGGAGGGCTTCCATAAGATGTTCGTTCAGGATAACAGCTGGCGGGATCGTCAGGCGACAAGTCGAATGAATGAATGGACAGACCTTCGTGTCGTAGCTTGCCAATCAAGAGATTCTTCTCTTTTACATCTTTCTCTAGGTCTCGCACTTTTGACGTGCTCGCTTGCGTCTCAGACAACTCGGCCTGTAGAGCCAACGTAAGTCATCGTATATGCTGCTGTTATGACGCGTACTTCAGCCGTCAAAGCGCGATGTTTGTATTCTGCCAATTGATCTATTGCCTGATTCATTTGCGTTTGATAATCTTCTACGGCCTGCCGTAATTCATGGTCCTTCGCTAGATAAAAATGAAATCAGTTTCACGCTACACAACCGAAAGACAAGCATACAAGACTGGAAGTCTTGCAGTACAGACTGCAGATTCATTGATTTCTCTTGCTCTGTCTGCAGTTCGGCATCGACCCGGTCCCTCGCCGTGGCTTCCAGCTCCAAATCTCTTCTAAGGATTTCGGTTGAAGACTTGGCATCATCGGCTACGGCTCTCTCCTGGAGAGCGACCCGTTCCCATTCGTCACGATCAAGCCTACACCGTTCAAGTTCGCCCTGTATCTCTCTAAGTTCTCGCTCACGAGCCAAGCTTTGCTGGGCATCTTCTTGCAATGCGCGGCTACGCAATGAGTCAAGTTCTCGCGAAACACGCTCAGTTTCAGCATAAGATGCAATCAACTCGTGTTTAAGTGTTTCTACTGTAGCCGAGAAATCGTCTCGCTCTGCTGTGAGCTGGTGAACGACCTGCTCCTGTCGGTCAAGTTCTTCCTACACATAATGAGCATTGGCATGATAGTAATTCATGTTATACGCGCACAGCATCCTGCTTCAGCTTATTACCAAGCGTTGCGCGCATGGTCGTGAGCTTGGCGAGCAAGTTGCGGTATTGCGCCGCCAAAGACTCCTTCTCCTCCTTGGTACGGTCGAGCTCGCGCTGAAGCCTCGCGACTGGATCTAGGTCATCTGTGTCATCTTTATGGCCATTGATAACTGGTGGTGAAGGTGCACGATCGCTGTCGAAGGAAAGACGAAGGGAATCAGGGTTTGACATTGGAGAAGGATTTGCCACGTGCGTTTTCCCGCTCCGTACTGCCACCATGTTCTCAAACTCATTGGCCAGTTTACCAGTTGAGCTCATATGCCTCATCTTCACTCAACTCGACATTTCAGACCTTCTTAATTGCTCAATAGTAAAGTCTACTCTTTAATTCCTCTGACTGATATTTATTGCATTCACCACAGCTCAGTCGCCATTTTAGTCGCATTATATGCAATTCTTCGCAGATCCAATACGCCATCGAATTAGCCAAACATAAGCTCGTCTCTGTTGCTTCATCTTCGCAACACCCTTCTAATGCTCGCCGTCTCCGCATTCTACACGGCCGCGAGCACTCCTGGAGGCATATGAGATGGAAAGGGCGACATAAACTTCGACTGCCGTTCGCCGGCTCAGTATATGACTTTGTCGGTGGAATCTACGGAAATGGTGGAGACGATAACGACGGCACGACATCATCCCTTTCTTTCCTTAAGCTCCCCTCGCTGGACGACGGAATCCATCGGGACCAAATCCCGAAATCTAGACTGTGGCTACACTCAATGCAAGACCTACTTATATTTGATTTTACAATGGATCCTTCCCAGGATTTGCTAGTGCTCTTAGCCCTGGCACCACCCATGTAAGTCACATCACATCGATCAAGCGACGCGTTTTTATTCACCATAAATAGGTCAAAGAACATATACGAGCTGCATTTTCGTACCTTATCAACCAACGAGCCTCACCCACAAGCCGCATATTCGAGATTTTTTTGCCTACCGGGCTCATACCAAGATATCCCACTATTGGATCTCAGCCCAGCCGTCACCATTCAAGTCATCGATAACATCGTCGCAGTCCTATTCAAAGACTTGATCATGGATCTCGGAGCTCGTCTTGAGATTTGGAACTGGAAGCTAGGTCCAAAACATTCGGTCAGTTAGTTAATCCGCCCGTCTAAGGAAAACTACTGACGAAAACGCAGAGCGCCATGCAGCGCGTTGTTGGCATGGACGATTTTACATTTCTTAATGAAGAATCATTTTTACTTTTAAGGCCCTCCGGAAAATTAGAAGTCTACAAATTTGTACCTCCTACCCTGCGTTCCAGCGTTCCGGAATGCGTTCTTAGCCTCGACTTGCCGCCTCTTTCCAGCCAGTACAGGTACTGGTACATCACCATGAGTAGCAATCCGACTCCAGGTCACGTACCTCATTTCCCCTTTTCTTCCTCCGTTGGATCAGATCCAAGCAATTTAAACATCAGAGGTTCATCTTCCGAACAGCTATACTATCCAACACCCAGAGAGCGTATTCTGGCTTGTTGCTTGTATATCTTTGACGCAACGCAACCGCAGGATACTAGCGTTCGATCTTTCGTGTTCTTCGTCAATGTCGCAACCTTTCTAAAACCAGTTGAAGATTGGCTATCTCTCATGCCTGATCACTGCTTTCTCAAGTCCACTCAATCGCGGTATCTCTCGCATACATATGGAGCGTAGAGAATCATCGCCCTCTGCAGGCCACGGCGAGCCGTCAAATGGTCAAAATCAACCTTCAGGCATATATCCCTCTCATATCGACCCTGGATCGAATTCTGCCTCTAACCCTGCACCGTCTAATCTCGCCAACGGAGACAATGGTATTTTGATGAGCTTCCCTTCAAATCGAATGGCTAACTGGGTATTTCAGGTACTACAGGAGTCATCTTTCCAGAATACCAAAGCGAAGAGTCTGAAACTGACTCTGACCTACCCTTAAGCGCTACCAGCACTATCTTCTCTATCGTTGACATCGTATGAAGACCCTTCGTTATCGTCAGGACAGTGAAATCTCATCTCCAGCGGGAAGCACCCGTCATTCGAGCATATGGCGCATGCCACCTGGCTCGTATCCTAGCATACCATGGGATGTATGGGGACCCCAGAATACCAGATGGTTTAACGGAAACTGGAGAACTGATTGGCAACATGCCACCTATGGCTTACGTACTGCTGATAGCGTACGCGTTAGAAAGAAAGGCTCAACACATGGAAAATCAAAACCAATGCAACCTAATACCCAAGACGAAGACGAAGTCGAAAGCGAGAGTGATAGCTCGTCTGACGTCGAGTTGGATGAAGAAATTGGCTTTGGAGGTGAAGAGGACGAAGCCGAAATATTTAGCGATGGACCTGGTCCACTGAGGATTCTACGTGTTCGGGACTATAATTCGTACTCGATTACACAAGCGAGCGAATATCTGAGGGATAGCGTGGACCCGACACGTGCGGACACAAGACCTCCTCTTTTTAAGCGCGATGCTTGGAATGGAAAAGGCAAGACAAGGGATCTCGGAAACTCGCGGTTAAGGGTGGTCACTGAACCATCCATCACACCTGTACATGGTGTGTACAAGGATGATATTAAGAGCTGCCTACCCTACGTAGAGGCCCTAAGCAGGGAAAAGTTCGACGTTACAGACGTAATGTTGGACGACAGGCGATTGTTATTATTGAAAGTAAGCATGTCTTTGTGCAGTCTCTGAGCTGAGTTAACGTAGAGACTTTGCACAGAGGGGTAGCCGGGGACTACTAATAAGCATAGATGTACTAATTATGTGAAATAGACCCTAGAGACGACGATCCCTAAATTGCGCGACATGCAAATCTCGAGAGTCAATGACCAGTTATGCGGTGTCAACACGATGACCCCCTGCAACTCTACCTCTATCACTGACAAGGTAAACTAGAAAGAAACCGTTTTGTTATCGCATCCCAAACAATACAACTGATGCTCTAGATGGTGTTCTCAAAACCAAAACGTGTTTTGATCACCTCAATCATGTTCTCCCGTTGTATGCAATTATCCCTTTAAGGGCAAGTGACATTCCCAAATAGGTTTTCTATATCTCTTTGTTCATACCAAACTGGTTCCCGGGCATCAAAGGCCTCAAAAGATAACATGACAATCTATTCCTCCTCTACAGCAACACACAGGTATCACGAATTTACGTTAAGATTGTTAGAATGTTCAGTTGGATCAAAAACGTGTATCTGAAGCTAACCACCGGCCTTACCGGTGCCCTTTGTCGCTTATCCCCGTATGTATGCCCGTCTCTGTAAGCGCCACTAGGACCTCAAGACCGGTATTTGGATCAGAGTAAAAAGTAGAGTCGTTCAAAAACGGATGGGTCTGTGGCACTAGCGATAATCAGATACGATGCGCTCGTCCACCTGGGAACAAAGGCCGAAGTGGAAACGGCCACAGTCGGAGAACGATGTTATCGTACATGGATTCTGGAACCTCGTTTAATTTCCACATTTTTCGCAGCTGTACGATTTCGCTGGGGCAATTTCAAATACAATCTGTTGGACCTTTGTTACTATACCGACTCGCTTGTAAAGTGCAATGACTTGTGGGAAATCTGAAAAGAAGCAATGTAGCATGCTCAACGCTCAACTCCAGTAATTTCGCACCCCAATCATCCTGATTATTATGCAGATGACCAATTGGGTGTTCGAGGACACGCAGGGTGGTAAAGGAATGGCCTGACACGGAAGTTATCCGCGTCCATGATACAAATTGATCGTGGACGGATTAGTATTAAGCCATAAGCTCTTTTACGTTTTGACTGGAGCATGTGTCCAAGTCGCTGCATACATGCGGAAAGTCTGGGAAAGCCCTCTCGCTTGAGAGGGGCACACATCTGCACACATCCCCACTCGGCGAATTTTTCAGAGTCTAATTGAGTCTAATATTAAGCGATGGGTCAGTTGACGGGCATGATGCGGCTTTCTGCTCCTTTCCTGCCATCATCATTCAAAGTTAGAACGTAAACCCGACTGTGGCTACTGAGGGAAGGCCTGGGAAGGGCAATACCGAAGTATTTGAAACAACCGCCATAGTCCCGGATAGATTTCCCTGAAGAATTGTCTGTTCCTATTCAATGTGACTGATATCGGCCCTGGTTGGACATGACGGCTGGTACCGATAAGTCGAAGATTAGACCCCCTAGCAGTGTTTGGATCCTTATCATTAAATTTTCCAGAGTCATGATGTCGTCATAGTTTCTGGTCAAAGATGTCACTAATAGGGATAAGATGGAGTTAACACACAATGGCACACCATTCACTTGATGCGAATTCCAAGGGCCAACTTTGACTAGTAATGTCACCGAGAGGATAATCGCATGCATCCGATTCGCAGGATGACTGCTCCGTCTCCGCATGACCATCACGCAGACACGGGCCCTGCAAAGACCTTGGCCGCCTGCCACGCCACCTTTCCACTTTGACTCGGAGCAGATGCTCCACTTCCTCGACGGATGCAGTAGAACATAATGCCCCCCTAAACTTATTAAACCACGGCCTGCGTGAACTACGTGCGGTTGCAGGTAAGTGAACATTGCAGAATTCATGGGAGAAACTTGCCACTGAAAGTCCAAAAAGTGCCTTACATGTGTCTGGATATTCTTGATGCTCACGGTGCCTGGGTACTCCTTGCATAATGCCAAATATTCCAGCGATACGTCAACAGGATCTGGAACAGCAGGCCCAGAAAATAGACTGAATGTCATTCAAAGTCGGGCTGTTGATAGAGCATCAAACCCGGCAGGTGCCGTTAACAGACTTACTACGGGTTCCCAAGCAATGTCTCGCCAACCATAACTCCGTCCGCGCCGGTCGATGTCAAGTTCGTTCCGAGATCACTCCATAAGCGCACGTTTCCGTTACTGATGACAGGGATGTTCAGACCCTGCTTAAGGTATTTGACTTGGGAAAGGTCAGCTGCCCCCTGCCTACGGCGTCTCGCCGAAACAGTACGAGCATGGAGCGTGACCCACGATGTTCCGACGTGTTCTAGCTTCTTTGCGAGGTCCAGCGTCTTGGATACGGGCTGACAAAGACGGAGCTTGGTAGATACGGGAACTGTAAAGGAGTGACGCATGGCAGATACTGGATATATGCTCTGATGTCAGTCCGTTTAGTTGTCGGATTAAGAGGACAAGGCCCTGGTACCTAGGTCCTCTACTAGGGGCCAATCCTTCTGTGGTAAGAGATAGGCCCCGTAGTGGCCATCTCTTGCAGCTTCTTGCGGGCATCCGAGGTTGAGGTCTGCAATACGGCAAGTTATTAATGGTAGTTCCATGGGTGATGATGGACACACAAGCACCTATTGCGGTGCAGTAATTCTGGAGCTTCTTCCCCGCTTGTACGATAATTTCTTGGTCGTTGCCACACAGCTGAACCACGACGGGCGCATTGAGAGGGTCAGCAGACGCAATGGTCAAGTCACGGATATGGTATTCAAGATACTCTTGTTCATTCAACAATTTTTCTGGCAAGGAGCATTTGGGTATAGGCCATTGTTGCGCCATGCTTTCTGGTCAAGAGACGGAAAGGTAAATCGGATTGATTGACCAGTTGGTGCAGCAACAAAGCTAGTGTTCAAGTTCATGACAGTTCTGGAGAGAGATAAGATAAGATAAGAAGCTACTATTTATGGCACAGGGGACCGCTACCTACACATGACAGGAAGTACCCTTTTCTCATGCCCATACTGCTTGTAGTACTAAATGCGTCGACGCTGTGCTAGTAACTCAATTAGCATATACAAATATCTCCTCCGTCAAACCCGATGGATTTTACGTGCACACTAAAATGGTCATCATGGTCATGTCTCCGAAAGTTTAATGAAGAGCACAGGTTTCTGCAGGTAGGCATCATCCGAATCAATGGCAGCCAGGGGGATAAGATTGCCTTGTTGTACATCACTCCGTCCCTGCAGTTGAACGGGAGAATAAGAAAGTGGGGTCAGGCAAACCGGACGGGAACTATGGAGTCCGACGACGTTAACACGGGTCGCCGCCCAGAGTAAGGAGGTAATTCTGTCAAGCTTTCGGTGGCACAGAGAGAAGCCTCAAGACAATCGAAAGGCTTGCTTATCGTGAGTGATGACATCAATGTTGCGACGACATGCGCGGCTTCGTCATGCCATGTTCCACGTCGAAAATCCGCATACCGGCAACGAAGGATTATTCGTAATCTTAGGCCGATAAAGGCTAGTAAATGTCCTTTAGGGTGTATTTGATGTCAGAAGAATTCTGCGCATCGCTTTTGCGGACCGTGCGGGGAGCGCAGGAGGAACTGGAATTAGCGGGCTGCAGGATGATGTTCACAAAGGTTAAAGTGATATGTATGTAGCTATCGTCAGCACCTGGGGTTCATCTCCATTCAATCACGGCCTCAGGCGGACTAGGACACCAAGTTGGCGTTATATAATAACAGATCTCCCGCAGCCAGCCGATTTCTTCAGGACGCAGAGAATCAACCGGACCGCCAATGTTTGACAGTAGTGGCTAAGCTAACACGATGGGGTAACTTCCATCGACGACAGAAAATTCACGCGCAAAGGTTAACTTTTGGGGCGACAAACACAACACATTCGCCGAGTAGTTGGCTCACCCGCGGGGAATGGGATCGATGGCAGAGAGCACGTTACGTTGGAATGGATTGATAACAATAATGAAATCAGGACAAGAGTCATTACACCGAGGCAGGCCGTGTTCTGTCAGAGTTCTCAGTCGATGATACAAACAAATGAGGGAATTGCCGGTCGCTTCGCTTGATTGTCGAGAGCACGTTCCCCAAAAAAAGAGCAAGCACATGTTGATCAATGATGATAGTCTGATGACTAGACGGGTGCTTGTAGAGATCAGCCCAGATTGGTGGCTCCAACCAACGTTATTTCCGTGGCAAACGACGGACAACGAGGAGCCGATCAGGTTAGGAGCCCATCTAATGGTTACCTTTTCGCGTCAGCCACAGATGGTCTGTACCTAGACACTGATGATGGATTGTTCTTATGTATTACCCCGCTCGGGCACAAACGGATCCGTATTGCCGGCAAACGCCTCGTTGCTCCCTTCAAGTCATGTTACGACATTAGTACCAGGACTAGGACCAGTTAGCAGGGCCGGCGCTACCTATAGTAGCTACTTTTGCGCTCTCCGTCCGCAATCCATTTTTTTCTCTCCGCTGCCAGCGCAGGGTGAGGCGGCTATAGGTTACTAATTATAGGCGGAGCCGTAAATCCAATAAATCACAACAACAATTGGACGGGTGGCCCTGAACACAATCTGTCTCACTGTTGCATGACAAATGACCGTGGCGAATTCGAAGTTCATCAGCACTGAAACGTGCAAATGATTAATATGAAGAGTAGTGCATTAAAAGTACAGATGTCTGATGCAAGAAATATCCAGTATAGTTAAGTACGGCAACATTGTAATCGCGCACGAGTCCATTTTAGAAGTCAGCGCGAATAATCTTAAAGTAACCTCGTAAGGGAAATCATCTGATAAAAGAGAACAGAAGTTGTCATGAGGAGCCGATCATGACCTTGAGAACCATGTTTCCTTCATCATCCTGTCCCCGAGAAAGCAGGTCGAATGCAGATGCGGTATCCTCGAGTTTGAAGCGATGTGTAATGAGTTTTTCCATGTTTTCCAGCGAGCCGGAGGACAAGAGCTGGAGGGCCTCGGGATATGTATTGCAATAGCGAAATGATCCTTGGATATCCACCTCTCTCAGCGCAGCCGTTGATAGGGGTAGCATGATATTTCGGGTGCCCATTCCGATCAACATGACCTTGCCGCCAGCCATCGCCGTCTAGGTGAACAGTGAGAATGTGGTTACGAACCGAGTGCAAGCGCACTTACGTTTATTGACATTTGAATGGCTGTCTCGGCAGCCTGTGCATTCGAACACGACATCGAAGCCGTTTGGTTCTTTAAAGTGAGACAAGACTTGCTGGGCCAGCTCTTTGGCCTGTCTCAGTTGGTCTTCTGGCGATTTTGCGAGTTCAGTTCGGGGGAGGCAGTATGTTTGTGAGGCGAAGCCGTTGGAGAGGGCAAAGTTGAGGCGGGTAGGGTTGATGTCGATCGCGACGACGCGAGCTGCCTTGCGGGCTTTTGCAATAGCGCAGGCTAGGATGCCGATGGCACCGACACCAAAGACAAGGACTGTCTGACCCTCTGCGAGCTGCGCACGACGGCTAGCGTGGATGAGGACAGACAGTGGTTCGGCCAGAGCCGCCAATTCATAGCTAACATTGTCAGGTATCCTGGATGCAGGGTCGGTAAGCGAAACAGGAGGCGAACAAGAAAGTAACATACGGATGTAAAACATGTGCAGGGTGATTCATGATCCTTTGCAGGGTGCCATCCTGGTGAGGGTAGACGGAGGCAGAACTGCAGAATCGCATGTTGCGACATAGGTTGTACCGGCCTTTGAGACAAAAGTCACACTTTCTACACTTGATGCCACATTCTATGGCGACTCGCTGGCCAGGCTTGAGGTGAGAAACCTCTGGGCCAACCTGGGTGATGATGCCGGCGGATTCATGACCAAGGACGAGGGGTGCGCGTACGGCGAAATCGCCATTGCGACCGTGTTTGTAGTAGTGGACTGAGGCTCGGGATGAGAAGAGGGTCAAAGAACTAAAATGATTCAACGTACGGTCACTACCGCAAAGACCGGTGGCGACGACTTTGAGCTGGCATGAACCAGGAGTTGGTCTGTGGAAGGGATCTTTCTTCTATGGCAAGGTCTTTGGGACCGCGAAGGACAGCAGCAGTTGTTTTTTCTAGTGCAATAGGAGACATGGGTAGGATTGGTGGGGGAGAGCATTCAAAATGGGCTCGTATTTAAATTTGTTGGAAGCGATAATGGGCTTGATCGTGTGAGGGGCGGTCGGAGTCGAAGGGCGGACCGAGAAGCCGGAATCGGGCGTAACAAGATCGCAACCATGTACGGCATCATGTCCCTTACCATGGACCCCACTCCTCCAGTCCCTGCACCTGCCCTCTTCCTTCTCGATCACTGCGTTGCCCTCGTCACAGGCGCATCTAGAGGTCACTTTTTTTTTTCTAGCCCTTTTTATTCTCTAATAATCTCTCTCTCCATCAGGTATCGGTGCTGCTTGCGCTTTGGCTCTCGCTCAGGCTGGCGCGTCCCTCTGCCTTGTCTATAGATCCCCTCCCCCCGGTACTGACCCCGACCTTGATACACTCAATGCCATCCGTGCTATCGGTGCAAGGGCGGAGGTTGTGTTTTGTGACCTCGATAATCTTGAAGCCGTCAAAGGCCTCTTTCAGAAAGCTCTCGACGTAATGGGTGGCAATATACACGTTCTCGTTAATTGCGCTGGTATTCAGCGGAGATCCCCGTGTTTGGACTTCCTCGAGGAAGATTGGGATAAGGTATCTGCTAATGCCTCCTTTGGCTGCGTTCATCCTCCTATGACGTCGTCCCACTTTAGGTCCTAGACGTGAATCTCAAGTCTGTCTGGCTTCTCTCTCAAGCCGCTGGTCGCCATATGGTGCCCCTCCGCCGGGGAAAAATCATTAACTTCTGCTCCCTACTTACATTCCAGGGTGGTTTCACCGTTCCTGCCTATGCCGCTGCCAAAGGGGCCCTCGGACAGCTCACCAAGTCTCTTAGCAATGAATGGAGTCAACACAACGTTCAAGTTAACGGTATCTGCCCTGGATACATTGCAACTGACATGTAAATAAACTCGTGCTTTCTTGCTGGTCCCAACACATCTGGGGACTAATCTCTTCCCTTGATCCACTCAGGAGTCCGCGGGCTCCTGCATAGGACCCTAGACATTCTGACTTTTATTTTATTTTTATTTTTCTACTCCAATGGTACTACTGGTACCGCGTATTAACTATTTGTTTAACAGGAACGAGAAACTACTCCAAGACCCCGTGCGCAATCGTCAAATTACTGAGCGCATTCCTGCGGGACGCTGGGGAGACCCCAAGGACTTCGCTGGTCCCAGTCGTTTTCCTTGCTAGCGCCGCGAGTCAATATGTTTGTGGCGAGCTTCTTGTGGTCGATGGGGTAAAAATAATCGCTGATGACACAACGGCCGATGCGCTCACTCCTTTGATTAGGGCTGGATGGGCCGATGACTTTTCTGTGTGTGGAACGGACTCCGGATTCAATAGAATTGATCGCTGCTTTACTGTTATCGTACAATGTGTTTTTTGGATCCCATATGAAACAGGCCGATTTTGACCGTTGAAAGGATGTTTCTGCCGTCACATCTTCCAAAGCAATATCCAGTTGTTTGCAAGCGGATCGCTAAATCAGGTATTAGAATGCTATTCAGTGATCCGGTGATGATAGGTGACCGTCCCATGTAAGGAGATTAACCACGTTGTTCGACTAAAAACTAACAGCATCGAGCCCGGCCCGATCTGAGAAAAAACCGCTAACAAACACCTCATATTACATTTACCCGGTCTATTATCTGAGGAACATGTTGATTAAGTATAACCTTCTTTAGCTAGCTCACCACTTTACAATGCGGCCACCCCTAATTTAGCTATGATGCCGACGCACATTGCGTTTGCGCGTCACCTTCATTTCCAAAATTTGGCGACACTTGCGATTTATCCTGACAGCAGGTCTCGGCGCTCGGCTGCCGCGTGACACAGCCGGTCTATCCGTTACACCGAATTATGGGAAAAGGTGTGCTGGGCTTAGCGCCACAGTTATTTATGTAGTGGCCACGAGTTGCGTTAGGAATGAAAAGTTTGTACCATATGACGACAATAATAATGCAGGCGTAGTTGTGGCTCGTCCGAGAACGTTAATAACCATTTGTAATGAAGGCCTTGAAAACAGCGTGATCAGCTCAAACGAACCCGTGACGAAACGAGTTTAATGTGCGGTCTGGGTCTGCATTCGTGTCGATATGCGGCGGCTAGATAAATCCGTACCGGTACCAAGGCACACAAGAATTTTTTTTTGAAAAAAATTAGCTACAGTTCTCTACATCCGCAGAGACCGAAGGAACCCGTCGAGAATTCACGCAGTTGTCGGGCTAAGACGGTGCCACTTCTGATAGGCAATGGGAAAAAGTCCCGACCGTTCGTATGCTCTTGATGGAATCGACAGCGAAACGATCACTACGCTGGATTTAGCGTCGCATAAATAGCGGGATTCGGACCGGTCTCGTAGAGGATGAACAAGGAACGGAAGTGGGATGATTGCTTTTGGAAGAGAGGGGAAGAACCTTATGCGTAAGCTCCGCGGCGAATAGGGGCTGATTGAAGGTAGGAAGGTAGAATAGGCTCTGCGCAATGGCGAGAAGCAGTTACTTCAAGAGGAGAGTATGCGGTAGAAACAAGCTGTCTGAGGTCTGCAAGTCATTAGCGTCGAATCGCTACAGTAAGGAAAGCCTTCTTGAGGATTTGGTTCTGGGCAATTGGTTTGCGTAACCCAGGCAGAACCCAAGCCGTCGTCCCACGTGAGCCAATTAAACCTCCACAGCGTTTGTCTAACCAAGCCGTCGGCAGAACAGTTACCTATCGTGATTCATGACCCGGCAGACACGGATTATCGGTTGCAAGCCGAAGTCATCGTATTCCAAAGCCTGACCAAGGTGGATACACAGCAGTTTTGCAGTCTCGCTAGACCTCGCGAGATTGACATGAGGTGACGGCATACGTAGAATCCTTAGAAAGCATATTAGACAGCCTGATCAAGAAGACCAAGTTTATTAGCGTGACCACAAGTGAAAACTAGATGTGCTTGGATCCGAGAACGTCGCGTAGGGATAAGCCTGCTTTGTACGGAATAGGTTACACGACTGGTCAGTTCCCCGGCGCGTTGAATCCAGAGGGATAGGCCACACCACAACCACGGTTGTTCGCACGTACATAGAGAGGATGAGCGGGTGTTGAATTCAAAGATCTCAAGATGATGGGCGTGGGCACTCGTCAATGTGCGTGTTCTTTCGTCTGCGCTGGACAACTTGGACTGAAGCATGTGCGTCAAGGGTTTGAATGGCCCTGACTATTGAAAACACGAATGATGCGAGTGGATGCGTAAAGGCAGCGTAACGAACTGTTGCCATCCCTCGGTTTAACGGAACATGATCCGAATGACTGCTACGTACGCGTTTGGCGACAATGCTTGTCGAGCATATAAAAAGCACCCGTCCAGGACCGATTTTCAAAGGAAAAAGATTGGTTCTTCGAATTCACGTCGTGGGTGACTCGGCGATTTTCGGATAAAGACCACGTATGCCAATGACGAGCATTTTGTTTTCGTGTGAAGTTTGAAAGTGGGGGATCCAGTATCCACATCTCATTCAAATTCGACAACCAGTCGCCTTGACGAGTAGTTTTTGGGGGGCAGTGGCTGTCATGTCAACCAACACCGCCTGGCGCTGTCAGTGATCTTCAGAGGCGAAGCCCTGATCAGGTAGATTTTCTATTTGCCGGTTTGGTCCGCCCGCCTTTTGGACAAACAAACTCGTGTTGGGCCTGTTGGCTGTACTATTGAAAAGCTAATCACGCTTGTTTCCCCTCGAATCTCTAAGCAACCGACAGACAGGCACTGTTGCAACCACAGCCTAGGCGTATACCGGACTGTAAGACGAGGTATTAATGCGCAAAACTCACATGCAAACCGTGAAATCACGATGCTAGTAGGAACAAGACGGCATAGGTTTCTATTTTTGGGGTTTCGAACATGTTTTGGGGTCGACGAGATGGTCAATAGTGGGCGCATATAAATGATCAATGGGCGTCCGGAACATCCGATCCCTACCCCTCTTTGCTATTTAACTCCTCAACCTACTTAACCATCAAATCAACCATGACAATTGTTCTTACTCCATACTGGACCAATGGTGTCCAAAAGTTAAAAGTCATTGCCCAACGTACGCCTAAACACTTTTTTTACTTGAGACGTTTGCCTATCTGGTTAACAACAAAAGTGGAATCAAAACGCGGCTTAACGCCACCGGCTTTACAAGACGCTGTCCATACCCTTCGATGTTTGGCACAGTTACGTTCAAAAGACAAAAGCATTGAAAAATACATCTATCTCTCCGGCCTGAAAGACCATGATCCGCATATGTTCTACAAGCTGTGCTTGGAGAACATGCCGGAGATTACGCCCCTCATTTACACACCCACAGTGGGAGATGCCTGTTTGCAATACTCTCACATATACGAGCGGCCGGAAGGCTTGGTCCGTAATGCCTGTTTTCATATGCATATATGGGCGTTGATTGTGTTTTTAGTTTATATCCATAAAAGACAAAGGGAACATTGGAAATAGTAAGCTTCCGAGTCGTTTATCTTTTGTGCTCAATTGATTTCTTTTCTTATTGCAGTCCTTCGGAACTGGCCTAAAATTGACGAAGCGAGGATCAGCGTCGTCACGGATGGTCATACTGCTTGTTGTATTCGTAGCGTGTATGCTCACATAGGATCTAGGTTCGCGCATATTGGGTCTGGGAGACCTAGGAGTCAACGGAATGCCCATATCAATCGGAAAGCTATCGCTATATGTTGCTGGTGCTGGGTGAGTTGGGTCCGCTCTATCTCCACCTCCACTAAGACCTTGTATAGGATACGTCCTTCCTCTACTATTCCAATCTGTCTGGATCTCGGAACAAACAACGAAAAGTTCCTACAAGATGATTTCTATCTAGGTCTTCGTCAAAAGCGTGTTTCCGACGACGAGATGACCGAATTCATGGACGAATTCATGCATGAAATGTCAGTTACCTTCCCGAAGCTTCTGGTGCAGTTCGAGGTAAGTTTTAGTACAGCCTAAAGAACACGTCATGATGAATATATGAACAGGACTTCTCGACTAATCACGCCTTCACTTATCTCGAACGCTACCGTAATAAATACCCTGTATTTAATGATGACATTCAAGGTACAGGAGCTGTTGTACTCAGTGGATTCTGGAATGCTGCAAAATTATCCGCTGCTGCGTCTGGTCGCTCCCTTATGGACCAGCGCATACTCTTCTTCGGCGCTGGTTCGGCCGGAGTCGGTGTCGCGATGCAACTGATGAGTTTCTTTACCCTGAATGGCTTATCCAAGGAGGAGGCTCGTCGACGGATCTGGTTGGTCGACTCACAAGGTCTCGTCTACGACTCTCGGGGCCGTCTTGCCGAGCATAAGAAGTGTAGGTCTTCCGTCGTTCCGTGTCCATGTATAGATCCACTTATTCTTTTATCAGTCTTCTCCAGAAGTGATTATCAGGGACCGCCGATCACCGATCTCGAGGAGATAATTACTTATGTTAAGCCTACCGCATTATTAGGCTTATCAACCATTAGTGTAAGTCGCCTGAGATCACTGCGAAGATCAGTTAACCGAGCAATGCCGTATAGGGCGCGTTCACTCCGGGAGTAATCCAACTGATGGCGCAAATCAATCCTAAACCTATAATTTTCCCATTATCGAACCCCGTCAAATTGTCAGAATGCTCATTCAAAGACGCTGTTGAATATACCAATGGCACCGTCCTCTTTGCATCCGGTTCTCCATTCCCGGAGCAAGATTTCGGTGGCAAAACCTTATACCCAGGTCAAGGAAATAATATGTACATTTTCCCCGGTTAGTCCTCCGAGATTCAGAATTAGAAACCGTTTTCTGAACTTTACTTAAAAAGGTTTGGGACTCGGTAGCATTTTGTCCAGGGCGACCTCCGTCACGGACAGCATGGTTGAGGCCTCATCCCTGGGTCTGGCTGATGCTCTTACTGACGAGGAACGCTCACTCGGATTAATCTACCCCCGGATAGAGAGAAGTGCGCTGCCTACTATCGTTCTTGATTTGTGATGCTCATACTCTATCAGTCCGAGAAATAAGTGCGCATATAGCTAAAGAAGTCATCCGCTGTGCCCAGAAAGCTGTACGTCCCCCCACACTATCTTCATTTCGCACTTCTGAACCTACCAATCAGGGTGTGGACCACTCCACTCAACTACGTTCCATGGACGATACGCAACTTACTGCATTCATCACGAGAAAAATGTGGAAGCCGTGAATAATATCATCACAGTAATAGGTCCGATTTCTAATGTTTTCAAACTCGTGACGTTCGTAATAGTAATAGTATGGTTATTTTGTGTAATGAAAAGGTCTTGGGATAATAGACCGCAATATATCTGTAGAGTTCACGTTCAATAGATCTAGACGCTGTTTGTTGTGTCATCACATGATGCAATACAGCATTTGACTATCATTAATATCTTGCATCAAAATACTCATCGATCACGATGACAGGCTGTCCTGGGGACGATATTTGTATTAACGTGTTTTAAGGTCGAGAAATTCTAGAAACGGGTAATCTATCGTGCAAAAGCGCAGTGCAACTCTTTAACGGCCATTACCTAAGTCGCGCTATAGTCGCGCAGTTCAGACCCCTGCCATCCGTTTTAAAGTCGCAAATTCTTCTTTTCCGGTAGCTTTGCAGAGCGCATGGAACTGTGAAGATGGATCGCCGAGAAGAACCGCAGGTCTGTTTTGAGAATTTTCACTCAGTGATGGTCATAGGGGATATGAAATGATTCGCACTTGTCAAACTCTATGACACGGCCTTGATCCAGTAATAGGACCTGTGTGAACCAATGTTGAGTTTTCAGCATCTGGACATCCCAACACAACTCACTCTGTCATAATCGACGACGGTACGTAGACGATGAGCAATGGTTAGAATGGTGCTATCTGCAAACCCGCTGTCCCGATGTTTAGCATGGATATTTGGAATACAGCCAACATTCTTACTGTCGTATTGTCTTTCCGATGAGTTCGTCAGTTGCATAGTCGACGCTGTAATCCATGACGTTAGTCACTCCCGTTAAGACCGCCGGCTCGGAACTTGGATACCTTGCAGTGGCCTGAGTAGGTCGGCTGATATGTCAGAAGGTCACTTCAAAATAAGAACGGTGACTGACTTCGTCCATTACGAGTACTTTTGACCGCTTTAGAATGGCACGAGCCATACATAATAATTGTTTCTCCCTGCATTCCACTCAGGACCCGAAGGCGCTTTCTAAATGGAAGACTTTACCCTGTGGAGAAGTTCTCACCCCCTTCGGTGACGACAAAATCAAGGTTGCGGAAAACATTGGCGTTTACGGTTTCGGGGGTATCCGCAGGCATATCTCCGGAAGGAATGAGGTGTACACGACGTAGTGCCTCGAACTGCCACCATACGTCAGCTGTCGGGAATAGTATGGCTTAACAACGACGAACAATTTCCGCATCACTGTACTCGTCGAAAACGTCGAGCGTCGAGCGTAATGTCCCGCTCAAGATGGTTGGATCCTCTGCTCTCCGTCAGTACAACGAATCTGAGCAAAATGCAACGCGCACGGGGTATGATCGTCAATCGCCTCCGTAAGTCCGTAAGTCCAATGCTTGATATATCTATTCCGTCAACAAGAATTCGGCCTCTTGTCGGCTCCACGAAGCGAAACAACGACAGTGCGAGCGTGCTCTTTCCGGAGCCTGTCCTACCAAGAATGCCAACCTAATGAAGTTAGTAGTTGAACCATAAACATGGATCTGTGACAACTTACCTTTTCGCCAGGGTTGATGCTAAAGCTTATTTCGTGTAGAACGTCCGGTAGTTCCGGCTGAGAGACGTCAGCAACAGTTTATTGGGGATATTCGTGCCGAAGACGTACCGCATATCGGATGACAAGGTCTTTACATTCAATCGCACCAACAGAAGGCCAGGTTTCGGGTGGACGTGGTTCTACAATCTCGGAACCCTCGGGTTTTAACTCGGAATATTCCTTAACGCGTTCAACGGCGACCTGGAATACGATGAAGTCAGAATTAGCAGAATAGACTCCAACTAAATTACCATTGATTGTTCCAATCCAACAAAACGGCGAACCTGGTGCAGATTAATTGTAGTAGATGCAACTCACAATAATACTTGCCATGAAGAGGAAATTATGGGAAATCGACGAAGCGAACGCTAGCGCGAAGCCTGCCAGAGATGCTGAAATGCTTGGCGTTATCAAAGAAACGATGGCAATCGCGCCCACAATGCCAGCAGATAATAAATTAAAGCGAATAGAAAGCCATCGGTTGACTACGAGAGATGGGACAGTCAGTTGATATCTCGTAAAGAATGCCACGTTCTTAGTACCTCCCCACATCCAATAATATGGATTGGTGTTCTGTCCGCCGGTCAATTATTGCCAAAACAACTCGGATAGTAGGACAAACCGTGTCAACACAACGCAACATTTCGCGGAGAAACTTTGACGAAGCCCCGAACGCTCGTATAATAGCTACTCCCGAGATGGTTTCGCCATAGATCGAATATAGTGGTGACCGATATACAGAATCTGGGAAGTATCAGAAGTCCTTATCCTTTCGAAAGGACCGATGTCGTACCTAGTCTGCGCATATCTCTGGATGTTTGGCCGTAGACCTGCGCGGCATATTGACTCAACGGACTTTGAATATAGCATGTGTTCTTTACCTTCGCCACTGTACAGAAGATAGTTAACGAGAGGTGCGTATCGGCTGGTCAACTCACCATTGTAATAGACAACCCCAAGGATGGATGCAGCCAAGATGAAAAGCGGTCCGCCAGCAACACTTACCGGTCACAATGGCTGTCACCGCGTCCAAGAAGTACGTAAAACTGCGACCAAAGTTATCCGACAAGGTACTGTCAATCCCTAAACCTCTCGGTTAAATTTGCCAAGCCCAACAGATACCCGAGCACACCTTCGAAGTCTTTCCCAAACCTATTGAGTAAGCGTCCACGGTTGACGGTAGTCATGGAAACGGATTTGAGCAAATAACACGCTCTCAAGAAGCCGCTTGTACAGCACGGTGGAAGCGCGTATAGAACCTGAGTATAACGCGAACCACCGCAGTGTACCAATAGCTATACCCGCCATCGTAATTACTGCATATATGCCGATATAAAACTCTGCACTGCGCATGTCTGTTTCATTTGCGTGACTCGACCAATATCTAAAACGCCTTTCTCACATGGTCCATTGTGGGTACGAACAAGTAAACGTACCTTAGCCAACCATTTTCAAACACTGGGCTAAGGGATGCCACAGCCACTATTAAAATAAAGCCGACCCAGTAGCGACCGCCGCCGCATGCCCAGAAGTATGTTGCCCAAATATCCTTGCCAATGCGTCCAATTGCCCTTTTCTCCTCTTCAACCAGTTTTCTAGGGACTTTCCGTTTGACATCCTTTTCTGACGGGGTAGGTGCGATGGTGGAGGCTGTTTCAGATTCATCACCATTCATCATGGCAAGTTTATCTTCCACCGCTGCTCCAGTCTCGGCTTCTTTTTCATCGCCTCCATCTACGGTCTGGACGAGGCTTTTGATCACGTCACTGTTCAGGAAATCATTGCAATCCCCTGCGAACTGAAGACTACCGTTGTCCAATGCGACCACATAAGATGAGCCACGTGCGCAAAGCTGGACGTGATGTGATACCAAAATGACCGTACGGCCATGAGCCAGTTCACCCTTTAGGCACTGGTAGTATAGGTGATGAGCAGTTTGCGCATCGACTACCAGTTGCGAAACGGTTGGCAATGCATCTACTTGAGATTGATTCGGTGAACATACCTGCTGATAGAACATCATCAAGTAACAGTATCGAAGCCCGTGAGTAGATGGCTCTTGCAAGGGAAACTACCAAATGTAGTTAGTACGCAGAAAGGTGATTTATGACAGGCTCAGACCTCGGGCCTTCTGACCGCCAGACAGATTTACTCCCCTCTCGCCGATTTCAGATTCATCGCCGTCTTCGAGGATCTCAAGATCGCGTAGCAAAGCACAAACCTACATAGATAGCTTAACTAAGCAAGGTTAATATCATCGAAGACATACCTCGAGGGTTTTCTGATAACGCTCTTCGTCGTAAGGCAGATCGAATAAAATGTTTTCTACCAAATTTAGTGTGCGCTCTCTTTCAAGGGCGCTCTACACTTACCTTTGATGGACGCATTCCTAAGCCATGCTACCTGATCAACAACTTAGGTCAGTGGCCAACCAAAGACGGGAGAAAGTAAGCATACCTGAGGAACATATGCACAGAGACCCTCAATAACCCATTTCTCTTTGGAATAGTTTTCCCAATAAAGGATGCAATTGAATCGGGTGGCGAGCGAGGGCAAGTTAATTGCCCTGCAAGAACATCCGCTTCACCTAACAAAGCTAAAAATCAAGCCTAATTATGATCAGTTTTCCGTTGGCACCGCACAGACTTACACAACAGGAGAAGAGATTTTCCAGAACCTAACTTGCCACAGATCAAAGAAAGTTCGCCTGACGGAAATTCGCAAGTCAAGTCGACCAGCACAAACTTTTGACGCGGGGTTGAGACCGCAGATGGCGTGGCACTCGCTAACTGCCGATCCTGAGGCCAAGTGATCGTGCAAGACTGTAGTGCAACGCAATGAGTTTGTTGCTCCAGAGGCAGTACAGGGGAGACTTCCGCTCCCTCTAGATATTTCTCTATGCGTCCGGAGGGAAACCATAGTCTAAAAAGATACTTGAGTGTGATATTGCGCTATTAATAATGCATGAGATGCTACCTGCAACATATTGATAAAGGTTTCTGGTAAGCCATTCAGTGCAAACCGCATTTCATCAAAAACTGAGACGCCAGTCTATAAGCTGTACAACTGCACATTGGGGGAACATACCAAGGATCTGAGATGATCAGAATAAATTACTTAGAGATGTAGCTTAGCACTTACTGATGTGAACGCAACTGAAGGAGTTAATGCTTGATGACGAATGACAGTGAAATGGAAGAAAGAGACAAGGGTAACCAACAGGGGTGAGGCAAACCTATAATTTTGATGAGGTGCAATCACTACTGTTCGTCTACTATCAACATACCATATTGCATTCCATAGCGTCTTGATGCACATGAGAATATGCACGATAAAATGAAAGGGGACTGCTCACTTCAATAGTGTAATTGAGTTTTTGGTATTTCAACTCCTTTTCTCGGACTTTGAGTACTCTGGCTTCGAAGCTGCGTTCCCAGGCCATGAACTTGCGGAGTTTCAGAGTAATGTACGGCACGACACGATCGAGACACACCTTGAGCATCCGGATGGCACCTAGTATCTAGATTATCAAAGTCAGAGATAGGCTCTGCAAAAGAAGAAGTGTTTGTACCTCATTCATAAGACTAACCCGCTCATCACGGGCTCTCATCAAGTTCTCCTGAGCGCCTGAAAATGGATTAAGGTATGTATATTAACAAACCAATTCAAAAAGACTCACGAACAACAATTTTCCCGGCAGTAATGGTTTAAAGGTAAAAATAGGCAAGTTACAGCAAGACCCCAGAAACATGAAACCCCTGGGAATGGTATTGGAAACGACGCGTTCACAGGGCATGAGTTGAACTCACCAAGTAGATTATACAAGAAGACCGTTCCGATTACAATCTCTATTGGAGAATCTAATACGCAGTTTTAGCACGTGAATTGACTTCCATGTTCAGTGACAAACCGATTAGGGCGTACAGGTTCCAAGCAGTATCGCTCACTCTATCGACGTCCGTTGTCATCAAGGTCATAACCTGCGCCTTGCTAGAAAAGTCCCCTTCGTCCTCGTCTTTTCCTTCACTGGTCTTGCTAGCATCAGCGGTGCCCGTTTCAGGCTTCGACGAAGTACCTGGTAAGGCGACGTTTTTGCGAGTCAGTGTTTTGGCATATAAAATACTGTTCAATTGCATGCGGAGGCGAACTTGGACTTGCGCATTCGCGAACGCCAATAGTTGACCAGTGACTATCGAGGATGAATAGAAGAATTAACGAGCACGATAGACGCGCACCGAGATGACATAGTACATTGGAACCCATCATTCCAAAGACATAAGCCCAACCCCATCTGGGATCTTGTCTAGCCTGGGTCAACCTCGAAGTAGTAGATTAAGCGCTGCAGGAAGATCGTCGGGACATAGAACAAGACTGCTGAGAATGCCGCGAGAACTGCTTCAATTGACAACTCCAATGCATTGATTCTGAGCAATCGGTATGCCATTTTCCAGCCAGAACCTGGCTTCGGCCTCCATGAACTTAGATGGATATTTCGCATAGCTTGACTCATCCTGGAAAAACTGAAAGTTGCGCGCATGTCTCCAGGTACAATGGGTAAGTCGCCAATATCCAGACTCTCTGCTACATTGCCAAGCCAGACCACTCTCGTAACATACGAGAACAGTAGATATGACCAGACTAGAGCAGCCTGCGTCATCTGTAAGCTCTATCTAAAACGGAAAGGTGATGCGGAGAACGCACCGACTATGCCGCAAACATTTTCCTGATCCGGGTTTGTGATTCCCATAGTCGTCTTCTCCGTGTATATCTTCTCAGGTGGATAATGCAACGCCGGCCCGAGGCGAGTTGTGAGGGCGGTGATAGTCATGACCATATACAGACCCATAACGGTATACCAGATCACTTGAACCAACAACTCTTCGCTCACAGAGGGAAGTTTGTGGAACTATCGTAGTCGGGATGATAGCGGACACTCCCAGTGCAATTACAGCAGTCGTCGACAAGACCGTGATATGCAAAATTGAACGGCAATGGTTGCCCGTCAATCTTCGCTTCAACGATAGGGCACATATGAGAAGGAGGTAGGTCGAAAAAATGACATGGATTGAATAAATTGTTGCGTAGTCGAGTTCTGCATTAGCAACAGCGTATCCAAAACAAACTGTGCTCAAAGCGACGATGCAGACCGCGTTCACCGTCAAAAACGATTTCCTGCGAAAGACCTGATGGTTGTCACAGTTAAACTTCAACACTCGAAACAGAGGACAAAAATGGACGAGCCTGGTCCCAAAATTTTTCCTCGTCTATTGGATAACCGTCTATAATGTCGTCCGGTGTCGTGACGTCAAGTGGATCTCGTGCCAGAGATTCACCCACATGAGTTGGTAGTTGAATTTTGCCATTCTGTGGTCTGGTGAAGTAGGACACGATAAGACTGCCTAGAACGCTGGCAAAAAGTGCAACCGCGATTTCCAACTGGAAACGAATCATTGTCGCTGAGTGCCAACGACAAGATGCGCGCTTTTGCTCTCGAAGGTCGCGTAACTCCGTTCTACCGGCGTTAAAATTCAACCGGAACCTGACTAGACCACTCCTGTATGTTCCTTTCTACCCATATACTGCAATAATTTATTCACGTCATTACAAAAATACTTTACCTATCTATACAGACTATCATTAGCACTCTACATGGTATCAGCCTCACTAGATAATACAAGAAAACAGGTCCTCTTCGTCTGAAGGAATGATTTCTAATAGAGTTTTCCTTAATTCAACGCGTTGCCTTTTAGTCTGGTCATACCCGCCGGTTAACTCTGGTGTATAGCGGATATGCGATGGACATACCAGTCTAGAAGGTCTATTCGAAAAAATGTGACCCATATTCGTGCCTTCGCAGTGATCACTGGCATGGGTGGAATTTAGGGCGAAGAATGCCCTATCGGGGTCAACAGGAGGGGTGGAATCCTTTGACGGCTTAAACAAGAGACCCTAGCAACTGACCAAGTAGAGACTTACGCAACTGTCCTCCGAACGCATAGTGCGCAAGTCGCAGATAACCTTAGACTTACAGACCGCATCACAAGGCCTTAATCCGACACCTCTTGTAGTAAATGTTCGATACAGCTCGAAGGCCGTGTCATTTGCCTCGAATACTTCAGTGACTTTATGCCAGAACGCAGGACCGAGCGGTTCGTTCTCGGCAAGCCCTACCAACGGGCCGTAGGTATCACGAGCACTATAATAAAGGTCCCAGCTAGCTATTCGATGGGCGCATCAGTCATCGTTAGCTTAATCCAGAATCATGAATCCAACTGACGATTCTGCTGGAACGTCGGATCTGTCACATTGCCTATCGAGAATTAAGCTTCGACACCGCTAACGAATGATCCGGCTTACTCATATATACGCGAGAGTCCATAATTTCATACGTGTCCGGATCAACATCGTATATCTTGAACGCTGGGTTCCCGTCTAAAACGTGGTCAGTCATTCCTAGCTACTCTGCTGACAACCAGCGACTTACTACGAGGTGTCAAAGATGGTGCAATTGAGCAGAAGCTAAATGCACTCTCTGCGGTATGTTTCGTTGAATCAGTATATCCGACCGCAAATTGATCCTACGCATAAAATGTTATCATGGTGGGCACGCCAAGCGAGTGAATATAACTGACCATGTGGGTATGACCATAGAACTGTCCAGCGACGGTGTTGCTGTACCGAAGCACAATCTGGTTGAAGTAATTCGACTGGTGTGGGAGAATTTAGAAGAATTGGTTGTTTCAGAAATCCCCAGAACGAACCTGATCGCGGAGCACGTCCGTGCGTCCGGGAGGCATATGTGCCATGATCCAGGCACGCTGACCGGCATCTTCTGCAGCTTGCAGCTCTTGCACTAAGAAGGCCAAGATGCTGTTGGGATCTGGTCTACATGGAAACAATGAACCTTGTAACAGTTCACAATTAGGATTTAACTTACTGTAATTCATCACTGTCGTAAAGATAGAAGCTACAAGCTGTGAAGATGTTGAACTAATTGGAGACAAAAGGGAGACTTGCTTGTCCTTGTACCAGTAGATGTTGTTTAGCGAGATGATACTACGAGTTCTTAGAACGGAGGATTCGACAAGGGCATAATACGACAAACCGTAGTTTCGTGCCTTCCGGAACGGCAGAGTAACTCCCAGAATGGTGAATGACCTGCTGCGTTGCTTCTGGATCCAACCAACGCTTAAAGCAGAATTAAAATATGGATTGTTTGGATACCAGTTCTACTTACGGACCATCCCTGGCCTTGCGTATCGAAGACCCACTGGGTGTTCGCAGACTGGGTAGTACTCCTTGGAAAAGCATTCACAGGAACCACTTCGCTACGTTCAAACTCGTTATACAACGTTTACTGTGATATGGACAGATCTTACTGATTGCCTGAGGGAGGATGCCGTCAATAAAGATGAATTACTGTGAAACATGGTGTTCAAGCTCACCGATCACCGGGTATACAGGGGTACCGAGAGACGTCAATTCATCATTGAATGCCTCGAGATCTCTCGTGACGCCACTAGCTCCACATGAGTATGCTTCCTTCCCGTACAAAGCATAGCCTTACGCTTGATCAACTAGCCAGACGGCAGCTAAAAAGTGCCCTTAAACGAGTGCCCGGCCGTTTCAAAGAAAGTGTAACACCTACCATTTATGACGTCACCCGTGAAGATCGAGAACTGCGTGGTATTCGAAATGGCGTTTAGCATCGAGTCAGACAGGGTTGGGGGTGCGTCACAGTGGTAGCTCCCGAACGGCCCTGCAGGTTGGACAACAGGTCCAGGATGTCCATAATCCCTACAGCATATCGGCTTTGTGCATTTCGCATCCGACCCTGGCTACAAATTGCAACAACATGGTAAGTAGACTCTTCAGTTCGGCTACAGTTCCTCAGTGCTTACAGCATAAGACCGGTCGATATGCACATCGCTGAAATGCGAAACTTTGAAAGGCGTCCGCCCTAACGACGTGAATACCTTCGGATCCTGCGGAGAGGGTTTCGGGAACAGGATGGTGAACTGGTTAACGGGAGGCGGCCGGCAGAGACCGAAAACGACGTCGCAAAGCTTCGTCGCGGTTTGTCCAGCAACGGATATAGACCTCAAATCGTGCGCCAGAATCGCACCTTCCCGGGATACAGCGCCCTGGCAGACATCGGCGTCCGCAATCTACAACATAGGGTCAGCCTATGAGCGCCGTCGTCGTCGTTATAACAGACAGCTACTACGCACCCCTGTAATCTGACAAATTGCGATCCACACCCTAGAGAACACGGAATCCCCGAAGTACGCCAAGAACTGTGCTGGGACTAGAAGCGCGTGGCAACCAACGCAATCAATAGCATCTTCAAACCCATCAATAAACTCGTCTACAAAGTGTCCAGAAATGCAGGATATGCATAAAAGAATGACAAGAAGCCTCACTCGGAGGGGGAGAAGCATTCTAATGCCTTGCTAGGGATCGCGGGAAGGGACTGGAGGTATAGGCTGGGAGGAACCAGGAACGTGCGGATTCGGAGAAACTAAGGTGCATAGCCGTCACCCAATTTATAAGTAGTTGAACTAACGTTACATTGTCTATGAAGACCAAGTATATGTACTGGCGCAAGCAACTTGATGATGGACGTGCGTGCGTGCACGAACGTGCCATATAACAACTGTTAACACAACCCTTAGGGCCTGGAAAGCGTTGCTATCGCGTGTTTTTTCCCCCACGCGAGGAAGCTTGTTACGTTAGGGCAGGCCACAGTTAGCGTCAAATTTTAGGCGCGCTCGCCGCTCGGTCCAAACACGGGAACAAAAGCTGATGTATTTTTCGCCACGCGGCGGCCAGCGGAACTAGGATGCGCAACCGGACCGAATTACTTTGCGAGTATGTACTAAAAACAAATGGACAACTGCGGCGGTGCATTTAATGTAACCTTGTGGAGCTTTTTTGCTCCAACATCAAAACGTCCGACTATCGTGTGATAGAGACTATACCGCATCAGCTATGGGCGTCGACCACAGCTGTTACATAAGTCCAACTAGTCCTCGTTATACACTGTTACAGTGACGAAACTTTAGTGGTGTTGGTAGTAAGACAGGCTGGGAATACAGGAAAGCAATTGATACATGTAGATGTGTATGTGTGTATGTGAACTTTGAGATGGTAACAAGAAAGATAGCAATCGAATTCAATCGCTAATCTTTTACGGCATATGCGTGACATGATAATATGCAAATGGCAAGGATGGAAGGAAGGATGTCAGAAATTCACTTGCTCGAGGATAGATAGAAACCAAGATCCAAACAACAATCTAGCCAACATGAAAAAGAGATGAAAAATGGAACAGAGCAACGGAATAAATACCATTCTCATCGGATATCATTGACGGATATTTGCACAGTGAGGCATTCCCAAAGCCCAAAGAAAAGAACAAAATGACATGCGCGCGTGATGGTTACATTGATCAAGCCGGTCGCGAGGCGGCGTTTTACTCCCCCGATGACGAACCCGTAGTCCACGAGGAGTCAGGGCTGCTAAATTAACTCGTCGCGAGATGGGGGCCAGTTGCTTGACACTGACGAAGGGGATGATTCGCTTTCAGCGGATAATTGGCCATCGCCTCCAAAGTGCCGCGGTTGATGAATGTCATAGCTAGTGTCGCGCAACCCATTAGCTGTGCGTGAACGGCTCCTGTCGCGATTATCACGCTGGTCGACCAAGTTCACGTCCCTTTTCTGATCTATTTCGTCAATGCTTTTCAAGTCGTCGTCGTGACCGTCCCCGGAATTTGTTTCGTCCTTGTCCCGCAGAATCTCGTTCGCCAGGCTGCTTGAGACGTAAGAAGGATGGGTGATATCATGGGGGAAATATTCTAAATCAAAGTAGCTCGTTGGTTCATTTCTGCGGTTAAGCCGATTAGGCGATGATATTGCGTGCACATGATTCGCGGGGCCGTTTGAGTGAGGGGCATGAACCGGTGCACCGACTGCAGGATTGATATGTGGATTAGGGTTCCCCGGACGGCCATAGAACGCCCCCGGCGACATCGCCCCACCAGGTGAGAAGCCAGTCAGCGCATAAGGAACGCCGTATGCCGGTGACGATGGGTGATCAAGAGGCGACGGGATCTGGGATTGAGTAAACAGACCTGAAGCATACGTTTGGATCCCCGGAGTGTCAGGAAGACCATGCGTCTGCGGAGGATATTGAGGTGAGGATAATGGTGGTGGAAGGAATGTGAATGGAGGCATGGAGGGTGTAATGGGAGGCAACCCATGGGGTGTAGCTGGGGCCGCCTGTTGAAGAGCAAATTGGGAATTGAAGATTGGTGTCTGCGCAGACGGCGTTGATTCATTAAGGTTCGACAATTTGTGCAACGCAAGCGGAAATGGCACCGGAGGTGGGGGTAGAGTTATGGGCCCTGGGCGGTGTGGATGATGATGGTGGTGAGAGGGAGAAACGGTCTTTTCTGCTGCTTTCTCTGTTGTCGAATTATTCGCATGAGATGCCGATACAGACGGCGCTCTTGATGCAGAACTCGATGCGGATGTGCTGGGGCTTTCACTTGCCGGACTCTGCTTAACTTGGTGAAGAATTCACAAGAGCTGTTTCGCTCGTCAAACGCGTGGAGCCAAGGGACAAAGATATATCGACCATCGGAGGAGATTGGGCGGCAGGGAACGGCGGTATCCGCCGCTGATGCTTGCGACGCGGGTGCAGGGATTTGGTATAGCTCGGGTGGCGACGAGGATCTGGATCGAGAGCTAAAATCTGGGCTATAGCTCGAATGCACTTTGGCCTGCAATACTTGTGAGGGATATGACACTCCAAACGATGGGGTATTATTCAACGCGTTAAGGGCGGTTGATGTTAGAGAGGTTACCGGCGAAGTTATAGCATGCAGCGAGGGAGAAGCAGGGTAACTGATAGTCTGGCCTAGCTGCATATATTTATCAAAATGAACCTTCAAAATGCGACCGTTATATTCATATCTACGATATTGAAATCATATCGGTTAGAGGTCATGTGGCACGTATTGTGGCACAAGCATGGCGTCTCACCCGTTGAAAATCTTCATTGCGTGTTCTGCGTCACTTTCGGAAGCAAAGGTGACTGTTCCGAACCCTCGTGACCGGCCATCAGAACCCAGTGCAACATCTGCGCGAATGATGGTACCAGCTTGTCGGAAGAGGTCTTTCAGATCTTGCCATTGGCAGTGGAAGGGCAACTGCATTGATTGCTTGAATATCAGCATACGAGAATGAGAGAACGCAGTTTTACGTACGTTTCCGACAAACAAACCCCGACCTATACCACCAGAAACTACTGACATGTCGTGTGCGCCGAAGAGAGAACCATATTCAAGTTCGTCGGCACGTTTTTGTAAATTTAAAGGAGGAGAAGGGCCATGCACTGACGATTGGAGGACAGATGTGAGAGGGTTTGCTACAGTAGCAAGAGTAACAGCGGGTCCGGACATGCTTCCTAATGGATTATCCAGGTCCGGCGGGAGTCTATCAGGCCGTACTTCAAGAATCCGAGTTTGCCATGAATAACCGTTGAACATATCCACAGCACGACCAGCGTCCTCCGCAGTCGCCAGAAGCACGGTTCCGTAACCGCGGGATCTGTTATCTGGCCCCAACGACACATCAGCACGCAACACAGTCCCTGCACGTCGGAAAAGGTCCTTCAAGTCCTGCCACCGAACTCTATAGGGTAACTAGAAAGATCGGCCATTGAGCATCGTGCGGATAGTACTGGCAAGGACTACTAGCTCGTACATTGCCGACGAACAGTTGCGTTCTGGTGTCTCTGGGAGGGACAGGACGTCCATCTGGGGTCGGCCGGGCAGAGGTGGCCATTTGAATGACGGCTTCGATGTCATCGTTTGTCGGTTTATAGGTCGGGTTTGGGGGAGTTGTAACCGATGATGCACGAGAGCTGCGAGGCTGAAGAGATAGTTAGCGAAGGAGATATAATGCATGAAAGAGACGCACAGTTTGTATTGGATCCATATATGGACAAGGAATCCAGAATGAAGGGAATGAAATAGGTTATCCAAGTTAAGAGATTGGGTGAGAGATGCACCCAAAGTGTGAACCTGGGAGCGATGCGACGCCAGCGTGTCACAAATGGAAGGAAGTGGTGCAGGAGAGTGAAGAAAGGGTTGCCGGTATATGTAAGAGAGTGGACCAAAAGATGAAAGCGTGAGTTATACCTGTAAAAAATGGCACCGGTTCAAAATAGCTCCACAGAAAGATTAGCAAAACGGGGATATACTTTGCGCCACTTGCCCTACGTCCTAGAGACGCCCGTCGCGCAGGCAGGATTGCTGGTGGATGACTGCACGGCTGGCACACTGGCTGGCCGAGCACAAGAAAGAAGAATAAGCTCGCTGTGAAAACCGAGTAGACATGGCGGATGGGCCGGCTCTGACGTCACTACCTGCCAATAACTGTGGGAATCCGTACCCGTTGACTTCTGTCACTGTGCCCGACCCCAGCGATGTTATGTACCCACTGTCGTACCGTACACGTTCTCAACTTTACGCGCGGCTGCTCTTCGATGCATCAACATCGTTGCCCATCATCACCATGTGAACTAAGCCGCTTAGTCTAGACCTTCTTTCCTCACCGACGTCATCATCTGATGCCGTTCACATGAATCCTCATCTCAGATGTGTTACTCGATATATGCAAATATAATATAGTGCAAAACTAGTACAAAAATACATGTAGTCCAAGGCGAAAAACAAACCAAATTCCATCGTCTATACTTCTTGGCTGATTCCATCCTCCTTCTTCCTCCCTGACTTTGAAGGAAGCAATTCCTGCAACAACGTTAGTAACTTTACTTAAAGACGCCCGATCCAGATCACCCACAGGAGCAATATGCGGCACTAAAGAGGCACAATCAACATACACACCCAAGACGTGCAGGAAAAAACACTTACCAACACCACCTTGGGATATTACAACATGACCAAGGAGTTTATGCAATCTGATGCACGCTTATCAGTCTCGAGTAAAATTATAAACCAAAAGCGGACACACTCTTCATCATTCCGGATTGCCAGTTGTAGATGACGAGGAACAATACGTTGCTTCTTGTTATCACGTGCTGCATTGCCTGCGAGCTCAAGGATCTCGGCAGCAAGGTATTCGAGAACCGCAGCCAGGTAAACTATTGATCAACCAATTAGGTAAATTGATGGAAAACACGATAAGTCAACCCACCTGGTGCACCAGCGCCAACACGCTGTGCGTAGTTTCCCTTCTTCAACAGACGGTGCACACGACCGACAGGGAATTGGAGACCCGCCTTTGCGGACCGTGATTGCGATTTCGAGGCCTCGCCACTAGCCTTGCCACCAGACTTGCCAGCTTTTCCTTTGCCCGACATTGTTGTTGAGTTAAGTGTGGTGATTATTAAAGAATTTAGTGGGGTTATGGGTTGTACGCGAGTCGCGAGATATAAATTGAGGTAAGAGAAGGCAAAAAAAGGACGGGATGGTATTTATACCGTGGGACGCGACGGGTCCCAGTCACGTGAAATAATTTGTCTCAATCAACAATGACGCGCAGACGCGTCGGGATTAAACAACAACAAATTCACGCAGGGATATTTAATCCTCTCCGCACTATCTTTCCTGTTCATTGATCAATTCCTACTTTCTTGCCGCCACCACCACCACCACCAACACCTACCCATCTCAATCCCATGGCTCCCAAACCCGCTTCCACTGCCGGCAAAGCCCCTGCTTCCACCGCCTCTAAGGCACCTGCCAAGCCCGCCGAGGGCGCAAAGGCAGCAAAGAAGACAGCCAAGGCCTGCAGCGCCCTGTCGAGGGCGAGAAGAAGAAGCGCAAGAAGATGCGAAAGGAGACATACTCCTCTTACATCTACAAAGGTAAGCGCGTGCTGTCTTTGTCTCACTCGCCAGCAAGCATCTGACGCGCCGCAGTACTCAAGCAGGTTCACCCTGACACGGGTATATCAAACAAGGCGATGGCTATTCTGAACAGCTTTGTCAACGACATCTTCGAGCGGATTGCAACAGAGGCATCAAGTGAGTTTTTACCCTTCGACGAATTTTAATGATTCTTAGCATTGTCTTAGAATTGGCTGCCTACTCCAAGAAATCAACCATCTCATCACGCGAGATCCAGACTGCTGTTCGCTTGATCCTGCCTGGTGAACTTGCCAAACACGCTATTTCAGAAGGTACAAAATCCGTAACCAGTAAGCAATTTTTTATCGTCATGCATGATCGTCTTCTAAGCCCTTGAATCAGAATTCTCATCCGCGGGTGCCAAGTAAAAAAGTTGGTTTCTTGGCACTGTATGTTCTTCGATTGTTGTACTTAGACAACTTTTTGAAGTTGGTGCAGGGTTCTTGTTAGGGCAACGCAGAGATACTACTACATTGATCGACTTATTTTCTGGTTTCTGTATAGCAGTGTATTTTTCTCTTATCTATTGCAATGAAGGACGTCTAATGCAATCTTCGAGAGTGAAACGCTTCTGAAAGTCACGCCCACTTATCGCAATCCCTTGTTCGACTAGATGAGTCACTCGGAAGTCAAAGTGATTCGAAAACTTTGCTGTCAGCGGAGTGGACCCCGGACTACAGGTCTCTGAGCTTTGGAATTCCATAGGCATTGTCTCGGTCCACCCGTGTTGGGATTTTGGTGCGAACGGCTACATTTGAGTGTGCTCTGTGCGGTAGTGGTTGACAAGGAATGGCTATTTAGAACAGCTTTGTCGATGAGCGCTTGAGCGGCAGAAGCATCAAGTGAGTTTTCCCTTTACGAACAATTATTTTTAGCTTCGTCTTAGAATTTATCCCGCCTTCAGTTGGAATTGACCTACGACTTCCTGGTCCGGACGAAGAGGCATTACATTTCTATCGACTTATTTGGTTTTTTCTCTTATATTAAGGACATCTAACGCAATCTTCGAGTGTGAAAGAGGCATTGCTGAGGGTCACGGTCCACCGTTCAACGAGATGGATGGACTCCGATTCACTATGGACTTCCGGTCAAGCTTGGACTACCGGACAACAGGATTTTCGAGGCGCAACTACTATAATGAAGCAGCGCCAAGCGTTATTATTATCTCAATTGCAGATCGATTCTCTTCTCGATCACAAACTGTCACCAGCTACAACCGTTTACGCTATCCGCAATGAATTAATGACTTCCAAACAAGAATCCGCCAAGCTTTTTTCTTGTTCCATCTGGAACGCAGCTGGGCGTCAGCAGGACTGCGGTGTTGGGCCTTGGGCGAACGAATCCTCGGAGTTGGCGTCGGTCATGCCGGACTGAATGGCGCTGGTCGGCAGTGTCTACGACAAGAAGAGGGTAGGCCGAGCTTGCCGAGTAAATTCTACTGCAGGTTGGTCATACTTGCAAGGATCGCTCCAACAAGAAAGTGGTAAGCCATTACCAAGGTGCTTCGATTTCATTGCCAATCGACGGGGGGTCAATGAAATCGGCAGCTAACTCTCGACGAGTAAAAAATATTCCGCGAGACGGAATCTGAGTGCTCTCGAAGGAGGCGATTACGCTCGAGGGTCGTGTTGGCTCGGTACCGATAGCACGTTGGACGATCATGAAAATTTATGCCGGAATGGAATGGGCATACATACATCCAATTCGTGCCTAAGACCGGCACCAGAAAAAATCACACCCCAGAACTCCTGAATTTGAGAGCGATAATGACACGCGTAAACGACATGTTATTAAAAGGAGTAGTGACGGTGCTATATGATCATCTATGAATGTTCAGCACCATAACTCCCGCTTCTGAAGTGTCCAAAACCAGAATTCGACCAAAGCTCTGAAAGGTCCTAGTTTATAATCTGGCGCGAGCAGCTGCACGTCCGTAAATGATGCATTAGCCCTCCCGAGGCGCCTCATCATGTTAGTATACCATGCCATCTGAACTCCAGCACCGATCAGTGGTATTCGTGGAAACCTGTTCCAGAGCCAACCAGATGCGCCTTGTGTTCCGAGTTCTGGTTCTCTTTCGAACGGCGAGTCGTAAACCGTAGGATCATCTATAATATTCGAGGTATCACATAATTCTTGGAGGTATAGTGGCAAATCCGGCCGCAATAAGGAGGCCCTGCCGATACCAAGAAGATCGGCATGTCTAGACGAAAGAACATTGCAAAGGTTAGAAGGAGAGCGTAGTCCTCCCGTAAGCAGGACCCGTGGTGCTTGAATATCTGGGGGTAACGAATCTAAAACTTTCATGATGTGATGTGAAAAATACGAGAAGAATGCTTGTCTTCGCGAATTCACCATGAAATCTGCAGTGAAAGACATCAAAATGCATAGTGTGTCAATGCTATACGACCTACTTGGAGTTTCATAGTCTCCTCCGCTGAGTTCGATAAAATCAAAGGTGCCCCATTGTGCCATAGAAAGGATGTGTTCTGTGATGCGTTTTTCACTAAGGACGTCGTCTTCAGTTGACTGAGAATCGACGTAATCAGCCGAGTTGACCTTGACACCGAGAATAAAGTCGTCCGGGAGTTGTGCCTTGATTTCGTCAACTATACGCTTCAGCAGGCGTAAGGCATTGTCCTTCTGGTCTGCCGAATATTGGTCGTGCCGCTGGTTTGTCTGTTATACTTCAGGTGAACACGATATTCAACCACTTCAGAGAATCAAAAAGACCTTTGGAGAAAGGAACCCAGATAAAAGATCTGTCAAAGACATGAGAAGATGCATCAAGAGAAATGTGTAGAGGACGTACACCCATGAGCAACGTGAAGCTGAACGCCGTCGAAACCAGACTTCCACGCAAGCGTAGCACCCCTAACGAAGCTCTGAACGACATGGTCTATGTCGTCAAGGGTCATCTCCTTAGGCGTTTGGAACATTGATTTGAACAATAAGTTTGACAATAGCCCTCCCTTGTTTCCAGTAACACGAAGAGGACTTGGCGCAAGAGGAGGCTCGTTAAGCCAACGTCCACCGATGACATTGCAAGATTGCCGTCCTGCGTGGCTCAGCTGCATCACCGCAAGTGACCTCCGTGTCCCTTTTCGCGTATCGGTTGATTCAGGTTCGATCTTCGCGTCTTCCAATTCATTGTGAATAGCAGAAGCCAGCATCTTGAATGGTCGAATCGCGTCCTCTGTGAGCTTCTCGGGTACGATCATGTCGCGTCCCAGCGTCAAGTGCTTGTTGGAAACCTGCACGTTGCCTGTCACGATGATCCCCCAATTGGAACTACCCCAGGCGTTGTATAGTCCAAGGTGCAGCGTGTTAGGAGGGCCCCCGAACATTGGCGCCAGATGTTCATATAGGGCAACCTAGATAATCCATCCAAGTTGTTAGAGTAATTATGACAGGCCCGGCAGGGCTTAGCTACCTTGACCAGCTTGTTTGTAATTGTGCGCCCACTGCATGGCAAAGTGATAGGTGAAAGGACGTCTGTGAGAGAGGTAAGGGCCGCTCCGCTTTCTGACGCAAGAGCGCGCTGGTCCATACCGTGGTGGCAAGCAAGTGTTCTCCCCGTCTAAGCGGAAGAGCAACACCACGAAGCCTACCTGGGCGTCCAAGGCAAAGTATACAAGTCAATTGCCTTTCTTGGAATTGATACTCTGTTCGGTTTAGGCAATACGACCTATTAATGTTGTTGTAGCTATGTAGTACATATATAACCGTGCACTGTATCGCACACCCTTTCTACCCCAATTGTCCATTGGATTCTACAGAGCAGATCTTTCCTGAAGGATATCAAAGTAAGCAGTATACTCGTCTGGAGTCATTAGCTCGTGGTGCTCCTCTGTTATTTCAGAGAAAGATACAGGTGCGCCGTTAACTACGATATGGTGAGAAGGCTATCGCCGCGCACAGAGCGATGAACATACCATAGACAACGGGGTCATCCACTGGTGGCGCAGGTGGTAAATCCTCATCAGCCATCGGAACTGCATCCGAAAACCCATTCAGTTGGACGGATTCCGGAGCGATACCGTTGACATGCTCTTCCTCCAATTTTATCTGTTTCGTCCGCTTAACACCCTCATCTTCTCGCGAGCGAGAACGTTTCCGATAGTCATTCAGTGAATCGAGATACTCCACAGATGGCTTTTTTTCCTCCTCATCGTCATTATTCAAATCTCCATATTCGGAACTAGCAGGTGCACTGGCTGAGGGTGTGGCACGGGCAGACACATTTGTAGACGCTGCCAACGAGGCGTAATAATGATCATAGTCTAGAACATGTTAAGAAAGAACACGTGGGATGATGCAATAGGATGTAACTCACAATCAGCCTCCTGGTTAATCACCGGCTTGGTCTCCTCCACCACGGTCATGGGAGGTGGTTCCACAGCTTTTCCTCCAATCACACCCAATCCCCTTAATATGTCATCGTTGGAGCTTGAAACTGCCCTTGCACTCTCCAACCGAGCGTGTTCTTTGACTCCTAGAGCCGTCAGATCCCCGGTGATAGTACTCTTTAAATGCCACGAAGGCATCACGTTTTGCTGCCTCTTCGCCTCTGCCTCTGCGTCTCGCTCCATTCGTCTGGTTGTCTCGTCCTTGTCCATGGTGATCATGACACCTATTCCATCTTCTTCTTTCTTGGTCGAATCTGAACCAGCGATTTTTAGTCCGGGCCCTTGCTGCGCGGCCTTTTGCTTTTCTGGATCCCCGAAATTATTCTTTACCCAGGCTGCGACGTCAAACCTGTTACAGCAGTGGTCAGCTACGAAGATTGAAATGAAGCGCGGAAATCCTACGCGGGCAGCACCATAGACTCGCTCTTTTGGAAGGCCTTCGCGAATGAATCGCATCTGGAAATTGAATCTTTGCATCCTATCCTTGCTTCCCAATACACTCTCCGCGTTCTCATTGTCCACCACCTCTGCATGGCAAATTTCGCACACCATGATATTACGGCTAAAATCGAACAAACGATCCGCATCCAATGTCGAGTATGACTGTTTGCACTGAGGACATATATATCCTTTGTTGTCAAGTTCCTGTGAACGATTACATTAGCCCAGATTATCCGACAAGGTCAAGGTAAGTGAAACCGACGTTACGCAGCGTCGAGTCAATGATAATCCTCATCTTCGACACACGCCACTTTGACAACAGTTGCAAAAGTGTTGGTAGTCGATATAGTAGTACTGCTTCCCAACAGATCGCTGAGCACCCTCTCTAAGTTCATTCTGGCGATAGCTGTTTCAAGCATGAGTTGCATAGGTTAACATGTGGCCGTTAGACAAGACTAACATTTTGACAAGACAATCGTTCCCAGCACGGCAATGATTTTGTTGAGCTCTTTAGGCTGCAAGCCCATTCTCCCCGCTAAATCATCGTCTTTAAGGCTAGGCGAGTAATTTTCGTTCGTTTAGTATCGAGTCAAAACAAAGGATATATTATCACGATATGACGGCAATAAGCCAATGGTTCCTAACAATCTGCAGGCAAGCATGCTGCAGTAGTGGGTACTTACACCGGATGGCGGGAGAGCTGGTCCAGGATGATGGTATACTTCGGCTCGTAAAATGCGCGGGCGACATGTTGCACGAGAAGCCGGAGAGTTTCCTGGTCTTCCTTAGTTGCCATTTGGCCCTAAGGCCACGAAAGTCTTAACGAGACGGAATTAAGTTCCAGACTCGAAAGGGCCGAGCGTCACGTCGCCGGAGTACACAGCGGTGGTGAGGGTCTAAAGCAGAGTAGGCGGCAGAAAACGTTTGTGGCTATGGCATGATAACGTAATCCCACTGATGAACAGCGCTTGCCAAGGTGGCCACATATGGCCACACCGAGACATCTGGCACAGCGTAAAATATCACCAGCAATGCCAAGATGACAATACGATATATAATATGTTATGGACCTCTTGATATTCTACTAATCGCATTGGCATGAGTTCTGCAGGTCTCGATCTCGCGGACCTCCGCATAAACGTGGCATCCGACGCGTTTGAAAATACCCTCTGCCCTCTCTCGAGTTGCCAACAGCATGGTATATGTCAAATCTTGTTCCGCGCCACGGCGTACGACTTAACACGTTGTATATTGAACTCATGAATGCTCGGTACGCCCTTCAGTTGAGAGGTAAGTCGTGACCATTTATAGCGGATGAAAGTGGAAATCTAATGTGATAAAAGGTCAGAAGCTGCCCTGAGCTATGACGATGCTACTACGGCATAACCCGCAGAGACTGGCGAAACAGCCGATGTAAATGTGATATTTAACGTCGCTCGTTCACAATGGCACCTCGCCGTGGCATTCGCGGCCATTACGGTCAACCCGAGGCATCGATAGGGCCTTTACCCCTCGAGAAGCCCGTGATCCCTTCTAGTCGCATTATGTAGTTCTGAGGTGTGTGATGCAATACTTATACGACTGCACTGGTATTTTGATGCCTTCTGACGTTCTGTATACACGTGTAGGGCACTCTATCATTCATCAATCAACGAGTGCTCAATGATTCCCCATCTTTCGCCATTTGTGCCGTCTTCTTTAGTCATGACCGTCTTTCTACTTGGAATGTCCCTCGTTTACAAGGCGAGTAGATTGGGTTTACAAAACTCAAACGGTTAGTGTTCCTCCCAATGTAGGAAGACTGAATGAGGGTCTGCGTCATGAAGATTGCTTGCCGTCTCCGTTGCCGCTTTTCTATTCAATTGATTCGCAAGCCAAGGGGTTTGCCGCAGACTGGCTTGGTCTCTCTGTATTTATAATCTGTCGGATATCCGACCGAGCACCAAAGAATCTGCTCTCAATATAAGCTTTGGATTGCCTTTGTTCATGCCTGCAGCTGTGCGCGCCCAGATCTGTCATTGCGAAGTAGCCGTAGGATAGCCACCTCGGGGCGATGGCGAGAAACACGTTTATAGACTACCTGGATCTCTGATCTCCAGTGCTGAGATCCTGGTTTAGCCCCTTTCTTTTCACCTGGAATTCACATGTAGAGCATCACGGAGGGCACGTAGCAGAACGCCAGACTGCGGCAATGAATATTACGTCCCGGGACCGACGCATTATCTAGCCGACGCTGACACAGAGTAGGTCAAGGTCGGGCAAGGGATAACCGTGCGCGCAAGGTCCATGATCGACTCCAAGATCGATACCTTAATTACAAAGGAAGATATTTGAACATTTTTGAGACTTCAATAGAGACCGCGATCGATACTTCCCCAAGTTTGGAGTCCAATACAAACCGTGCCGCCACCCAGCCACAACTCATTCAAAATATTCTCGGCACCTTGTCATAGTATTTGCTCAGATTCTGTTTCCGTGAACTTAGGCCACTCATTCGATCATGTCCATAATGCAGCTAAGCGTGACTGAGTGCTTAGATCCCTGTGAGTATATAGTTTCGACACCTCATGGTGAACACGCTTGAACGGCTCCCCATCCACGTTTGGTCAAACGTCTGCAGGAAATGAGCCTCCCTTCCTGGGCCGTCTATAATAGCCTGCCTTCATCTCCTGTCTCGTCCTCATCGTCTTCCTTCGTCCTTGGCGCCCACTGCTCGCAGTCACCTTCTGTAACTCCTACCCAGGCACGAATGGCAGCCGCCGCACCAGTTATCTCTCCGGCACACCCTCCTCTCGGGACGCTCATCGATGGCGGTGCTTTCGAACTTGTCGAGGTCCTTGGAGTCGGCGGTTATGGCGTCGTATACCGCGCGGTCGACGTGCGAACACCATACCCTCAGTCCTACGCCGTCAAATGTCTCTTGCACTCGTCTAGGTCATCTCATAGCCGGAAGAATCACCACATTCGCGAGATTGCCCTTCACCAGATTGCGTCTGGTCACCAAGGAGTCGTTACCCTTCACAAAGTCGTCCAAGATTACGACTATACCTACATCATCATGGATTACGCGCCCGACCACGACCTTTTCACGCAAATCCTGAATAATCGACGATATCTCGGCGACGATATCATCATCAAACATATATTCCTGCAACTGTTAGATGCGGTAGAATATATCCACTCGTTGGGCATTTACCACCGAGACTTGAAGCCAGAGAACATTCTTTGCTTCGACAACTGGCTATCGTGTTGCGATTACGGATTTTGGTCTAGCCACCACGGACAAAACTAGTTCCGAGTTCAAGACAGGTAGCGTATATCACATGAGTCCTGGTATGTGCTTAGCTTTCGTCGCTCTTGAATAAAGACTTACGCCTTTTCAACAGAATGTCAAGGTGGAGAGTTTGCACCCACTGGCATCTACTCTCCGCGCTTTAACGACATTTGGTCTCTTGGCGTCATCCTGCTTAACCTGGCAACAGGTCGCAATCCCTGGAAATCAGCTACGTCCGCCGACCCCACGTTCCAGGCCTACTTGCAGGATCCTCTTAACTTTTTGCCGAACGTTCTCCCCATTTCTCCCGAACTCAACGACATTCTGGTACGTGTGCTAGACGTAGATTGGCCCAGGCGCTTGACGCTTCGTCAATTCCGTCGTGCTATCGAGAACTTGGATAGTTTCTACGCCGATGGCGTCGTCTTTGAGGGCAGTCTTGCCAGGTGCCCTTGGGAGGCGGGTATTGATCTCAACTTGAGCGACGAGCCTTCAGTCGGGAAGGTTGATTTGCCTCGTCGTGCGATGTCTGCGGGAGAGAGCTTCGGATTCAAATCTCGCTGGAGCGATGATACAGATGAGTCGGACATCGTGTTTACGGAGGCGGCAGCCGCGCAAGACGCTCTGCGCCATGGTCCTTGGTCGCCAATGGTCGATACACCTGACCCTGGTAGGCGAACTTGGCTGGCCGAAACACTTGGGCTTTCAAAGTACCAGGAAGACCGTTCCTACAGCTACGGGGAATGGACGCCTTCGATAACACATTCTCCGCCCTCACCCTATTTATCAGACTCTTCCGTCCCTACGACACCGGAAAACACCAGCAGGATAATCGGTATCGTTGAAGGGAAATCCAAGCCTGCTTTGCGCCACAAGTTGACCATTGATACGGCCTTGGTGTCGAAGCCGCGCTACTACGATTCCAGCGATGTGACTAGCTTTGAAACGGTTGATGGAGTATCACCCACCAGCTCGTCCGCGATGCACACTGCTGTTGAACAAGTCTCCTACCCATCTTCATTTACGATGGCAAGCTCTAGAGGTTCAGACATTTTCCTCCAGTCACCTGAATCAATCGACCTCGGCAGCATCGACATCAAAGATATAGGGCCTGGTGTTCCTTGGAACTTTTCAAGGGTAGAGCCAGGTAGCAGCAACTGCGGCTGCAGTGGCAGAAGTAACTTTTGCGTCGCGCTATCCTTCAACCCAGGAATCCTACGACTTCCGTCTCCAGCTCTGTGGGAGCGTATCCAGACTACGTCTTGTCGTCGCCGCGGGACTACTTCACCTGGTCGGGTTTTTACGAGCGCAAGGTCAGCGATGGGGGTGGTGGGAGAAGTTCTGGGGAGCCATACGATCTTGGCGCTCGCCAGGCAAGTTGGAGCACACGAAAGGGAAGGCGGGTCACTTCACCAGACGGTAGATCTTTCAATCCATTTGCGCGGATGGGATCGAGGTCGCCAAGTCAGAGGCCCACATCCACAGAGGTCGCACGACCGGAAAACATCAGAACCCCTCGTATTCTCGAAGCTACGGCATCGGGAAGACCACGGCAAGGGCACATTGCGACGTCGGCTCGACAGTTACCTCCACCCTCAGAATGCTCAGTCGCCGCCTGCCCAAGCAGATTCTCGAGACGCGTTTCCAGAAGCACCGCCTGCTGCATTACAGCAAGACAGACGCTCGGCGAAACCGTGGTTTCTCCCATCCCTGTTTTGTCTCAATCAACATCCTCAGCGATGACTAAAATCAAAAACCATTTCTTTTCGCCATTCGCCAATCAGCAAAAACAAAATCCTGCTCGTTTATTGACGATCAGCTCTTCAAGTAGTACGCCGGTTGTACCGTTGGGGTTCGTTTCTTTATTACCTTAGAGGAATTTGGTTAGTGTAAACTAGTGAATCGTCTTTATATTCAAATATGAATATACCCTTTAAACATTACTTTGATCGATAATCGATGATGAGGGACCATTACCAGTGAATTTCATTGATGGGAGTTCAGCCGCAGGCGGGGTTTTGTTTAATTTACAAGGTTCAGCCAAACACCGTCGCGTCGTCGTCCGAACGGTGAGCACGAACCCGCTACTAACGAACCAGGTTCTCACTGAACGGATACGCAGTTTATCTAGAGCAGTTGAAGCACTTTACAATGACAAATTCTACGACTGCATCTCAGGACGAACTCAAGGCCCACCGCGTACCGCTTTCGTGGAGAGATGGATGCTCTGCGTTTGTATCCTCTACTTCACTACAAACGAGTCTCCGGCTGATTCGTGTTCTGCAAAACATTGACAGTTTCCTCCTTCCACTAAATGTGTGTCGCAAGAAGACCTCTTACCTACCATGGGAGTGTGAACATGAACGCCACACCTATGAAAAGTGTGTATATATTTTTCTAGTGACCAGTTCCATGATAGTAATGCTATGATCCTAGGTGCCAGTATGACGAGTGAGTTTTGAATTGCGCAATCATTATCTTCTCTATGTAATGATCTGCACAGCTATATACGCCGCATGCAGGCATTGGTGAAACAGAAGCAAGCTGCTGCAGAGTCACTAGAAGAGTAGAGGGCTATACGACTATCTCCATAGAGTACGTAGTAGGAACCGCCCATTAATCATAGCAGCGTTTGCCCAATATGTAGAAATTCTAGGGTTAGGGTTTCTAATCATGGTCGGTAAGCGCTGCTTGCCATAGTCGGCATGTCGCCTCCAATTCGCCAAATCCATTCATTTCTTACTTACTCCTCCTACGTAAAATCACCTTGCAATGTTGAAGTTATGTCGCGCGGAGGATGGAGAACTGTTCCAGGTTCGTTATATACTGCTCTGGACTCGTGGTTCTCATACTTAAGACTTGCGTTAGGTCAATGCTACGCTTCGAGACATCGAACGGTAGCTCTTTGCATTCCTTATCCTGTGAATCGCGGCTAAATGCAGCGCATGATTAGGACCGGGAGTCTCGAGACGTTTTTACACCAAGAAACCAATGTTGACCCCAACGCCGCGCTCGCTTTTCTGTCCGACGGTAGACGGCTAACGAATGGGAATATCCGTGAGCTTGCTGGCATGCCGGATCAGGTTGGAACCCTATTCTCGTCTCTAGGGCACATTTGAATCTCCTATCTGTCTTTAGACCATCTACGTTTACAACAAGAATTATATTGATGAAAATTATGATGAAGTCTTGCGGCAACTTCGTGTTATACCTCCGCTTCAGCCACCAATTGAAGGTAGTTTGCGATACTCCAGTCAATCAATTCATCTTTTGAAATTTGCTTAGACAATATTGCTGCAACCCCGCCCTTTCGCCCTGCCCAACTGGCAACGTCTGCCCTTCGAACTGCGCATCTCCACCATGACCATCTGAATAAATTATATGAATCACTGCAACGCCAATACGATGCCATGCATGTGGCTACCTTGAGCCTCGATCGTCATGTTCTGACAATAGCTGAAACCTTCAACTCCGTCGCTGAGACGTCGAAGGTTGAGCTCGAAAGACAGGCCATCCTACTCTCTGGGGTGCAAGCTGATTTGAACCTTATTCGAAAGGTCAAGGTACACTCCGAGTTCCTTTCTCCTAACGTCCGAAAGGCTATTGAGGTAGGGGGTGAATCTCGGACTTTGGGAGACTACGTTTCAGTAGTAAAGATGAAACAAGTGGCAGAAACCTGTGCACGGACTCATGGTACGTTCAAGAATCCTTGCCTCGCCAATTTGATGTGATACTCGTTATAGAGGATCTCAAACTGCGCTTTACTCAAGTGGAGCAAAAAGTTCGACAATTATCGGAGGGTGCCAGCTATGTGCGCTCTATCGTCGCTAACCACGAGTGAGTGAATGAAGAGTAGCAGTTGCCTCGATCGTTGAATAGGCGGTAGTCTTCTAGAAGACGCAAACGTGTGCCGGAGAAGAGCGCAAGATATATTTGATAGAGTGACAGATAGAGTTGCGATCATTCAAGGTATGTGTGAATTGATCCTTGGCTGTACTTGCTGAACTGGTTCGTAGGAGGACCTTCCCCCGAGACGGACGGTATCCCACAGGGTAGGTAAATTCGCCCCTGTTTCCTATTGTATTCATTTTTGTTCCAGAGCTTCGCCAATGCGATACTTCTCTTCGAAATGAACTGCAGTACATGACGGAAGTTAAGGTGAGATGTGCAATACTTTTGGGGTTGCTCTATCATAACTATCGTGTCCTTAGAATGCTCTCATAGAGCAGTGTATTGGCGTTCTGAGAAGAGTGGGCCATCTGAACGGCGAGGTCGTCCAGATACCTCCTGCCTTGGTGAACCTCCAAGCTAGTTTTCGGGGAAAGAATAGCTTCTTGCATATTCAGCGGTTGCATAACATGTTATACGCGTATGGAGCTACCGTTGTTGAAATTGTGAGGCGTAAAGAATTTTGTAAGAACATTTCTGGGTCGATATTACTTTTCGTTGATTCATACCCTCCAAGCACGATTCTTTTACCACCGGGCGCAGAGTATTTTGGAAGTAATGGCGAAACTTTCGTAAGTACCTCGGTCCGTTGGTTCTGCCTTTGTGAACTCGTGGATTAGTGCAAGCGAACGGAAGAAGCGCCAACTGTATCGTGGCGAGGTACACGGCCAGCTTCCATTTGATACTCCGGGAATGGATGATCCCGTACCGGCTATTGACTTCTCACCCACGGGCAATCCAGACTCTCCCTATTCACTTGAGCGTGAAGATGTACAAGGTATGCACTGCAGCATTTCGTGCTTGTTATCAATTCTCTGAGCTCATGTGGTGCTCATATTAGGCCTTCTACGCATCTTTGATGACCTTGCGGAATATGCAAACCAAGATTCAATGGCACTCAAGGCGGTGAGCGAATGTCGGGGTGCTTTGAATAAGCTTGTGAGCAAGATGGATAGCCTTGAGCCAAGCTTTGATAAAATTGCCGAACGCTCATGCAAGTGTCAAGTTACATTTTTCTCAGAGATGACTAATGCTTCGAACAGTGCTATCCGCTTCGAGACTATCCTCATCTCGCAAACGTTGTAAGCATCTATGTAGATGTATCACAGACATGCTTTTCTCATTAATTTTAGCATTGGAGGTGGAGGAGCAAATGTTTCAGGAACTTGTCGAACAGCTTCGAATCGCTCAAGAGACCAACTCCCATCAGGAATCCATCTTTCAGGCAGAGCGCCTTAGCATGCAAGCAGAGATACAGAGGTTAAAGACTGAGATGAAGAACGCTGAGGCATCTGCTTCTTCGGGGCATGAACACGCCGATCGCTTGGAAAGAGAGCTGCACCAAGCTCGGTCCCAGACGGAGGCTGACTCAACAGCGCGGAAGATCGTGGAGGAGAGAAATGCGGATTTGGCCAAGGATCTGGAGAGTCAGGGCCAAGAACTTGCTAGGGCCCTTGCGGATGCCACTGAATTGGCGAGTACCGCTGAAATGTTGAAACAAGAGTTGAAACGAGCGAAGGCAGAGGCAGAGGAAGTGAAGGTTTTGGAAAAGAGGAACGAAGAGAAGGTTCAGGCGCTGTGTGATATACAAGCGAAGCATTTGAGGGAATTGGAAGAAGCCCGTGCCAGAGGAGAGAACTTGGAAGCCCAAATTAAGGCCGCAAGGTCGGAAAGCGAAGAAGTGCACACGGCGTTACGGGAAGCGAGGTCGGATAAGGAACGATTGCTCAGAGTCCAGGCGTCAGAGCATGACAGGATCATCCGGGATCACATTGCCGAGGCAGACGGTGACCGAGCGGTTTTAGAGCGGCAATTCCATGAACTCAAGGCATTGAACGAGCTTACCGAGCGGCAGGTCAAAGACTTCAAGGCCGATATTGAAATTGCAAATTCTGATGCAGTTGGACTGAGGGAGGAGCTACAGCGTGTAGAGCATGAGCTCAGAGATGCCAGGCACATGGAGCAGTTGCTACGGGAGGATTTGAGGACCGGACAGCTGTCGCAGGCGACGTTCGAGCAACGTCTTGAAGAGAGCGACCGACTGATTGCGCAAATTTTGAACGTTGCCATTCAGTTCAGGGACACGCATGTGAAGGCGCTTCGGGCCGCTCAAGTGATGGTTATACCTCCTGGGTCATCTAAAAGTCATTCTCAACCCAATCAACAAGGTGCAAACGGCAGCCCACCTCGTGCAGATTCCCCCGCTGCGTTGTTCACCTCGCTGCGGCACAGCACAATGATCACTGAGGCCCTGCACGGTGCCTTGGACGAACTGCCTTCGATCGATCCATCTGATCCCACTATCGCTCTAGAAGCTCTACGGAGCTTTGACCATGACCAATTCCTCGAGGCAATCGGCAAAGCCGCTAGTACCATACGGAAGTGGCAAAGACAATGCCGAGATTACCGAGAGAAGGCAAAGGGCAAGATTTCATTCAGAAATTTCGCTAAAGGTGATCTTGCGCTCTTTCTCCCTACCAGAAACTCCATAAGCAAACCCTGGGCTGCATTTAATGGTAAGTGTTGTGTTTTGCTCTATCCATTTCCCTGCAATGTGCTTATGTCCAATGTTTTTCCTTCGCCCTCAGTTTCATTCCCGCATTACTTCCTACAAGTGACAGGTCACCTGGCAGAGCAACTGAAAACGCGAGAATGGATTGTTGCTCGAATAACATCCATAACGGAGCGTATCGTTAACCAACAGGTATGCCATTTGATTTGCGAAGGTAACTTAGGGTCATCATATGCTTCTACAGGACCCTTCGACTAACCCATACGGTCTCGGAGATGGAGTCAAGTACTATATGCTCGAGGTCGAAGATTGGACGCAACCCAGTCACAATAAACGGCGGGGAGGGGTATCAAAAAAGGGTGCAAACGACAGCGAGACAAGGGAACCAATCTTTCAACCTTCGTCAAGCCCCTTGCCCCTTGTTGCACCAGGACCACCAGAGGATGAGGTCGAGGATGTCCGAGAAACAGCGTCACCCAATTCGCGACATTTCCCGGTGCGCACAAGGGCGAATTCATCCCCATCTTCTCGCCCTTCCTCATTGTCACGACTGTTAGCTCAAGCACCCGTCAATGCAGATTCCCAGCAACTGGAAGACCTAGATCCTTCCGTTTCATCGTTACGGGAAATGGTAACTAAACCATCATCGTACCACCCAGCTAAGGTACCAACGCCCCTAACTTCCTCACCTCAAACATTATCGCCAACAATACCTGATGCCTCTTTGCCTATGGGACATCTACCTGCGGTTCCGTCACCTTTACGCCCAGGATCTCGCTCATCTCGTATGTCGACAGGGTCAAAATTCTCAGCAGCTCGGTTGCCAGTATTAGCGGGCGCAATCGCAGGCTCCTCTGGAACTGTGAAGGCGGCCCCGACTACGGCATTATCGGAGGAACAACCAACTATACCGACTTCCACTTCTCCTGGGGATGCCAATCCATTTGGCTCGCCGCCAACACCCTCGCCGCCTGATGAACCAATATCTGGAGGCATAAGCAATGTTCTTCATGAGAGAAGAAGGTCCATATCATTGCAACCATCACGAACATATCCAATATCTCCCCAGACAATAGCTGGAGAGACCGTCAAAGCGACTGCAACCAGCACTCTCGCTAGTCTGGCAAACTCCCTGGGGTTTGGAAGACGGAAGAATTCTATACCACACTATCCAGTGCCTTCACGGTTATCAAAAGTAACAGAAACCGGTAACAGTAATTCCCCCACGGGAAGCATTTCTAATCTCGCTCCAAGCCCTGAGGGTTCTTCAGCGAGTGACTTGCTAAGGAAATTTTAGGTTAAACGTCTACGAACCCTTCTGTTAGAGTTGTAGACATTAATGCATCGCTTTCAACATTGAAAGACTTTGACCGCACTGTATTGTATGTGTTCTTCAACTTTGTACATGTTACGTTTTAGCATTCTTTACTCACGCATATCCATCTTGTGTCAATGCATTATCTTTCACTCTACCAAATTTCCGAGGCGGTTTCATGTGTCTAGAACTGACAAGTTTCAGTTTCAATACAAATGATGAGATAACCTTGGTCACTGTTCTATCTTTGTGGTCAGCCTGTGTGAGTTCAAGATATCCGAATAGAATATCTAAAAAACAACAGGATTTTTTCATATCAGAGAAGCGAATGGTTTTTCGCATGGTGATAGCGGATTATACAGGATCTTCTGAGCCTCCACATTCATACTTTCATCTGCGTTGAATATTCTCGGTCTCTCATGGCATGCTCCCCATCTTATTTACTTCTCCTGCATTTTTATAATCATTAGCGATCCCCATCTCTCCGGCGCAGACGACATAGGCTGACGATCAAAACCCCTGCTATCACAAGGTACGAAGCGATCTTTCCGAGTCTGAATCTTCTAGCCAAACCCTTTTCGAGTCAAATTCGATTGTCAGTCTTGTAATCATATGCCCTTCAGGCTTCGAGCTACAACCGCCGGTCTTTGATATCATCCCCAGCACATGATTTCCCTCGCTAGGCGACGCCCCTTGTCCCTTGCCTCTTTCTAGATTGAGGATGCTTTTATCTCCTACCACGGCCACTCAGGCTATCCTGGTATACAGCTCCCGACAACACTTTCACGGCAGTCAACCACTGCTGCTCGTCAGCCTCGAAGCAAAAATGTTATCTCGCCATGCCAAATAGAAAATCAACAGCAATGATAAGCCACAGTAATGCATTCAGGCAATGTAAAAACTACGGTGCTGTATAGTAGAAACGTCTCGATGGTTCCGGATGATAAGCTTATCACTATGATCCGTGGATCCACGCAAGGCACATATGATTTTACAGCTGTGATAGATCGACTCGTGGCAGGTGCGTTTTGATACCGATACATATATGGAAAATGAGTCTTGTACATATATGATCGGAACTCGACCTCAGCGCTTGGAGGATTGCATTGTCCTTATCAATGCTATCACATGTACGAAGGGAACCATAGGGCCCTGTATAAAGAACATTGACCCTTAAATTTTCCTGCTGTAGTCAATTAAGGATGCATAATGGATGAAGGGATGGCTGGACTCCACAAACGAGCGCCTTGCACAATGAGGGCCTCCGCCACTGGTGTCACACGCGCCGCACGGCGGAGATCTGTTGGCAAAGGAACAGAGTTGATAGATGAAGTTAATAACCGTGCTGATCGTGGAACGGAACTTCAAGCGTGGTGTGGAGAATCTGGGGATGTTCTCAACGTGGCTTTGTTAGTCCCGGCAACCACGGAAACCTGGACATCTCGGTCTCGATAAACGTGTTTGGAGTTATCTAGTAAAAGCCTTTCGACTATCGAGAAACTTGTTTTGTGTTTTTTTTCGTGAATCAAAGTCGTGATTGTCAGCCATATCAGAGTCAGCCTCGAGAGGAGTAATTGCCAGCCGCATCGGAGAAAAGGAATGGCAGCCTCAAGAGGAACAAAATCTCTCTAGTTCTTCTATTCTCGCTCATTGCTGGTCCTCGTTGTCAATATGAAAAAAGCCGTGATCATGATGCTCTTCTTCTGCGACGCGTTTGCAACCAAATCGGTGGGATTAGACCTTTCCGGTAAGTGGTGCCTACTGTCTCGTTAGAATAAGCCTCCGAATGCGTACTTGCAGGTCCTGGTATCGTTGGGCTAGTTTCGGACTTCTTCATAATGGCCAACATAACCAACACGGGGAATGAGTCGCTGCGTTTGTTGCACCATCCCAACTCTTTAATCTCCAACCTCCCTACGGAGAAATTCCACGCAGTCAGAAAGGAAGGCCAAAAGGTACCTGCGTTCATAGGAGTACGGGCAAAGTTTGTACAGGAAACGGCGGCCGCTAAAGGAGCTTATACTTACATTTCGCCGGGCGAGTCTGTCGAAGTGACGCATGATGGTAATTGCAAAGGCGCCGCATCGATCTCGATTCTAATCTTTTAATTTCCCAGTGAGCGAGATCTACGACTTTTCTTCTGCCGGGGGAGGAACGTACACCCTTACGCCATCGTTCCCGACTTTCTTTGTCCTAGATCGTGTGGACAAGAATGGCCGTTTTATCATCGAAAAGCTTGAGGTTTCATCATTCGATCCCGTGGCCGTCATCGTGCTTGATGACGCCCTATCCACGACTAGTTCCTTATCCAAGACTGTTGGCCGTAGGGCTAGCCGCATCATGCGCGATGGCAGGAAAGACCAAGCGTCACATCTTCGTTGTAGTGAGTCTCAGCAAGCTGCACTTCGTGCCGCCGCCATTGCCGCACAGGGGCTCGCGAATGAGGCCTATGAGTTTGTGTTTTCCACGTCGCGTGTTCAGGAGGTATTGATCCGCCCATCGTATAGGTATCTTCAAGATCTGTCTCCCCAATCGCCCTCTCCGAGTGAACGTTATCAAACTTGGTTCGGAGAAATAACCAAGCCGAATTATGACACTGTCAAGATGCATTATGGGTTGATCAAAGACAGCGACTTTTCTTCGTATACGTACGATTGCACATGCAACGAGAACTCGGTGTATGCATTTGTAAGGGCCATCCAGTTCGTTTCCCTTCCCCTTGTTTGGCACATCTAATTATACCCTGTTTCCAGATGCGGTGTCGTTTACATTTGTGGGAAGGAGTATTTTCTCCGTTATCTTGGATGCCCATCTGACGCACACATGCAGGCGCATTTTGGACTGCACCTCCTATAGGTGTCGATTCACAGGTCCGTTGCCCCGAACGTATCTTCTAACTAGCGCCCTAAATAAGTTCGGCAGGGGGGTACTCTCCTTCACGAGTCTTCTCACTTCACGTGCAATGGTGGCACTATGGATTATGTCTATGGCCAAGATGACTCAAAGTCCCTTGCAGCGAACGACCCAGATACAGCTGTTATGAATGCGGATTCACATGAGTATTTTGCAGAGAACCCATCGGCGCTAGTGTAGTACCATACGGCTTCTGTACACGTTTACCACCGGCAAGGGTTCAAATTGTTCCGAGTAGTGGATTTGTACGTACACAGTGGCGAATGGTGAAGAAGGTCGGGGCGCAAGCCCCATTTCTGGTGGAGGGATTCCATAAGGCAGACGTCATGCTCACGATTATAGATGCCGTCGTTGAGCGACAGTGGGGGCACAGCAGACCCACAGCCAACCGTGAGCCAAAAGCGTGCTAGCCTGGACATTGGAAGGTCGGCAACTAAACGATCTCCGTTAATTCTATTTTATTTCTCTACTTAAATAAATAACGTTCGATTCGCAGGGACAGTTCCAACTCGCCTCTGATGTTCTTCCGCCTTACCACTGCTGATTCCCCTCCCCAGTCCTCTCGTCCCATACCCTCTGTCCACTCTCCCGACCACAAGGGAGGTCTCACCTTCACAAAATTATGTCTCAAGCTCAAACGCCATGGAACCTCCGAGTCAGCCGAATCCAGGGATGAGCGCACATCGCAGTGTTCTCTACCGCCACTTAATGGCTCCCCAGCCCAGACTCTTCCTACACCTCCCCCATCCCCTCAACAAACTAGAGCCCCTTCAGAAGGCACCACTTCTTCTTCATCTCCACAGTCCCCATTCACGTCTGCCGCGTCTTCCCCCCAATCTAGCCCTACCAGGTCTCCCAAACGAAAGCACCACGCCGAATTCTCATCTGGACAAATACCCCTCTCCCACCCTGGAATCGCGGAGCATGCTTGCCCGCGAAGAGAATCCATCGAAAGACTAGATACCTACCACTGTACAGACGGCGTCAACGTTCCCGTCCTCCTTCGCAGCACCAGAACAGAACTGATAGACATCGCTTCTATCCTGGGCGCCAACGCGCTCGTAGAAGAACAGTACGTATCTCTAACCCTTTGCGCCGCTCAAACCGCGCGTTGCTTTGACAAGTTTTGCTAAATTCGTGATTTTTTAGGTGGAGATGTACTATTTACGGACCCAGGGGCCGAAACAAACTTATGTACAAGATTCAGGTGATTTTTCCTCACGCAACACCACAGGATATCGATCGCTGACCTGGTGTCGTACACAGATACACTACAAGGCCCAAGCTACGCGCTCAACTTTAGCCGATCCCCATCAACCTGTCGCGTTGGACCAAACGCGCAGTATACCAGGTCTCATGACCGTCGTGCGACGAAACGAAGATTAAGCGTTCCAGGTCTCCGTAACGGACATCAACCGTCCCTTAAGTTTGTTAGCATTGCCACACGGGCAATTAGCTCACGCGTTCCTTTCACATTCCCTTCTTCCTTCTTTCACAGATGTACTCTAGATCATGGACCATCTTGCATGAAAAAGTAGAAACTTGTACAGCATGTATACTTCATATCCTTCACTGTTACCCATCTCGTTTTAATAGGTCATCATTGTCATTTGATACATGCTTCATCACGGGCTACGTTGTACATTGTTAATTTATCACGACAGAATACAAAGTAAAATTAAAACAATTGTCCTCGGTCTCACGGAACTTCAATAGTACGGCAACAGGGAGTGATATGCTCGTTTTGCCGCGCTCGGGCCTCGATTGCCGAATGTTCCGCCGATTGTGCCGACTGTTTGCACAAATGTCCCCCGGTCACCGGTGACCCGGCACATGTACCTTCCTTATTTAGCTAAGACTTCCTCATTTAGTTAAGGACGTTCCTGGGGGACAAAGAGAGCGTAAAGAGATCGTAAAGAGAGGGCCAAAGAGAGCGCCCCTCTTAGGTACTAATTGACGCTCACTCGAGACAAAGAGAATGTAAAGAGAAATCATTATTGCATTTAGAATGAGAGCCATTGAGAGGCAGAGTAGTATTGCTATTAGCCTATTCGCCCCACTGCTATTACTCAACATTTACGATAACCAAAGTCTGTATAGTGCCCAGTATGAAGATGAAAAGGTATCTATACTATGATATCGTATTTGAAAATGAAAGGTGAAAGGTGAAAAACAATGGCAGTACGGAGAAATCGCAAGAATGTAAACCGACAGTAATGATAGATTGAGCAACACGTACTACGAGATTGGGTCCTGGGCACCCCTCTTCAATCATCCGAACCTTCTGCATCCTCTGAATTACCTTCCGAGCTGTTGTCCATATCACCGACTTGATTGCGCACATTTGAAACACCAGGCGTGGCCACATGGTCGTCGTCATTGTCGGAAGGGGGCGCATTGAGGTCATCAAACTCGCCCGCAATGCCAAAAGCAAGGCAGAACTCGTTATCGCAGATATGCCTGACCTCAAATTCGTTGAATAAATCAGCTATATTTCCTTCCCCGAAGATATTATCGCCCAGCAATCTAGAAAGTAATTAGTCAGGGTAATACACGAAAGAACTGTACATTACTCGTTGGTCATGATTTGAGGGTCAGTCAACAAAGTGTTTCCACCTAACGCTATCAGGATCCCGGCGTCATTACATGACAGCAATGCCTACCTTGATAATCGCTCACAAAAGCCAGCTTTCCAAATTCCACGTACTGAACGTGTTGAGTGAAGCAAAGGAATCGAGCACGGTAGCCATCTTCTTCGTCGAGGTTTTCTACAGGTATTGGCAAGTTGTTGTTGACATACTTCCTGAATTTACCCTGCGCCGTCTCCGATGTATCGATCCATTCTTCGATAAGGAAAGCTTGACGATTAGCAACCTCCTCACCCTCCATGCCGTAGCCAGCCTCCACAAACCTGAACTCTGGAATCGTCACCTTATTCACCGGGGTCCTTTTTGACATCCATTTGTAGACAAACTCTAGCAGGGCTCTCCCAAAAACAAGTGCTCCCAACTCCGTTTTCAACCTTCTTTCCTGTTCCAGAAATGGGTAGATTTTCAACGGTTGGTCCGGCAAAGTCTGTTTGACAGCCTGCTTCGCACAGACCTTCTTGGAACTCCCACCAAACAAGGGTCGTTCGGGATTTGCTACGTAAGCCACCTTGAATGTGCCCTTGCGTTGCGTTTGCCTATCAGTTGATATCGTCGTCTTCACGATTATCGGGTCATTGCTAGTGAACCGGCAAGCGTCTGCTTTGATCTGTTGCAGGTCCTCATATCCGGGTTGCCAGAGGTAAAAGAAGAGCAGCGTATGGACCCTTAGCTTAGCTGCTTTATGTATTAAGTATCGGCAGCTATGTGTCAAGTTAGAAGTAGCTTACCACTGCGGTCATGCACAATCTTGTCGGTGTGTCTCCTTTGCGCCCTTAAGGCACTGGCCATTGCGTTCTTGTCCAGAGACGGCAAGGCCGTAGTTTGGATGTCTCTGGCCACCTTTCCCTGGGGAGCTGCAGTGGGAGCTCTCCGTTCCCCAATGATTTCAATGTCGACATCTTTCGTCGAGTCCTGGCCGTCGTTAAGAGAGGGATTAAACCAAGGCTCGTCAGCCACCTTTCTGACACGCCGAGGCCTTGGACCGGTAGCGATCTTGCTTCATCAGATTGATGAAACAAATTGAAGTATACGTATAACACACCCGTTTGCTTTCATTCCCGTAATCCGATTTGGAGTCGATGGTGTTAGCGTGCGAGCGCTTCTGACCAATGTCGTATCCCTGAGATGCTGTCGAGTCCTGGCCGTCGTTAAGAGAGGGATTAAACAATGGCTCGTCAGCCACCTTTCTGACACGCCGAGGCCTTGGACCGGTAGCAATCTTGCTTCATCAGATTGATGGGACAAATTGAAGTATACGTATAACACACCCATTTGTTTTCATTCCCAAAATCCGATTTGGAGTCGATGGTGTTAGCGTGCAAGCGTTTCTGACCAATATCATATCCCTGAGATGCTAATGCCAGATTTTGGCTCTCCTTCACGTACGTCAGCATCAGCTGTCATAAGTAAGACATGTCTCGAATAGTACCGTATCATTTTTCCTAAGCTCCGCCTGTTCACGATTCTGTTCTGCTAATTCTATTATTTCCTGAGGCACCACAACCTTTATGGGGACCGCCTTCTGGTGAGGACTAATGGAAACCGCCTTTTTCTTCCCTTTCTGGTCGAAGAATCTATAGCGAATAAATCTTGGACCAGTACCATCTTTGTTTTCACTGAGGCGAACGTTATTATCCCAAGTCAGAAATACGTTCTCCGGTATTAGAATCGTCTCTTTGTATTTCTTCGTCCAATACGGCTCCAATCGCTTCCACATCTCTTCTCGTAATTGTTCGTACGAGACGTTGATATCAGTCAAATACGACGTTTCCTGGAAGGGTATGAGACATTGTTCAAGACCACCGTTCGCGAGCCGCTCACCCCTAGCCTAACCATGGTCTTTTTGCTTGGTACCGAATAGCATAGCACCCCACTAATAGGCGCATCATCTGACTGTCCCGATGCATTTGATTTTTTCGCCCACTTGCTACGATCTTCGTGAAAATGGTGGTTTTGAACAGGGCGCACAGCCGACATGCCTGCGGCTTGCTGTGATGGCCAAGATAGACCGTTATGCATGGGACCAGGTAAGTAGACATTTGGACGCATCGCTAGCGCTGAAGGAGCTCCCCAATGTGCCTGCACTGGCATCATGGGCTGCTGCATGCCCATAGGCCCCCACTCGGGAGCTCGCATCGCCATAACTGGATCGCTTTCTTCTACACGGTGTTGCGACTTAATTCAGCCATATTTACATGAGAACACATAACTTACGTCCTCTTTGTGCTCGAGAAATTTCTTGGTGGACTTCTTTTTTGTGCTCCTCTTGGGCGCGCCTTAGATCATTCGCTGTAGATCGGATAGCTCAGTGATGGGTCACGGTACGCGCTGAGGAACACACCTTGAGTTTGACTCAATGTCCTCTTCTCTACATAATATGCCAGGCATGTAGGGCAGACGCGTCGTCGTTGCTCTGTTCCATTTCCCGCTATTTCCGTCAGCTCCTCATACTTGAACTGTTTTTCTGCATTTTTGCAATACGCGCGCTCGCAACGCACGAAGGCAGGAAGATTAGAGAACTCGAATCCGGCGGGGGCTGTCGCCATGGGTGTTCGAAAGGTAAAAAAATATTTCAAATGGGTGGGACCTTGGTTAATGCATTTTTGCGTATGAAACTCGGGCTTCCCGGTGTTGGACTTTATTTAAATCGTCAAATCAACATACAAAGTATTGTTGTCGTCTCTACTATGGCTAGTTGCGCGTTCAGGACCGGGGGAGAGCCTACTACTGCTCGCATGTACACCTGGACGCACTGTGGCCGGCGGAATACGATCATCCTCGTCCTCCAAGACATGGGGTACACCCATCTCCTCTCCCGGACGTAATTTTTTTAAGCCCGGCAGAATGGCTACACTTTCCTTTTCACGGTCGTGATCTCTGTCATGACTGTTTATATAAGTCCCCAAGGGATACTCCTGTTCGTATGGCTGGAACGCATCCCGGAGCTGGCGGAATACTTCAAGAAATGAGCTGTGTGACACGGGAGGAGCTCCCAGCATTGTGTACAGTTTCTGAACTTGCAGCTCGAAGTCATCGGGTACCAAACGGAAAACGGGATGACTAGGTGGCGCCCACTCATTCTCCATTTCTTCCAATAGATCGTTCGGGACAGGAATCTATGGCAATTAGATTAAATTTAGCTCCAGAGTGTTATATCTTTAGTTACCTTATAGTCTCTGGCGTCGAAATCTTCAGGGTGCTCGCGGATATATTCCGGCGCCGCTCCTTGAGGAAGAATTTTGTTCTTATTACGACGGCGTGGGCTATTGTTAAACCTGTCTCGAAACGCGTCCAGCTCTGCCTGAAGCCATGGTATCGCCAACCAAAGGAAGACGAGACTTAAATTCGTCAGGATCGTGATTGCTTTGGCAGCGTAATCCTCTTACCGATCCAAATCCTCGCTGGGATCATATAGACCACTGTGGACGGCTTCCCGTAGTACGTTCTCGAACCCAGGGCTAAAGTACGTGCGCAGGTATGACCAGAACGCTTCCGCCTTCACATTGTTTGTGGATGCCATCGCCCATCGGTGCTGCAACGTCCCTCTCAACGTGGGGTCCATACGTTGACGTATTAAAGTTTGAACGTTGGCGACTGAATTATTCTCGGTGCCTCGATCACTTTGTGTAATGAGTGGTGCCCCTGGTGATGGCGATTAGAATTAATATTTGGGCGTACGGAACAAGAATCATACCTCCCAACTCCCGTATCGCGTCCAGATAATACTTAGCTATAAGTCGGGGATTATGGTTTGTTCGCCATATCTTCAACCAGGCAACGTGGCCGCTAAAAGGATCCAGGCCGACATGAAGCCACAGGTGATATTGGCCCCATTTATCGTGTTGGTCCATCGTAAGCATTGCCATCACTCCTGCAGAATAGAATCGTCTCCTTTTGAACTTCTTGCCCTTGCGTTTACGGACTTCTTCGGATTCTATCTCACGCAACATCCCCGAAATTCTCTGTCTAAATGTCTGTGAGGCACAAGAAAAGCATTCATTGGTTCACATACTCTGGAATCTTAAGTTCATAGTCATTTATTAACAAGGTTACTAACGACCGCGCTCCATGATTAGGAAACCGGGGTTTGACATCATCTTCCAACATATTCCGTAGCTGATCGTCATCCGTTGACATATGGGAGCGGGCAGAGTTTAACCCCCAAGCTTTACGCCATTTTCTAAACGTTTGCACGCTAGACCAGATCAAGTCAGATCGACGCGTCCCAACTGATCAAAAGAGCCGCACCTAAGACCGTAACTCTCGGTATCGTAGTATCTTTTCAAATATTCCGTTATCGCCACGTCGTTCATACCCTGCCTCCAGCATTTTCTTGTCCTAGCCTCCAACTCGTCCCGATTCGGCGCTACCAAGAGAAATCAACATCGCAGGTTCCAACAAATATATGTGCACGCACGCAGAGGCTTGTATTGGTTGGGCATCGTGATGGTCGGTCACTGTCGACCTCGGATGAGGGAATACGGGTTTTTTTTCACTTGGAGGGTATCAGCCAAACACAAAAAGCCAAACACGACAACTGGAGCTATGGATAACAGTTTCGCCGAGTCAAATGGGGATTGGAGGCGTAACTTGATGCGTCAATACTGTCCCGAGGCCGTTCCTCGGTACACCAACTCATTCGTGAAACAGAACTAATGCTGGTCCTGCTCGATAAAGTCAGTATGAGCAATAAATCCTGCCAAAATCAACGCGCCTGGATGCGAGCCTATGCCCCCTTGCTTCTAAACTTAGAAGCGCGTTAAAACATGAAGCGGACCGCCCGATCAGTTGCCGCGATCGGTTGATGTTGGATGCACAGGCGGGATTGCCAAATAAGTAAGGTAGTGTTAGAGGTTCAATGGTATAGAGAACGGTAGTCGTAACATATTGATGACTTGGAGATGGTTCTGGTAGCACCTGAAGAGCGATAAGGACACTGGCAATGAACTGCTAACGTTCTTACCAAGGCGCAACAGTGGTTACATCCATCCGTTTTTCACGACGCGTCCTACGGGTGACTCTCAGAGCCCCTGGGTACCGTAAAGCGGCGGCGCGTATCGTGCGACCGCAAATCGATGTCATATCGTGCAAATATTGGATCTACGGGCGCAGGGATCAGCATGACCACGGCATCGAAGAGGACGGAATTACTCGTGTAGGGAGCTCATATTAATTACATTTGATTCTAGCGCTACAATGGCGCGTATCGTACGACCGCAAATCGATGTCATATCGCGCAAATATTGGATCTACAGGCGCAGGGATCAGCATGACCGCAGCATCGAAGAGGACGGAATTACTCGTGGTAGGGAGCTCATATTAATTACATTTGATTCTAGCGCTACAATGTTGCACTACTCTACTACGTATACCAGACATGATGGAGGGAAAAGAAGTCCCACGCGGCAAGCAGGCCGATTAAGTACCGTGAATGGCTATTTGGTCCCCTCCAGGAGCAAACAACCATTCCGGGTACTTTAACCCTGAAGCGGAGCTTGAAAGGCTCTTCTACCTTTCGCATACTTAATCGACGTAGTGCACCGTACCGTAATTTGCCTATCGTAGCCGCGAGTTTTAATTCCTCGTAAGTCCTGTTGATTACACGAAAGTGATGGAGGCATACTATGAACATACGCAATGAGCAACAATGGTGGCATTCGTAAGGTGTTAGTCGAGTGTCCTAACAATAGTCTTCCATAGCAATGAACATCAACGACGACTTGAACGCATGCCATTTAGCCCCCCACCAGCGTGGCAAAAGAACCGGTAGCAGGGAACCCACTGATAGTCGGAAGAAACAGAAATACTCGGTATGTTGAGTAACGCGGCCTGCTCGGGACGCCGACTAACATTGTTCTGCAGGTGAATGTGCGCGATTTCCTAGACATAGAGGCTTTGGAAGAGGGATCTAGCGACGATGAAGATTCGGGTGGCGAATGTAAGTGCATATTCAACAAGAAAATATACGACTAAACGCTGGTTCTGATAGCTGTTGAAGATTTTGTTGACGACAGCACGATCACTCGTCAAGAGTACTTGGAAGGTTATACATTGACGACGTCTACGAACGATGGTCTGCCTTTGGATGATCGTATGACGGCTGTCATCAATCGATACGAAGCCCTTGAAGCTGACAGGCATAGCTGCGGTGAATATGGGTTCGAGAACAAAGAGATGGATATGTTGACAGAGCGTTTCATGCGAATGCCCACGGAAATCGATCCGTGCTTTTGGAGAGTTCGTGTGCAGGTGCGTCTATACTGTTCAGATGTAAATTGGAATACTGAACCGTGTGCAACAAAGGAAGGATCGGAAGAAGAGAGTTTCTGGGCTCTGCAGCACCGTTGGCGGGTTAACCCTGGCCTAGCCTATGCGATTGTTTTGCCCTCAAGTGGCCGGATGTGGATCGGGGTCGAATCCACGTCTCGAGCGAACGTGGAAGAACTATGCGAGAACCTCTCTACATTCCGTCATCCCTTAGATATCTCGCTTGTGCCTATCGAGGAACGGGTAACGTGGCTTGGCTGGGACCGGAAAAGTCCATGTCTAACAGCACCATCATGGGCCAGGTTACGAAAGCGCTCAAAACTCGCAGAGCTGGATCTCGACAGAAAACTTATGAAATATGCCGGCGACCTGGTCTTTGTGCTCGAAACGAAGAGTGAATCCAAGGTCGTAATCTGTCTCGTTCCACGGCTGCTGGTTTCGATCGAAGGTGGCGCCTCTCGAGATATGGACGTGGATCGCAAAAATAAAAAGCGAAGAATACGACTTCCTCGACTATTACACCCTAAGGTTATTGGAGATCCCAAAGAAGCGGCGGAAATTGCGCCTCGAATGGACCCGAATGTGTGGTGGAAGCCTGGCCGTCGCGAAGAGTTGGTAATAGTCGGGGATGGCTTATACCGGTTTTCCAAAGAACGAAGGGGGGACGACGAGTATAAACCCCCCTTTGCGGTGTTTACCGTTCCAGTCGAAGCATTGTGCTCGTCTGGCGTAGTGCCGAGACTGAGCGAACTGAATTTATTTGGTGAAGGGATGGCTGTCGAATCCAACCGACTGGATTTTCCAACACCATCACGGGAATTCATACAGTGGACATTTGAACACTTTGTCGCAGCCCCTGTGGAAATTGGAAATACCGTGGAGGTAGATTTGAAACCGGGAACATTACGGGGGGTAATCGTAGACGTCCAGTTCGAGGAGGCGGTCGTGCGCCTGAGTGGCACAGCAAAGGAAATCCAGGTCGAGGTTGAACGCGTCAGACGTATTTACGGAGTTGGTGACGCCGTCAAAGTCGTTAAGGGCTCAAATATTGATCGTGAAGGCTGGGTACTGAAGATGGAAGACGATAAACTCACTGTATTCGATCGCGTCTTAAAGGAAGAGGTATGGGCTACTTGTAGAAGCCAGATAATCATTAATTCTGAAACAGTTTCACGTGAAGACGTGGCAACTTGTGCCGCACGACACATTTGAGTGGGGATTCGCTCACAGCTTTCAAGTCGGCCATACGGTTCGGGTCAATAGCCGCATATCACCACATTATGGTGTTGTGGGTAAGGTGTGCAGCACCACCGACTTCTCGGTCGAAGTGATCGAAGCAAAAATGGAAGCAAAGGTAAGACAACATCTTTAGGCGCCTCTGCTTTTTGACGGATGTTATTATTGTAGTTCACAGTGCCGCCATGGTTTCTAGAGCATGACAATTCATCTATTGTTAAAATGGGCGATGGAGGCTCAGAAAGATCGTATGATCGCTACGATGAACTAATCAATACCTGGGTCATCGTGACCGGAAACAGAGGAGACAAAGGCTTGTTCGGAAGGATACAAAAAAACCTGGGAAACCAGATTATGCGTGTGGAAGCGAGTTCTGGAGCGAAGGTGGTTGATAAACACGTTGACCTTCTTGTTACAGTGTAAGTTATCCGATTGGTTGTGTACCTGGTCGAGCTAAGTTCTTTACAGAGAAGGTGGGGTCGAGATCTGCGGCAATACTATGTTGGGCGTTATCATACACCCATATTCCATGGATATTCGATCCCAAATTTCCAGAGACAGTCTGAGCGACCAGAGCGAGCAACAACACCGACGCCGACCCAAGAGGAAATCGCGGAACTCGAAGAAACTCCTGATGCGCCTATCACGCCTTCTGAATCAGGAGCAGCGCAGTCCGAAGATTCGCATGTCCCTGCTGAACAGGAAGCAGAGGTACCAATGATCTGCTATCTAGACCAAGGTATTTTGTATTCTTCGCCTCAAGTTGGTCCATACTCAGGTTTAGTCTTAGTACTTCCTGTTAACTGGCTAACGAAACATGGCTTGATGTCGAAGCGCATCTACACACATGTCCGTAACACTGAACTAGATGTCTTCACTGGAGGCACGGGATTTGCGAAAGGGAAGCATGAGGGTGATAGAGCCTTGGTTTTGTCAGGCGAACGGCTGGACGAGATCCTCGTGCATGTAAAGAAGAGAACAATGAAAATTCCAGCAAGATTCCTTTTCCCTGAGAAACCATCTTCGAAGGGACAGGTGGTCGTTGTCATTAATGGCGACAGGGCAGGTGAAATCTATGTGACGCGGGACCCGAGGGAGGACGGTTGGTTTCCTCTGGTGAAGCGCGGTGGCAAAGGGGCGCCTAAGTGCTTCGTGGAGCCGTGCAGGTTGGCCAGATGTGATCCGAAGTAAGTTATAAGTATGTCGAGAGGAACAGTGGTATAGCAATCGGCGTGGCTATGATTTGGACTCTGAACACTTAGCTTTGGACATCTAATTTTCTTGGGATGGATTTCGTAGCTATTAAGACTGACATCGTACACTTTCAACCATTTTCAACAACTAGAACTTGTAGCAGCCATGTCATCTTATCTATTCACCATAATGATTATTGTGTTACATTTGGAATATTTGTTTTGTGACGTCTGACATGTACATAAGTAGGAGGTATTCTGGGTCCTTGTTTGGCATTTGATATTTCATCATCCGGTTCATCAAAAAATCAAGCCGAGCGCGGCAAAACGAGCATATCACTCCCTGTTGCCGTACAATAGCGCCATCCGTATTGATTGGGATCGTCTGACTGCGACGGATTCGCGAATCTAGGTTCCTGTGGAGTTTGTCCTTGGTATGGTTGCGAGTTTGGGAAGCTAAACGGCGTCTCAGGCACAGGTCCTCCTGGAACAGGTTCGGAAAAGCCTCCAGGAATATATCCACTGCTTTCATGGTGATGATAGCTGTGGTCGTGAAGATCTTCACGGCGTTTATGGTGACCCTCTGGCTGGTCGTCATGCCACGACTCGTGTCTGGCCTCGTGTCCATAGTGGTGGTGCCTTCCATACTGGGTAGGTTCCGCGCCGGAGAAGCCGGGATAAGCAGGTCCAGCCGGTGGTCCAGGTGGAGGTCCAGGTAAAGACGGGGTGTATGAAGGGGCATACCCTGACGTTTCATTGGACGTGCCATGAGGCCGATACGGGCTGGGTGGTCTGTATGCGTGACTTGGCGCCGGTTTGGATGTAGATGTATACAAGCTCTCCGCGGCGTAATCCTGGTATCTAGGTGTATATTTCGCTTCGGCAGTCGTACTAGCGTAATTCGACGTTGGTTCACTGGTGTTGGCGGTAGTAACATATTGGGAGCTCTTATTCAGAGGCGGCAAGAACTGCTGCTTAACGCTATGGCTATGCGCTCCAGTTGTCGCAAAAGAACCAACAGAGGGGCCAGGTCCGCCTTGCCCAGCATCACGGACATTCTGGTGATTTCGCACTGCTTCCTTTGAAAGGCGTCTCAGGATCGATTGTTGGCTGCTTCCAAGCCCGTGAACCCATAAACGCATGCACTCCAGCATGTCACGCTGGATCTTGGAGTTTGGGTCACAGAAATCAGGATGAAACCTGCCAGACTTCAGTCTCTTCGCTTATCTCTTGGTCTGAAATTACTTACAAGCAAGAAAGTATATCCTCGGTGATGGTCTGAACGTTCAGGGACGTGTCATCCCATGCCTTTGTCACTAAATTGACCGCATGCACCACAACAACTTTCGCTACTTGGCCGGCAGGCTCGTTGAGGATAGCATTCTGGGATAGTTTAAATATCTCGCAGTGAAACTCATATATTACCTACAAAATGATCTTTACTCAAAAAAGAGTGCGTTGGATCAGACTGAGTAATGTTAAAGCGACGGTCACGTTTCAGCAGACATGCCCACTCACCGCCCTCGGATCGTTGAAAACTTCGTATTGGTCATTCTTGTTGATGACTTCTCCAGATGCCGCAGTTAATCCTTCAGTCGCTTTCCTCAAAAGAGGTCCAAGATACGGCTGAGAAATCCACATGAGAATGGCATCCCAGCGCAATAATAAGTACTCATTACCTCGAGAGCCCTAAGCACAAAGACTGTTCGAGAATCGGTCACATCGAATGGCGCAGATCTGGTTTAGCTAACTCACCCGAGGTCGCATCTGTAATCTTCTCAATTAAAGACCCCAGACCCGGTATTTTGTCTACATTACGTATGAGTTATGCGTCTCGGTAAGAGTAATATTACGAACCGATTGTCTGAGCAATTACTTTCGTAACTAGCAAGAGATCAAATTGGCAATACTTCGTGTAGAACTAAACCGCGTACCAGAATCTCTAAACACGAGAACCTGCCACAAGGCGGAGTGTAGCTCCTGCGGGGACATATCTTCGGGTCTCTTGCCTCCTTGCGCAGGCCCCGCTCTAAGTCGCTCGACATTCTCCATGTCCCGGGATATTGTGTTGCCTGTTCCACCTGGGAGAGCAGAGAATAGCTGTCGCAAAGTGCCGGCCGTACCGAATCCGGGCTCTCCCCTAGCACCCTGAGAACGTGCGCGAGCCTTGTCAAGTTCTTTGTTCAAATCAGTCACGGATGCCTATTGATCGAGAATTAGATGGCCCTGACTGGGATTAAAAATAGGCTTACTTCGCTCTGAAGTTGTGGGGTTGGTAAAGTTAGTCATACGCTCGGACAGTTCCGAGGAACCTACCAAGTGATCGGATGCCTCTAAAGAGAATGTCAGAATGAACAGGAAGGTTTTATCAGCCAACTTACCGCCGAGTAGGGAAAATGTGAAGTCGCTGGAACCAAAAGTGCCTAGGAGGATCTTTCATACTTGTTCTTCTGGTGCTCAAAGAGACATACCAGTCACAATCGGAGCTACCCATCTTCCGCTGGGTGCTTGTATGCGGACGTTATCACCTACGTGCACGAAAACATCATTGTACCCCATGGACACGAGTGCAAGCTCGCAAAAGTTGGAGTGTGCAGTAAAGTCTTCAAGGGTATGAAGCTGCAGGTATTGAGATTTCTTGCGCGTCTCTGATAAGTTGAAACTTACTGCGGTGCCCAGCAATCGAAAGGCCTCGTATTGATCTTCTTTCCGATGACCAGAATTACGGTATAATCTGCCATAATGAATACATTGCTGAAGTACGCGTCTCACGTGAGCTTTGGAAGTGTCCCAGTTGCCTCGTTCTGCGACGGGACAATTATATCAGAGCACTCATTAACACTGGTGTCAAAGTACCGTTTGCAATGTAATTCTTCATGCCAGTTTGCGGGTCAATTCGCAATTCCGCAGGCTACATTTACGTCAGATAGTGCTAAATGAATACTTATAGCCATACATCGACGGGGCCTCGCAGCTTGGGATTGTATTTTCGAGCATCTTCGCCCTCCGCGTAACCTTTTGGATTATCGATATGTTCAACCTTTACAATGTCAAGATCTACGACAAGTCAGATCAAATGCGGACAAACGGGAAGGTAGGCGCCTAAGCGCTCCGCAGTGACTTCGAACTCGTCTGTGGCATAACCATGTGCCTTGAGCGCAGCTTTAGGATGTGTAACCTTATATGAAGCCGATGCTCACAAGGAAGCCGAGAACCATGCAGAGAGTGATAATTGACTGCCGTAACGCTGTCAAATGACTGATCGGATGAATATCCAGAACATACTTGTAGCTGCATTCTCTTCAAGCCCGCAACGTCGACAGCCTGACAGTATACAATCTAATTAAGGGACAAAAGAGTTTGCAAAAAGCGCTACCTGACTAAAGTCTCGCAGCCAGTTACTGCTATGGATATTAGGTTTCAATATAGCGCATATATTCAAGAGACAGACCCGAAATACACGCGTTTGACATCTAGAGGGGTAAACCTGGTACCTTTGGAGAAGAGGGCGAATCCACTAGCTGTGTGCTTAACAAGATCTGCTAGGGTATCTTCCTGATCGAAAAGTAAGATTGCTGAATCAGATGGATCACACGAGGCATACTATATCACCGTGTCGAAAAGCTTTGCCTTCCAAATAGGCAAATCTAAGAAGCGTGAGACATAGGGGGTAAACGTATGCGCAGTAACTACGGACGAAGGGATATTGCCTGCGCCGAAGGCAAGAACGGCGTGGGGAATACAGAGAGTAAAAAAGAAGAGGAGGTAGTGGTAATGCATGATGGTGGAAAGGGATTACGCAGCCACCGCTAATTGCCGAGTCCGTTTGAATATTTTTTGGGCAAGCAAAGTTTGACTGCTCCCCCGCACTTTGCTCTGGTGGCACAAGCCCCATCTCGCCGTGTACTCTTTAGACCTTTTAATCTTCGGTACGTCTTTTTTACCCGCCCACAACTTTCACTCATTCTTCTCAGCTTTGCAATGACCAATTCCTCGCCTTCTTCCTCCATTCATCAGAACGTCGTTCCTTCCGAAGTCGGCTGGCAGTTTGTTCCTCAGTATTATACCTTTGTTAACAAACATCCCAATCGTTTGCACTGCTTTTACACTAAACAATCCACCTTTATACATGGTACTGAGGGTGAAGATTGCAAGCCCTGCTTCGGCCAGCACGTACGTATTCACTTCCGCTTTTCCATCTCTCTCTTCTCATCTCTCGCAGGAAATTCACCAAAAAATAACCTCCATTGGCTTCCAAGACTGCAAGGTCTTCATCCACTCAGTCGACGCGCAGTCTTCTGCAAATGGCGGTATTATCATCCAGGTCATTGGTGAAATGTCAAATCATGCCGAACCTTGGCGTAAATTCGTCCAGACCTTTTTCTTGGCCGAGCAGCCTAATGGTTACTTCGTTCTCAACGACATCTTCCGCTTTTTGAAGGAAGAAGCCGTTGAGACCGATGAGCCAACTAGTGATGACGTTGACGTTGAACCTGTCCCGGCTACCGCGGAACCTGCTCCTACCCTGGCCCACCCTGTTCCAATTATTGAGCCAGTCAGAGAGCCAACTCCCCCTCCCGCTGCACCCGTTCCCCTTACCGAGGAGGCGCCTACCACTGACTCAACCGAAGTCCAGGCTCCCACCCCTGAGTCCCAGGTCCAGGTTCCTTCCGTTCCGGAGACAAATGGCATCCAGGTTCCTGAATCAGAAAAACATTCCCCTGCCCCGGTTGAAAAGCCATTGACACCCGCACCTCCACCTCCTCAACAGCTGACTCCTGCTGCTGCCGTTGCACCTCCCGCTTCCCAACCTCCTCCTCCCGCTGTCGCTCCTCCTTTGGCTGCATCTACTTCCACCGCTTCTACTTCTGCTCAGGCCCCTGCTGTAAGCGCAGCGTCTTCTGCTCCTCGTTCATGGGCATCGCTCGCTGCTTCCAACCCTAAGAAGTGGGGTTCCACCGTTGCTACTGATTCCCGTGGCACAACTGAGGTTCCGGCGTCTTCTGCCAGCCCTGCACCTGCAAGTGGGACGCATACGCCGCCAACCGCCGGTCAGCCCTCTGGTGGCCGACCCAGTGGTCAACAGTCTGGTCAAGGAAGATCCGAACATCATCCGTCGTATATCGCCGCGCAGAGTGTAACTACTCCCCATTGCTTCGTCAAGGTAAGTAATATCGCAGTAATCGGATTCCACGATGCTGATACCGTCCAGGGCGTATCAGAGCAGCTCTCGAACAACTTGTTGGCGGCAACACTGACGCAACGTTTTGGTCCCGTCAAGGAAGTGGAGGTTGTTCGCTCAAAAATGTGCGCATTTATCGAGTTCCAGTCGCTTGACTCTGCTCGGCGTGCTATCACCGCCAGTCTTCCTCACAACCAAGGCGGCGAGGGTGGTCTGTTCATTGACGTTGGTGGCGACGCAGGCCAGGTCCGCATCGTGGTGGAAACAAAGAAGGATCGCGCTGATCGACCTCCTGGCCGGGGCCGCCCTCCTACTGCGAATGGTGGTGAGGGCCGCGGCGCCGGTGGGGGTGGTGGTGGTGGTGGACATGGTCCCGGCGGTGGTCAAGGTGGATATGGCAGACGAGGCGGCGTTGGGCGGGGACGGGGCTCTGGACCCAAATAGAGGGTCCTTAAGTCTCCCTCACCTTTTAATATTCTGTGCCGCGGGGTCGACGTTGCGATGTTGAAGTAGGAATCAGATGGTCCGGTGGTCGGGAAGTTTTTGCACACAAGACGGGGATGCCTAGCACCAAAAATCTATTCGATCATGATCGTCGATTTCTCGTTCGATTCTCAGTTCTCTCGTTTGTAACGGCCGACATGCGTGTGTTATGAATCATTGTCTTTTTTTATCTTCAAAAAAGAACATTTTCTGCCTTTATTTTCTTTTTCTTTTTCCGTTCTCTTTGGTCTCTCATCGTCACTTGCCCCTTGTCGCACATGCAGCTTGCTTTGAACCATTTTATGCCTTTCCTTTTCCGTATTGCGGCTTTATGCTATTACAGAGCTTGTGTGTGTATACACTAGTTATAACTTGTTTCGTGCGGAGTAGAACGATACGAAGTTCTGATGACCAGACGAAGCGTGTGGGGAAGACGGGTTGCTATGGAAAAGATCTCCAGACACCGTGTCCGTGTTACTCATTTCGAAGGAGTGCGTGCGATTCTTAAGTTTCTAATGTACTACCCATTTATTTAGTACTGTACAAGCCTTAACAAAAAATCCAAAACGGCAAGGTACCAGCCTTGTCCTGACAATCTTCTATACATGATATATACTAGACTTCTTCGAGACCAAACGCCTGCCTACTCGGGATAGCACAACGGGAAAGCGTTGAAGGATACGATGGCAGACAGAATCGCAGAAAAAGAAACGTAGAATCCGGGAAAAGTCGCCACAAGTACCGGTCGTAACTCGGAGTCGGTTGACTTATGTTATAGGAGCAGGTTGGAACGACATGATTTCGTCGTACAAGAGTTGTTTAAGTTGTTCCCTGCTGATGTCATCCTTGTGCACTAAGAGCGAGAATAAATCGAGGGTAAAAGAATCCGGAATTTAAGACTCACGATCAAATTCAAAGAACTCGGGATCGAGAGGAGGTGCGACGGGCTCGTCATCAGCGTCGTGCTGCGAAAGACAGTCAGATCAGGGTGCGTAAACGTGTACAGCAGAACGTACATAAGCTTCGAGGTAAGGGTGTGCGAGTGCCTCCTCGACGGTTATGCGCTTCTTGGGGTCAAATGTCTAAGGTAACAAAGGTCAGCGTGGGCAACGATATGGTGTCCAGGAGGGTTACCAATGTCTTGGTCAGGAAGTCCACAGCCAGGGGACTTGCATTCGGGAATAACTGAGAGAAAGGCCGGCGCTTCTTGAAAGGCAATGCGCGTATATAGTCCCTTGATCGGCGTGTCGTAATAGCGTAGAATTCATCCAATGTTGGAGTACCAAGGACGTCAAGAATCAGCGTCAGTTGATGATGGTAGTCGCGTCCCGGAAATAGTGGCTTCCCAGACAACATCTCCGCGAGGATGCACCCCACCGACCAGATATCAATTGCCTGAGAATACTCAAGTTTAATCATGTGCTGATAAAAGCGGCTATATGCTAACAGACCTTGGTATATTGCTTGAATGTAAGCATGATTTCCGGAGCTCGGTACCAGCGAGTTGCGACGTATTCCGTCATAAAGCCCGTCTCTGTCCCAGAAGGTTCTGCCGTTCGCACAGAGCGCGCGAGTCCAAAGTCACAGACTTTCAGATCGCAATTGGCGTTCAGGAGGAGGTTGGACGGTTTAAGATCACGGTGGATGACATCAGCCGAGTGAATCGCTTTGAGCGCTCGCAGAGTCTGGTATACAAAATATTGGGCGTGATCATCGGACAAATCTTGCGTTCTTATGACACGATGCATGTCAGTCTCCATCAATTCCTGAATCACTGATTAAAGATTGTCATTAGCGATCATACGTAAAAGATGAAGTGGGACCTTACAATAAACCTCCTTGAACGCTTCAAACGAAGGCGGCTTGATTATGTCCAAAATGGAGATGATCTTTATGCTTGTGAATTAGATGCTGTAACAAGGCGGTGTAGAATCACCGTACATTCTCACTGACGCCGGCCTCACTCAAGAATTTGAGTAATTTGAGCTCGCGGAGCGTTCGCAGGCAGAACATCGAATGATCGAAAGGTGCTATTTTTTTAATTGCGACCTTTCGTCCGCTGGGTCGATGGACAGCCGAGCACACTATACCGTACGCGCCTTCGCCAACAACATCGAGCACTTGGTAGTGTGTGCCTTTACAAGACGAGTCAGTAATGCGACTGGTGGCATGGCGTGGAATGACATTCTCACCAACGTTAAAGCGTACTTTTCTTGGTGTTGGCTGGACAGCTGAAGCAGCGTGGCCGTGCTTTGATTTGACGGCTGGCTGTTGCGTATTCGCAATTTCTGGCATGAGAGAGGGTAGTGGTGGTTGAGGGAGAAGAAAGAACAAGAAGCTCGGAACAATAAGTATCAAGTCAATGATTGCCAGATTACCCAAAACACAATTGATGATGTGACCCTTCCATTGTTCCATTTGGCTGCGCCCGTGCTTTCAGAAACGTCCCCCCTGCCACTTAATCTCCATGGCGATGGATACTCGTTGGCAGGGAACCAGGTTGCCTCTCGGTGATTTGCCGTGCCTATTTTCAGCAATGGCGTTTTTTTAAAAAATCTTTCCCCATTGTTCTTGCTTTGCGGCTGAGCTCAATCACACGCGTTACTAGTTCTAGTACATATTGGGCGATATGCTCTACTACTCCATTACTGCGGCGCGTACATCTGGGGAACGTCAATCACTAATCAGCGTGTCAGTGACCACACGGTCGCTCAGCTTTGCGTAAACCCAAGGAGATTGCTAACTAAAAGCCAATAGCCGTCATTCAGTCAAATAAAGTATTTCTATGAACACGAACCCGGAGCGGTGCCGACCCTGTAGCAATACGATGTGGAATTCCAAATGGGTTGAACGAGCGTGACAGAGCGGAATAGCCGGGCACTGATCCTCTATAGTCGGAAAGGCGGTGATTGTGTCGCAGGAGCAACGACCATGCTGGGAAATAAGTGCCCCATGCTTGGAGTCACACAGTATGCAAGCGCTTCACGGTGCAAGCGAAACAAGGCGTCGAGGAATCTGAATAAGTTAATTTCACTGGGCCATCAGAAATACCAGAGCATCTTAAAACCGCGGAACATGGTTTATCCTACCTTTTGAAAGCAATGACGAAATCTCGGTCCGAGAGAAGAACTACATGACAATATCGTGCAACATTAAAAAGAATATATCAGGTTGAAATCCCCAGTACAAATAGGATAGCAACTTATGGAGGCAGAGCGAAATGACAGTCATTTTCCCAATCATTCATCATCGTCTTCAACTTCCTCTATGAGAGCATTGCGATTTCTCGTAGGTCTCACCTCTGGTGCGGCCTCCGGTACTTCCTCAATGAATGCGCCACCATTTTGACTGTGCTTCTCCTCGGCTTCCGCCTGTACCTTTTCCATTTCCGTTTCCGTCTCTTTGCCCTTTTCCTTCTTGCCCTTCTTCTTCGACTTTTTCTTGGGAATATCCCACTCCCATGTAGGAATAAACGAATCAACCTGATCAGCAAGTTTAAGAGCAGATCTTGCACATACAACGAGAAAAACTTACGAAGCCAACATCAGCAAACAAATTGGGGAAGATCCAAATACCAGGACTAGCAACCAGGATGGTGATGATGTAGAATATCAGTCTGAAGATGGCGATCGCGAAGAATAAACCGATGAGACCCAGCATTCCAATACTCAGGTACCAGACACCGAGACGCATAATGGGTGGCCATAGCGGGAACATAACACCCGCGAGCATAATAGCGACCATGGCAATCCCGCCCGCATATGTTGTCCATTGCGAGCCTTCATAGAACCATGCGTAATACTCGGTAGGATCAAATTTTTGTTCGGGTATAATTTGAAGGGTTTTCGGTGAGGAAGATGATGTCCCTGATGGCCCACCGCGTTGTACCCGAAGATAGAAGGCGGACATGTTTACGACATTTAACACTTTTATCGCGTCTTCTTCTGTCGTGATTTTGGGCACGTTGGACAGTTTGGCATAAGCGGGTGAGAGGAGAGCCTTGATGGCAGATTTTCCTAAAGAAAGATGGTTAATAGAATTCAGAAAACGGCTGGGTCCGAACCTTTAAAGTAGTCCAATCGCTTCCCATTCAGCGCACCAACGCGCACTTTCATTCCCGAACTCCCACCGCGTAAAAACTGCGCAACTTTCTTGATTTCGGGCGGCGCCTTCAATTGTTGTTCCATAGCGATTGACTAAATCTCCAAAAACGAGACCGGGCTGTCTGAATGTTCGTGGGGCGTAATGACTAAAAATGACAGTAAGTTTGGGTGTGACTCAGGATATTGCAGGGAAGGACACTCGCAGAGAAAAAGAAAAAGACAAGGAAAGCAGCACTGGTCGGACACGTCACACACGATCTGCACTGCCACTCGATTATATAATATGTCACGTAATATCATGCTCGACTTGCCACAGCGCCTTCTCCGCCGCCGCTGACCCTTGCTTCAGTCCAATAGATCGGCTTTGCTCCAAACTCAATTTCAAGAACCGCCTCGCCTCGTGTTTATCTTTTATCATCTAAAAAATAGAGATTAGGTTCTGACGGTGTTAAAGGACGAACTATTATTACCGCACGCAATACGCCGATATTGTACAAGCTAACAGCCAGAGCTAGTTCGCACGCCAGATCTGTCTCAGGAGTTTTACTAAACCACTTCGAACTTTTCTGACGGAGTTTATTTCTTGTATCGGTCGTTATGTCAAGGGCTTTACGCGACCAAGACTCAGCCTGCGCAATACCATCACTAGTTGGATTAGCACGAATAATAAGATCCGAAATTGACGACATCGTTTGAGCGCCTGCCAATGACGTGAGGGCTATTGTTACAATCAAATGAAACACAAACCTCGACAACGATTGGTTGCCGGTGACGTCCTGGGTGAGGGAGGAACAAGGAACGAAACGGCTTGGAGGAAAAGCGGGAGAGCATATCTAGCGAACCTGAGCTCACTGGCCCCGCTTCTTTACGCCTGTATAAAACTTACTCATCCCTTCCATTTCGAACGTACAAGGTTCCGAGGGCCTCAAATGGCGCAGCTAAGTCAGTCGCTGATACCCATTCGGGCAGGGCCAAAGATTCGTCATTGGAGGGTAGTTTTCTTTGTTGTACAACAGCGTCATTGGCCCTCGCTGGCATGATATTGTTAAGAATGACTTCAACAGCCCACACAAGCCACTTCTCTTCTTCAATATCATCTCGGCCCATTGCATTGGCCATCTCTGCAAGTTTGCAGGATAAAGTAACGGCTCGCATGTGCTCTTCGATAGATAGAGGTTGTTTGGACCCGACATCTTGTAGATGCGATAGAGCGTCGGAATAGACGTCGTATGCCCTATCCAAGCATCCTGTCGATTCGAGCATGGAACCAAGCGCAATTGCAATCCCTGTAGTCTTGAGACACGGCAGTGGACCGAGTTCGGAAGGCGGAAGTGCTTTAGCAGTCGCCCACGCTCTGATTACGACGAATCATACAGACACTTCACAAGAATACGTTCGCTGGGATAGCGTACCTGCGGAAATAGGATTCACTCTCATCATAATCCTTTTTATTCTTTTTTTTCAGTGCTGTGCGTAAATCCTGACGAAGAGCAGGAGGCCACGTTGTCATAGCATCATATACGTTAAATGCGCTAAGACATTGAGTTAAAGCAGTTTCAGAACCATGTTCACTTACATCCCGCCACACACGACAGCAAAACCAAGGGTACAAAGCGTCGTGAAGACCCACTTATAACGTTGCGCTGCGACCGATTTTTTATGTGATTCAGCTAATGTTGAGTAATGGTGGCCCAAAAACGTGTAACACGACAAACGGGCGCGTACCGGCGCAATATGGCGTGCTGACAACCTGAACATATCATAATCCGGTGACAGTAAGATACATGGAACTTGGAAACAACGACCGCAGATCGCCGAAGAGTCAAGACCACGTGGAGCGGGACTCCGTTCAAGCCGTTTACTTACCACGTTCAAATATATGGAGAATTTCAATACTTCGCTCGTTGTCAATCGCTGTCCACGATGGTACACGATAGTGCGTGGGATGTGTCAGCCGCTGATCATGATGTTATAGTTAAATGATTCCGAGGATAAATCTCGTCAGCGTACAGTATTCGCATGGGCCAAACAAACGCCGAAACTGAAACTTCTCGCCTCAGGCACCATTTGAAAAGAAGTTGCCAGAGAATATTCTTCTATCGATGATCTTGTCTCCCAACTACAAGGAGATGGGTCAAATATAATGTCTTGAGCAAGTGGGCATTTTCGGCTCCGTGCGACAGAATCCCCCCAATTGAGCTCACAAAACTTGTGTTAGTTAGATAAACTGTCCCTGTCCCGACCCCATGTTTTGGCTCCGATGACATCCCCTTGATCCATGGGTTCATTATTTAAGGTCATCGCTCGTCCGGGTCACCGCATCTTTATGTGCCTAATACCCAAGACTTACCCTTCATGAAGTTTGCTCGGTGAGTGCGGGAGATCAATGTATTTCTACTGGAAATTGATCACTCTGCTCAAAAGCCATCTAAAGGATAACCAGGTAAATGGAATCAAGGATTTTACAAGTCCATAGTTTACGTCCTCTTCAAGATTCCAGAATGGCAAAAGGCATATATGTATGATCTATCAAGTAATTTGACCAACACACCCTTACTCGACTTGCAGCGATTATCGGGGGCTAAAAAAATTGATAGCTGAGGTTCGAAACGCGGAAGCACTCTCTAGTGCATCAACCACGGTTGGCGACGTATCTTCTCAACCGAGTTGCGCGTTTACGGCTCCTCGTGTCGGCGTTGATGAACGTACCAGGGATTGGCACGATGTTATCGACATTTCAGCACGAGCGGCAGCGCGCCTCAGAGGTGCAAACGACCGTGGATCCATGGCATCTACCACCTCAATGGCAAACGATGTTCCACGTGCTACCAAAACGATGTCGCATATTCGCCATTCTATGTTCAGCCTTAGTCCTGGGTTAACAAGGAGACGCACTCGGGGCCTTTCTCTTGCTAGTATATGTGCGTTTCCCATATTCTCAAGTACGTACTGTTGTGAACACATACTTTGAAGGGAGCGAAATGCCATGGAAAGCTAATCCTCTAGCCGGTCTATCTCTCTCCGAGCTATACAAGGAACTTAATCCTCTACAAATGCAGTTTTTCACCGTGCTAGATGCAGAGCTAGACAAAGTCAATTCGTTTTACGCTATGAAGGAAAGCGAGTTGCAGGACCGGACCCAGCTTCTGATAGAACAGTTTAAGGAACTCAACGAACATAGACGCATGGTTTACGTTAGTGTATTCATCTTTTTTTGTTATCAAATTTATACTGAAACCCAAAAATCAGAGAGCGCAACCTTCAAAGACACCCATTTGGAGGCTTGCATGGAACCGTACTCTAAGATCTATGCCGGCAATTTTAACTAGTGATGAAGCTGCTATTGGTGAAAGGTTTTCGAGAGCCAGTCCATCTGTTTGTTATTTTTTTAAAGTCGTATGCTTGTTTTGACACATATCTTCCAGCATCACGGAAAGAAGGATCCAAATTTCGGTGCGGCACGGGCGGAGCCCCGAGGACGGCGAGTAGCGGGTCATTCGTCAGATCCCGGAGATTACGTGCAAGCGAAGAAACGGCTCAAGAAAGCAGTTCTGGAACATTATCGGCAAGTTCACATTCACTAATATGGTTTGATCCTAATCATACGGAATTCTACAGTGCGATTGAAGCACTACACAACTATCGCGTATGTCTGGAAGTTCGTCGTTCTGGCTGCGCTCTCACGTCTGGATAGATTCTGAACGTTACAGGGTTCAGAAAAGCGTTGAAAAAGTTTCAGAAATGCACCAAGGTGTGTAGAGGCAATGTAGAAATCTGACGGGAAATCAAATATCTTGGCAGATACCCGCGCAGCAGCAATATATGGCAGAAAAGGTCAGTGAAATGTGCTATAACGTATGTACATGGTCTCAAGTTTCCTAGATCGACAGGAGTACCTTAGCATCGGATAAGACCATCCGGGTCATGATGGAGGAGATGGAAGAGCGATACGGAGAATTCTTTTGTCAGTGCTTCAGCTCCATCGTCATTGTTTGAGTCTGACTGTGGTTGAGTGCGCGGCAATCTTAAAAAAGCGAGGGATTCCTTGCGCTCTGGTTCCCGCACAACCACACACTATGTACCCACCTTCAGATCTGGAATATGTCTGGGCATGGCACTCCCTGCGCTCGTTGCAGGGATTTATCTAAGTATGTCTTGCCATAAATAGTCGGGGAAGAAGATCTGATAGATATTTTGAAGGCTTCCAACCCTACACGCGAGAACAAATCCGTGGTTGGGATGCACTACTCTATATTTATGGGACGTTCTTTATCCCAGTCATATTCTCGATTCTTATCACATTAAATCTCCTCATCTGGGCCCACTTCCGCATCAATTATGTTTTTATTTTTGGTTGGTATTTCTCGGCTCTCTCAACGGATCAATTAACATCGGCTATCCATTAGAACTGGACTCAAAATCATATCTCGACTATCGTCAATATCTCGAGGTGTGTGACACTTCAGACTAAAATACGCTTTTATTCATCAAGCCTCGTTAGTTGCCCAGTTGGCTCTTCACTGGGTTGTGCTATGCATTCTTCTTCACTTTTTCTCGCATTGGTTATCCAGGCATTTCACCGTCATACTGGTTATTCGTTTGGCTCGGCTTTGCAACAATCCTTATCTTCAATCCTTTACCAATCTGGGTTAGAAGTTCGCGTCTCTGGCTCTTGAAAGTATTAGGACGAGTTATATTGTCTGGAGTACGCCCAGTCGAGGTGCGTTATTCACATTACGACTATACACCCCCTCATTGTCCACCAGTTCGCGGATTTCTGGCTCGCGTCAGTGCATGACTTTGTACTCTCGAATAAAAACTGACATCATCTCTCAGTGATCAGCTATGCAGCTTTACTTTCTCACTGTCAAGCCTTCCCGTTTTTGCGTGCGCGTATTCGGTCGCATTCGTGGATGAATGGGACAGATGCGATTCATCTTCTCGCCTATGGCCTGCTCAATATGCATTAGCACTTTTGCCTTTTCTCTCTCGATTCATTCAAAGTCTAAGGCGTTATTATGAATCTGGTCTTCCCGCTCACTTAATAAATGTGAGTACTGGTATGACTCTTTCGTTGCCGAATTTCATCTTTCCATGGGCAGGCGGGGAAGTACGGCACGGGCATGCTTAGCAATCTTTTCTACTTCTTGTGGAGAGCGTCGGGTATGTTTTGATGACTTCCGCCTCTTTCAATGAGCTAACGCATTCCATAGGTAGCGGTGGCAACAGCCTCATGGCAATATGGTGTATGCTCAGCACTGCTTATGCCATCTATGGAAGCGCATGGGTACGTCTTTTGTTGCTTCGTTTGGAAGTTCGTTCAACGTTCTCGGACAGGACACACTCGTGGACTGGACATTGTTGAACCCACAATCAACCAGTTGCTTTCTTCGAGACGATCTGGTTTATCCTTCACACGCATTCGTAAGCTGTACCGCCCACTGACGTGTATCCATCTACTAACACGCCTGAGTTTAGTATTACTGTGCTATAGTGAGTTGTCCGGTGAAGCGTATCAACAATGACGTGAACAATAATTTGACAGGTCTCAAACTTCATTTTAAGGCTCACTTGGGTCGTCTATATACCCCAAAATGGATTGGACCCCAAGACACGAGCGTTCATTGTTGCATTTCTAGAGATGCTCCGACGATGGCAATGGAACCTACGTGAGTTCACATTTACGCTGTCGCACTGTTCATGTGTAATGGGACCATAACTAGTCCGGTTGGAGAACGAACACATTGGTAACATTGATCAGTATCGCATCACGCGGGAAATGCCATTGCCGTATGCTTACGAGGATCGATACGAAAACGATGAAGCTGATGACGACGGCGAGGATGATGACGTTGTGATAGTTATTGAAGGAAGTCAAACGAGTTGAATCTGAATATTTAGACTGACACTGACACTGACCCTCATTTGTTATTTCGTAGTTTCATTTTGACATTTTTACCTACATGCTTATCATTAATAGCATTCATTGATATCTGGTTACATCAATGTTAATTAGGTTACGATTTGTTACATCAGATCCACTATTACAAGACCTGACGTTCCCTCTCAAGGCTTGCCTGTCGTGCCAAAGCAGATGACGGCGGTGCCATGTGTCTCTGCCGTACCGACTGCGGTGACGTATCTTGACGTATCGTTGATGAACTTGCTGGAGGTGTACTGCTCCTTGATGACGGTAAACGTCCTCTGGATGTTGAAGAGGAGGACAGCGTTCGGATAGGTGTTGCCGTCCCGCTCATGGATGGGCTGAGTCCGGGTGCCGTGTCCCACCACCACCTGGTCAACCATCCAATCAACCTTTGGCGCCTTAATATTCTCTCTTTTTCCTCCCGCCTTTTCTCGAACACGGTACGGTAACGCTCATAGCCTTCTCTGAAAGCGCGGTCAACGCGAGAAGAAAAGATGAGCTCGCCACGTGGGTTGGTAGCTGGTGGGATCGTGGGTATAGGACGAGTGGAGGAGGGTGAACGTGAGCGTATTGTGGGTGGAGGGGACGAGGAACGCGGTGAGGTGGCTTGTGAACCTGCTTTTAAGCGTGGATGCTCGTGCTCCGGGCGGGGGAAGAGTAATGAGAGAGGTTTATCGATAAACTTGAATTTTGAGCGAAGAGGGGGCTTGCGAACGTTGAGATACATGTTGAAGGAGCGCAAAGCACGATTAGCGTGTGGGACATATCTAATTGACTTAGAACGAGCGGCGTCGTAAGATGTCATGTACGCACTTGTTAGCATATGCTATCTTTTCGGTGTACAACCCGCTTGCAAAGAACAACACCAGCGTTGTGATTGCAACGAACAGCAGACCGCTGGCGATATACGGAGGTAACGCCACCTGAGTGTTGGGTGTGCAGACATGCGGAAGGACACGCTGCAAGAGGACCTTGTAGGGAATAACGAGCATGGAATCTTCAGGAGACAGGAACAGGACTTCGAGGAGAAGAAAGGCTATCACGGCCAGCAACTGGAGCAGAAATACTGGCAATTACGTGCACTGGTTGGTAAGGTTGTCTCTTCCTTTTCGCGCGACTAGGGAAAGGTAAACATACCCTGGTAACGTTTTTTTCGACGCTTGAGATTGAGTGCGTTGGATTTGAGACGTTCTTCGAATAGTAGAAGATCACGGTAGGTGGTAGAGTCATTTTGGGGGTGAAATGGGCCAAGCGGGGGCATGGAAGTCGAGACGCACAGAGTCTCATCAGCACGCTATATCGAATTTTCACACGTGCGTCTCGCATGGAACGGAACTCGCAAATCACCCATTTGGACGTGCAGGTGCTCTTTCTGGAAACTAACGTTTTGAACAACCCTCAAGGGAATTCTCCTCGGGGATTCACAATTCCCTGGGACCCCAATTCCCACCAGCGAGGCACGAAAGGTAAAACCAAGGTTATAACCCTGGTCATAAAGGAGCTAATCATGTTCATGATCAAGATAATGAGGTCAGAGGGATACCAGATGGCTGTAAATCGGCCAGATCCAATCGAGGTTAATCAGAAAAGCAGCCACGGTCCTTTTTCAAGCAGAGGGTAAATGGCTCAATCACCAGTTTCTTCCTTTCACCAATTCCATGCTCCGCGTTCCATGGTAATGAATAAACGTAATTTATTATGAAAATTACTTGAATGTCGACGCAATCTGTTCAAGTTCCCGAGCAATCATCGTGTTTGGAGATCTCCTACGCAGTTCCCTTTGATGGTGTCAGTTACTTGACGGCAAAGACCGACTCGTAACACTCACTGTAGCTTCGCCTTGTCCCCCCTGTCCTTGCATTCCTTGCCTGCTAGCCTCCAATCGCCACATTCCACATATAGGTCTACTCGTTTTGGCGAGTCGCAACGAGCGACGTATGATATGGCCTCCTTGGCATGCCCCTTTGATACCAAGTGGCGCACAAATGGCTCATACCCTATCGGACTTCTCCTGGATTTGGAGAATGCCTCGAGCCCTTCAAAGTCCCCAATCTCTGTCAAGGCATACAATTTCAGATACCAGAACCTAAAAGCGATCGTTTATAGCTCCGAAGTCTGATGATGGCGCAGCTCACCGTTTATCTGACACTTTGAAGTCTGATTTGATTTTATCTGCTCGTTTACCCAATCCATTCACTACACACTTCCTTATTGTCTCGCTGACGCTCAGGCCAAAGTAAGTAACGTTGCCACCAGCCTCTTTCTCTAGTTCCTCCTGTAATGTTAGCAGCCGAACGCTTTCGCCCATCATCTACCATTCAAATCAACTCGAAGGTTCCGACAGACAAAGATAGTAATTTACCTTGGCTTCAAATCCACGATCCTTGTCTTCTGAGAAAAACTTCTGCGCTGCTTTGATAGCCGTGATCTTCGCTTGACGATCCTACACGTCTTTGTGTGCAAAATGTAACGTTGATCATAGGAAATTACCTACAGTCATCCAATAGGCATCCTCGAGCAACAGAACGGCGCTTTCAACGCGTCGATCATCAGAATAATAAAAATCACGAAGCATCTCCCGATCGTGTTGACGAGCATACACTTGAAGCAGCTTGCTTGCAGGTCTCAGCTGTGGACCGCCATCTTCAATCAGGCGGAAGAAATCCCCCAGATTAAGTCGTTTGTGTAAGTCCAAAAGAACCTGATAAACTGTGCCCTGTGAATATTTTTATACGAAGAAATATGCTAGAACAAACCCAAGTTAGTGTCACCGCTGTCGACGGCTTTCAGCAAAGCCAAACGATCTTCTTTCATTGATAGCAGCAGGGGAACTTGATCGGATGCATTTGTCTCATAGTCTAGCAACTTGAATTCTCGTGAGTCTCAGTAAAAACTGGGATCAATGGGATTGCTTACCTTGGTGGCCAAACCCGTTCTGCCAGCCTCCCATGCTCGCCTCGCAATCTCAGCGTAACTGACGCTAGCGCCTCCCACTTGTTTGAACTTTTCTACAATGACTTTGCACACTTCTTCATCATTGCCTAGTTCAGAGTCCGGTCCGGTACCAGTAGTCGTAGGCTTGGATTTAAGTATCTTGGCTATAGCCCAGTGCTTGAGTACAGCGTCTGGTTTCACTGACAAATAATTCGAGATGCGTAATGCGAGAAGATGGAGATTTCGCGATGTTAACCGCGCAATAAGATGTGATGGAGAAGTGTAAGTGTACCTATCACACATAATGAGATTGAACGGAATCAAAGAGGTTCAAACTACGTACTGAGCATAAGTCAACGGCAGACCAACTTCGTAAAAGCGGACAGCATTTAATACTTTTAATGTTTGACCCATGTTAACGAAATCCGTGGGGTTATACAGATCCAGGTATCCCCGGCCAAACTTGGCCGCCTTTATGAGAAGAAGTCAAGTACGGAAGATACGCCAGTTCACTATGATACGCACATTCAAGAGTTGCCGCTGCCAATGTGGCTCCCACTCCTGACCTGCAGCATCAATACAGTCGTCTACGGCTTTCGCGAGGTCTGGCCGTATACTTCGCACGTTATCGTCGGCTTTCGGGGAACGTTGGCTGAAGCTTTCCCAAGCGTCGTATAGGATGGCAGCAGGGGTTGTGGACCCTGGCCGGAACACGGACAAAGTTGATGCTGAAAATACAATTAGTCGTTGCTAACCCATCAGCGTAAAGGCATATACCAGGAACTTTTTGAATAAAATCGCATGTATCTGATCCTATTATCCTTATTCCGTCGGGTTCAGTAACCGCAAAAGTAGTGCCAGAGTAATAATACCTGGGCGGTGCATATACTTAATTTCAGCTACTCATAGCATCACACCAAAACCACGTACTGCAGCCTGTCCCCGAATGGACCAATCAACGATACGGCATTATCCCAGGTCACAAGTATCGCATCATTACCACACCATTCTACTTGTCGCACAGGCCCATTCGCCTCGGCGACACTGCTTGTATCAAACTCCGCCATACTCCTCTGAAAGTCCGTTGACACGACCCAAAGAAGGCCTGTGAACGTCAGAAGTGCCAAGGACTTGCCATTAGGTGATGGAGAAACATGAGTAAATGGCCCGCGCGCCAGACGCTGGTCCGCGATCTCGAGACTGTCCACGGTGTAAATCGACGTGTCGACCGACAACAAAACCTCGACATGTCTCGATATAGTCGAGTCCGGAGGGATAATATTCCATGCATGAGGAGGCTGAGATAGTCCTTGAATATGGATTTAGCTTGTTATCAACTGAATAAACCTTTGCGCACCTGGGTGTGCTAATTGCAGTGAACGACCTCCTTGCCATCCTTTCACTTCCAAAAGCGTTAAGGCACCCGTCAACGCGACGAGCCCATTTTCATGTATCCGCGCATCGATAACTCCTACTTCAGTTGCATCGCCTCCCAAGGAAAACTGTTGGTATTCCCCTTGCAAATCGTACAACCGATAGGTGCCTTCTTCGTTCAATACGACTAGTCGCTCATCATACGTCCATCCAAATCGAATAATCCTTCCTTGGTCCCACTATTACCAGAACGTCAGTTAGAACGTGGTTTCGTGATGGGCTAAATTATCCACACTGAACGTCAAGATGGCTTCACCCGCAGAAGATATTATTTGGATTTGGGGCTTTAATGATACGGGAGCTCTTCCCAGGACTATTAGCTTAGTGCTGTCTCGCATAAGCGCTAGTAGGGCATGATTAACCGCGTGGAACACAGAAAAAAAACATAAACACCTGCCTAACGGACCCCCATACCGGCAACCAGCAGTAACGTAGTCACCGAGATTTGTGAGGTTTCCAGGTAACGAATACAGTTGTTGTTTTCTATAGAAAACATTGCCATCTTGCATTGCCTGCCATGATGACGTTGGATGCCCCGCCATGACAAGACGAGTTGAGTCGAGTGCGGCCAAACAAGATATCCTTATTTGGTAATATATGCATACATGGTAAAGTAGCCAGTAACTACCAACACAACGCGAAACTACTACGAGTCGAAACAATTAAATGCATGCCACATGTCAATGTTTCCATGCTAAATGGTGAACGGCGAATTTCGAAGACGGATTGAATCGGAGGTTTGTCCGTGAATAATGATACTGATGAATGCTATAACGACGAAGACGTAGGATGATGAAGAGCTTGCACTTGAGCCGCATTGGGTACACACGGGCTCCATTGTGACATTGGTCATACCACCCTTATTGGTATTCGGGCGCGCAGATCGTCCTGCCCAAATAGAACTGACACATCCAAATAATACTGCCAATTTCGAGATCAGCGCCTGCCAATGCCCACATGGAAGCTAATGCGTACCTTGACAATAAGACCTTGCACGTTAACAGAAGGCAACAAGGTACTTTTGAGAGATATTTTTGAGCGATAGAGACCATCTGGCAAGTTTGCAGGTTCTTCCATAGATGGATGCTTGCGCGTGTCTTGAGCGCGACGTGGTCGTTTGGGGAACCCAACGCAAACATCATTTTTCAAAGTTTTGGTATCGCTGAATACCACCTGGGTAGGCAAACGAGGTAGCGGTTTCTCTGCTTCAACAGGACTTTGCCTTGGACTATTCCACGATGACGGTGAAGTTTTCGACAGCAGCTGTCCATTGCGAACACGCCGGAGTAGATTATTCTTAGCCATGTCACCTTCATCAGCACTTGGGGGTGTTTGCGGCGGTGTAGGAGGCAGATGGACTTGCTCTGTCATAGTAAGCTTACGAATCAAGGATACCGATATCGTGGCATCTGCCGCGATCTCCCTTGCCAAGGCTGAAGATCTTGGTTTAGTCGCGAACACGACGAAATAGGGTATAAATGATCCCCGAGCGAAAGTGACAGAGGTTGGCAGGGTAACCTGAGAAAACAGAATATTATCGCGTGAATGGCAGTAGTTGGATAAGCGTTCTTACAGCACATCGGAAGGAGACACGATGATCGGACCTCAGCGGTAGCTCCAACCATGAATCTTGTTGTGTCGCAGAAATCTCACACGGTTGGGGTACATTCGCCGGCTGAAAATGTACAGGGATTTCAAGTCTAAAAATAGCCAAAGTCAGCTAGATTCACGTTAGCATCTGGGGCTTACCTTGAGGAATTATCAATTGTAACATCGCTGGGTTGCCAAGCAGCTACGACGACATAACTTATGTCAAAGTCTTCGGAAAGAGGAGAATCAGGCGGTGTTAATGTTGGAGGCAACCCTTCACCAGGACTTGGATTGCTTGCAAAGGAAAGAGAAAAAGGAAAAGATCTTTCTACGGGAGTTCGTGTGCTGATACTTGAATAGCTTGGCCGTCTCCTCATGAAAGCATCGCGGAGTGCTAAACCTGGCCCTCCCGATGCCTGAAATGGAGACACCGTAATCGTTGTTGAAGATGACAGGAACACATGCTTCCCATCAAACTGTGTTGCTCTCCGAAAACCAGCCACCGGGGCTCGGTTTTCTTTGCTTAAGCGGTAACGCAAGGCACCCTCGACCTGTAATATTTAGTTTGACGTGATCAGAGGTTTATGAAAAAACCTTACAGTTACAGATAGAGTGCCAGAATGGTGACATGAACGATCAAGTGTAACTTTGCCTTCTATTTTGTCGTTGTCGCTGAACACGGGCACGAGACTCCCGCCAACCCAGTTCCCTTGATGCACCTTCACTGAAGGGCTATAAATCTGCACCTCCAACTTCAATGACCTTTCATCTTATTTAAGTAATTTCATGGATATGCAAAGATGAAATAAACGCACCGAAAAGTTGAAACTTGCGAATACACCGAGGGAGGTACATGTCTATAAGCAGTGGGACATGGACTCGACAAAGATTGGGAGTGCTTGACATGCGCCGGGTGCAATGGTGCGTGCATCTAGTGACGACGATGACCGACGGAAAGCGATAGTAACGGTACCGCAAGCATGATGGGTACCCTGGATATATACCCCGGTAGCGACAAATTCTAGCCAGGGTGACATACTTTTCAATTGCCATAAAAAGAGAACGCTTGTTGGAGAAAGGGAGGAAGGGCTTTGTGAGAAACACGTAAGGCGAATCTCGAGATGTGTTTCGGCACGTGTATAAATTTAGAAACGAGCTTATAACCCAACGCGAAATAATAAACGACCAGTTCACTGCGGTACCGAAGACAACAACATACATACAATCATACAATCATTTTAACCACGTTGCCAGGTCTGGTGAGAGTCTAAGAGAAAAACCTTCTTGAGGGAGTTAGATAATCAAGCCAGATTTGGCCTCGAGAGCGCTCACCACACAATACATTCGACTGCGCAGATGAAAGTAATACTGACAGGTGCGAGCGCGTGCATATGCTAGCTTCACGAAACAACAGCTTAATAGACGGCTATAGGGGCATCAGGCGTTTTGGGCACACAAGTCCGCGATGCATTCCAAAAATCGGAGCATGAAGTAATCAGTCTATCCCACACACGTAGTGGAAACGGGCTTACCCAACTGGACCTTACAAACGAAGCAGAAGTTGACAGATTTTTCGAAAGCAACCGTCCAGAGTGTACCTTACTCCTTTGATGTCCTGCAACCAAGATCTAACAAATCGTCGACGTCAGGGGTCATACATTGCGCTGCTGAGAGACGCCCCGACGTAGCAGAGAATGTGCGTTTCCAGGCTCAGATTAAGTCTTGTACTAATGATTATCAAGAATGTCGAGGGAACTAGAAAGGCTTGTCAGACTTGCTCGGCATGAAGGAGCTGATGTTCATGCTCTGTGCTCATTAGCTGAACGCCGCCGTTCCAGGAAATCTGGCTTCGTTGTCCGCAAAGCTTGGCTTTACGCTAGTATACATATCCACAGGTGAATACTACATATCTCATTCTAGCCTTACTCAACACACAGACTCGAACAGACTACGTCTTTGATGGAACATCACCACCTTATTCGCCGTCATCTTCAACGAACCCCTTGCAGCTCTACGGCGAGACGAAGCGGGATGGAGAGCTTGCCATCCTAGGTGTAGAAGGGGCAAAATCAGTCATTCTTCGCGTTCCCGTCTTGTAAGTTTCGCTTATTTTCATTTGCGCTATCGCTCAACGTCAACCTCTAATCCCCAGATATGGTCCAGCGCCCAAGAACTCAGACTCTGCTATCAATATCCTGTTAGACGTCGTGACCGATCAGTCCGGGAAAACCTACAAGATGGATCACTTTGCAACGAGATACCCCACCAACATTATCGACGTTGCAAACTTCCTCGTGCGCTTATCAGGTATATGACATGACTATGACTCAGAGTTATTGACTCAAAGAATTGTAGCGCTTCAAAGACCTCTTCCCCCCATCCTGCATTATTCAGCAGCCGAGCCTTATACGAAATACGAAATCTGCCTTGTCTTTGCGAAAGTACTTGGTCTTTCTCACAAACACATCATCCCACAAGCCGACCCTCCCGCGGATCCCGGAGCGACGAAGCGACCGAGGAACTGCCAATTAGACACGCGCGAAACTGAGGGACTAGTTGGAGGCGGTCTTGATCTTTCCCTCTTCGAAGAATGGTGGACTGAGTACCTCCAGGGAAAGAAAGTTTGAAATGTGCCTTGTTAATATCAGCCATGATCAAGATCAATGATTACTTCTTTTGATGTAAAGAATGCTGTGAATAAGATAGCACATGTATCAAAGAAAGATATTGTACAACATATAACATACATGTAGCCTATTATAATCCAGTGGATGGTATAAATAAATGCGAATAAAAATACTAATGTACGAGTGTACCACGGTGTAATCATAGCGAGGAGCATACAATGAGGCGGAAAGGCGATAATAGATAGAGGAATAAGGCCTGCCCTTCCGGCGGACAGGTTGCGGAGTTGGAGGTGATAGAATTAAATGGACATGGATGACCGGGTGACGCGTTGTTCCAAGTGCTTGAAGCGACGATAGACTTCTTCACCTTTCTGTTGCAAAAGCATTTGTCGTTGTCGATCCATCTCCCGTAACTGCCGCTCCTGATCAGCGATTTGCTGATTTAGCAGACGGCTCTCTTCCTCGAGACGTCGCACCATCTCTTCTTGCTCTTTCCTCAGCTGTCGTTCAGCCTCTTGTTGCCATTTCAGCCGATGTTCTCTCTCCTCCTGTTCCTGTCTCATCTGCCGTTCCTTCTCATCCCGCTCTCGTCTTTCCTTCTCTCGTTCTTGTCTCTCCTTCGCTTGCTCAAACTGGAGCTTTGCTACTTGCCCAGCAAGTTCGCTCGCCTTCTGAATTTCCTCCTTCCTCGACTCTTCATACCCCTCGCGCTAAATTACCTGTTGTCAGCGCCGCAAACAGAAATCTGAATGAACACTGACCTGATTGTCCATGATATGCCTCTCTTTCGCAAATTTGTCCCAGATCTTGTCGATGTGAACCGTATCGCGACGGTAGACTGGAACAACACCGAGCGTCCCGGTTGAGGCCAGGCCTCTGAACCATTTCACCCGCCTCTTCTCGGTCGGGCTCACGCTTCCATCCTCGTGTATCATCGCCCATTTTTCCAGCAAGCCGAATATGGTATCTGCAAACCAATAACATTGGCGCTCGAGGAGCTTATATGTGGTGCTCTCTTGATGAACGACGCTGACCAGAATCATAACGTCCCAGAGGTTTGGGCGTGATGAACGATCACCACGAAACGTGATGGTTCTAAGAACCTGAGAATCTGAGGGAAGACCGTTGATCCTTGTAACTGTATCCGCGGCGAGATATTGATTCGAGCTCATGGCGGACGGACGGGGTAGTGAGTCCTCTGATAGGCGTCGTATAGTCTTTCTAATGGAGCTGGTCACCTTGGAGATGCTCCCCTTCAGGGGTAACGACAATCTAGACGATCGGGGGCTAGGACGTGGAGAAGGCGCCTCGAAATCGGTAAAATTGGTAACAATAGATTCCATCGATGGCGACAAGGAGGATGTCGACATGGTGCGTTTGCGCTCGCCAGCGGAACGGTCTGTACGCAATTCCAATTTCTGCCTCTTGTCATTCCTAAACTCGTAAATGACGAATTCGTGTTCATTACGAGTGGTGGTAGCTTTGCAGTGAGAGGCCTTCTCCAACCGGTAGCCTGTAAGCTCTTGCCACATGGCGATGCTTTCCGAAGTCCAGCCTCGTAAGCACGACATGACGACATGAATCCAGGTGTCGATGAGCATTGGGTGAGGAACGGATCTGCTCTTGCCCATGGTATCCATGGTTGTGCCCAGAGGCCGCGACAGAAAGTTGCGAACAAAGTCCATGAATGAATATGCCATTTCTCTGAGTTATACCTAGCGAGACCTGAGTCGCAGCAGGAACCAGCGCTTCGAGAACCTCGGATTTAACCCAAATGGAAGTTACGGCATTAACCGCGTGGTCCCTCGTGCTGCCGGGAGGCGTGGGTTTGCGCAACTTTCGCTGAGTCTTAATACTCACCGATATTACTATCGCAAATATTATTTCGTTTGTCGAAAACCGACGACATAGTGGGCGTACCTGCGAAACTTGCCTAAAGGCAAAAATAGTGCCAAAGGTGGTTGGACACAACGGTAGTTCTTCACTAGCATGTATAGTGCACGACAGACGATTTTGCTGCGAACGCCAACTTGGCGCTTATCGGACATGACGCGTAGCGGAATCCACAGTTCAACGCACATTAATGAAGGTACCAGCCGTGCTATATAGATTAAGCCTCGAGTCATAGCGGCATTGCTCCGAGCTCGGACTGAGGCCTTGGCTTCGTTCCGTCATGGGTGGACATCATGTGACTGTTGAAGAAGACGGGGCAGCAAGCTCTTCCTCCGTTTTGTGTGGAGATTGGTGTGGCCCAAGTTGCAGCGCGCGTCGAGGCTTACAGCTAAATCCAGAACGATAGGCCCCGCCAAGACAAACACACACACAGTCGGCTAAGGGCTGAGTTCAAATATTAGATCACGTGCCAATATGGCTACCAAGGCCGTGGCCCGTCCAAGACGTCGTGTATGATGAAAGACTTGTGGACAAACTTATCTCTCGTCGCAAGTACCCCCCAGATGCACCTGGAGAGCAGGATACAGGTTAGCATGTTCCGCTGTGATGTGATAGCTGATGATGTAATCATGTCAGGCTTGTCGGACTTGAAATTCAGGCCCCGCTGTGTGTGTATTTTTCAGGGGAGGGGCCTATCAGGACCCCTGATAATCGGAGGCGAGGCTGGTTCGGAAACCTGGCAAATCAGGCCATTTTTGTCCGGACAGAATTTGCCAAAAAGTTACGGCGAGGGATTGCATTTTTTTTTTTCACATTCGGATATAATCCCCAGTCAATAAATGAATAATAAATATGCACGGTTCTTGTGCCCTGTCGTAAGTACATAGCCCTAGCCCTGCCACCCATATCAGCTAACTCATCCTGGATCAAGCATCCCGGCTAGTTTTTGTCCGGACCACGCTTCTGGGCTCCGCCTGCGGCGGGCCCATCTTTGTCCGAACCTGATCTGGGTTTTCAGGCATTTTGGACCAAAATTTGTCCGGAATCCGAACCAGCCTGCCCTGGCCTATCGTTCTGGACTTAGCTGTAAATGACGCGAATGTGATTGTGACGGATCAAAATATTTACTCCGAGTCCACTTCACAACTCCGCTCAGATCAGCGCCCCTATCCCAGTGATCCAGATGGCAACATTCAAGATAGCTTCACGGCTGACGACGTCAATCTTGACGAAGTCTTTCAGCACCTATCCTCGGGCACTTGGCGCGGCAACACCTTGCCAGCGTAATATAACCAGATCAAATATACTGTCCAAATTGCAAACACTTCCGCTCGGACATGACTGGGCGGCCGATCCATCCTCGCCTCAACCCGCCATCCCTGAACGAACAGATGGTAGCGATGTTGATTCCATTGTTGAATCCGAAGATAACGGATTGATGGATCGACTTTTGCAAGTTGATCGTGACGAACTTACCAAGCTATTGGCTGATATTTCCAACGAAGCCAGTATTACTACTGCCATGATAAAAGCGGCCAAAACTGAGCTCTCCTCCTTCTCCACCACCAAATGGGCCAAATTCGCCAAAACACATGATCTGCCAAAGAATCCCTCGGATCTTCAACTCAAACATTTTAGCACCCCCAGGTATCGCCTTCCTCTGTCATTGCAAGTATCCATGTTCGAAAACGCCTGGCGTTGGCATGACGTCTATGGCGAGAAGATTGTACACACAAGGGAGGCACCGAAAGTAAAGATTTTAGAACCAGTACGTCAGCGAAATAGTGACTCCTTGCACTTTCTTTAACAGTCATTAATGCAGTACATTGCTCCGATTTTAGCCTTGTTTCAAGGTCGACTCATTGACAAACCGGAGGGGCCCACGATCAACACAGAATACTCGTCCGGGGGCGAGGTTGAGCATGAAGTCGGCACTTTGTTTAATGTTGCGAGTTCTGATACTGATAATTTGGTAGATCTTCTCGGTTGGCAGTGCCCTGTTCTTTGTCATGGAGTTTGGTCACCTGCATGACAATGTTTTGGCGCAAGTATTCCTTGAACTTTTAGGTGTGTCTCGCGGTCCGCCTATTGCATATATGTACTCGATATTGAGCCAACCGGCAGCTGCTGCCGAAATGAACAAATCAAACATTCACAGCTTATCACGCATCTACGGCATTTTAACTAACTTTGACCAGTTCAACTTTTACTCGTACGAACCAGCCACCAACAAATTCTATTTTGATGAGACGAGGGTTGTCAACATCGAGAGGAAACTTGCATTCTCCGACATGATGGACGGTACGTGTTTCTCCCAATGGAAGTCGTTCAGAATTGAGTATCTCCCCAGTTTCCAATAAAATCTTTGGGATCGTTCTGACTGGTTATGTCGACAGTTTACGCGCATACATAGCAGACAGCAAATCTTATTCACAGAATGTATGTTTTTAAACAGATCAACGGACTACAGCTAACTCTACCCCTAGCGTGACACTCATGAGGATGCCGCACTTGAGTTCGCAGAGAGCTGTTGTGCAAAATTTAGGGAGCCAATTGCTAGCCTTTCCGACATAGAAGAGAAAGGAAACGAAGGATTGGCATTGTTAACGAAAAGGTAAGCAGTAGTCTTATCACAAATGTGAATGCTCACCACGCCATAACAGTGTTCGTTGCATCCCTCGTAGATCCACCTTTACGGGAGGACGTGATGATCCATCAACGCCGGCAGAGCTCAGGGCGCTGGCAACTCGTATTGTTGGAGAAACACACAAACGTTACTTATCGGAGGATTGAAATCTCCACCTTGTCTCAAGGTTCCCTTTTTAGTTTAAGGTGGTTCGTACTCATACATCGTGAAGCGCCGCGTAACAACCTTGCTTGAACGCTTTGTATATTTCTATTCAATTTGCTTTATCATCATTAATAGCAGGATCTTATCATCCTATAACACGTTTAAACTGAGAATAATCGTATGTAGTAATACTAGTAAATTGAAAACAACTTGAGTAAGGTCGACTCGGACGCTTATCTAGTATAAATGAATGCGAATAAAAATATACTTATTTGCAGGTACATGATTTAAATCGCGAAAAGCATACGATGAGGCAGTAAGACAATATTACATGTAAGGGTCATCGATCATGACCGCACCGAGTTTGACGCGAAACATAAAGGCCTAGAGACCAATAAGCATAATGTGGAAAAGCAATAATAGATAGAGGCGACCGGCCCTTCTGGCGGACAGATTGCGCAGAAGACGATGAAATTAAATGGATATGGATGTCCGAACGATACGATGTTCCATTTGTTTAAAGTGACGATGGGCCTCTTCATCTTTCGGCTGGAAACCCATTTGCCATTGTCGATCCTTCTCTTCCAACCGTCGCCGCTGGTCAGCAATTTGCTGGTTGAGCAGACACCGCTCTTCCTCAAGACGTCGAATCATCTCTTCTTGCTCTTCCATCAGCCGCCGTTCCGTCTTTTGTTCTCTTTTCAGCCGCTGTACTTGCTCAGCAAGTTCGTTCGCCTTCCGGATTTCCTCCTTCTTTACCTGCTCATATCCCACGCGCTAAATTATCTCCCGTCAACGCCGCGGGCCACGAACAGAAATTTGATAAACCAACCTGATTGTCCATGATCTGTCTCTCCTTCATAAATTTGTCCCAGATCTCGCCGATATGAACTATATCACGAGAATAGACAGGAACAACACCAATTCTTCCAGTTGAGGTCAGGCCTTTCCACCTCTTCCTCTTCTGCTCAGGTCTCACAATCCCGTTCTTGTGTATCGACGCCCATTTTTCTAGCAAGCCGAAGATAGTATCAGCGAACCAATAACACTGGCGTCCGAGGAGAGTGTAAGTGGCGCTGTCATTATGGACAACGTTGACCAGAATCATAACATCCCAAAGGTTCGGGCGCTTTGCACGATCGCCCTTGAACGTGATGGTTCTCAGAACCTTTGAGTGCGGGGGATGGCCACTGATCCTGGTGATTGTATCCGCAGCCAGATATTGGTTCGAGCTGATGGCGGACGAACGGGGTAGTGAGTCCTCCGATAGGTGTCGTACAATCCTTCGAACGGAGCCGGTCATCTTGGAGATGCCTCCCTTTATCGATATGAGGGGTAACGACAATCTAGACGATTGGGAGCCGGGATGTGGAGAAGGCGCCTCGAAATCGGTAAAATCGGTAACAAAAGAGTCCACTGATGGCGATGAGCAGGAGGAAATCGACATGCTGCCTTTGTGCTCGCCAACGGAACGGTCGGTACGAAATTCCAATTTCAGCTTCTTGTTGTGGGTAAACTCGTAAATAACGAACTCGTGCCCATTGAGATTGTTGGTATCTTTGCAGTGAGAGGCTTTCTTCAACCGGTAGTCTGAAAGTTCTTGCCACATAGAAATACTTTCCGAGTCCCAGCCTCGCAAACACGTCATGACAACATGAGCCTTCCAGGTGTCGATGGGCATCCGGACGTTCAGGTGAGGGACGGATCTGCTCTTGCCCATGGTATTCATGGCCATACCCGACGGCCGCGAAAGAAAGTTGCGAAGAGTGTCCATGAACGACGATGCCATTTCTCTGACTTATAGCTGGCGAGTCCTTAGTCGCAGCAGGAACCAGCGCCTCGAGAACCTCGGATTAGACCCAAAATGGCAGTTGCCGATATTAACCGCGCGTTGAAGGTTCCCAAGACACTGCCAGGAGGTGGAATAGGTTTGTGCGGCCTTCGCCAAGTCTAAGAAACAGTACCACGACTATTTCATTTGTCGAAAACCGACCAGTGCGTGTACCCACACAAACCACCCAAGGATAGCCACAAAGGGCGAGCATTAGTAGTTCTTCATTAACATGTGTAGTGCACGACATTGACGATCTAGCTGCGCCGGAACACCAATGGCGTTAGAGTCAATCAGATAAGACGTTTAGCGAAAGCTACAATTTAAATAACACACTTCCATCCCACACGACACGGTAATATAGGCTGTACTGCAGATTAAGCTTTGAATTGCAGCGGCATTGATCGGACTGAGGCCTCAGCTGTGTTTTGCCACCGATGAACATAATTCGATCGCTGAAACGGGAACAGGCTCCGCCTCCTCATTGCCTGGAGGTAGTTGAAGTGAGTTGTGGCCTAAGTTGAGGCTCGAGGCCCAAAAGGTGGCGAGGGTCCTCACATGTGAGGGTTATGCCAGGTTATGCCCGGCGACATACTTGCCAGGAGAAAGTTTATTGTTTCCGTGCCCCAACTAAGCACCGGCATATCGGCCCTAGCTATGCGCGCAAAATGTCTAATACTGAGTGCAGTTGATGCGGCTGAGATCAAGTAGTACGAAAGCAGTCCTCGCTTACCGTGACGGGTGTCATGTTTGATGAGTTTGACTTATGACCTAACTGAGTTTCAAGTTGATTCGACCTACTACTTTTAGTAGGTTCCCATCGGCAAGGCACGACCCTGCACGCGCGTTGCGCCTCTCCACGAGCATCTAATCTCACTGGCACGCTCCTGCACCACCGATAGTCGATATTTGCACCAGCCAGCTTAACAGGGCCCTTCTGCCTTCGCCATGCCCTTCACTCGAGTAGCGTTCAATCACTACCAGTAGCTACCTTCGGCGCTCTCCGATTGCCTACAACGGGCGTTGTTCACGCGTTCGAATGTTTACTCCTGACCATGATATCTCGCGCGGAAGGCGTGCCTTCCATCATAATTAGACAACAGATCCACAGAATAAAGCTATCCAAAGGCATCCAGCCTTATATTCTCAGCTCTTTTCAGTGATACTGATAGGCGATTCTCAGAAAGTAATAGGTAGCTACATAGTTGTACAAGGGCCTTGATTAATTTCCTTTTTGTTTTGTAGTTCCGAAGCCTGACGAAGTTCTTACATCAAACTTTAACCCCGCGCGGCCGCGAGCCCGGGGTGCGACTGGAACGAAACCTATCCACGGGCATTAATTCGGAGTTACTATATTAGTCAATTGCTAATATTCATAAGCGCCAGGAGGTATCTTATGTAATTATTTTTAAAGCTTCAAGCCCCAGTTCACTTGCACACTGCCACGACTCTATTAGTATTATATTCTCCAAAAGCTCGATGTTTCAATTGACAGACCCAGAGAAAATTAGGTGTGAAGTAATTCCAGTTAGAATAGAAGTTAACGGACCGTAAATTTAGCATCCGTTCCGGTTCATGATGTTCTTACATGAAACTTTAACTCAACTCAGGCTGTACTCCATGCAGATTATGAGGTGGCACGCTTGCCACTGGGACTCAATTCCAAGTACGACCGAATGATGGAAGCAATCTACAATACTCACAACACGAAATGCACCAATATATGCGCTCGGAAAGGCTCGGAGGATGCCTGCCGTGCAATGCTACAGTCCTCCGTTCCAGCTGATTCCCGGTCCATTGTGGATCTTCCTTGCTGGTTGGCCCAAACGTTGCTTACCCTTGATGCCGAACATCCCTTGCGAGTGCTCTTATCGGGACAAGATGAGTCGGTGACCTCGGTTTATCCGGAAGATTATCTTGGGCACGATGATCAAGAAGGTCATGCAATCTTCGCCTACTCTCCGCAGCGCTTTTCTAATCCTTCCGTTCATCGTGCTGGCTTTCACGAATTTGAGACTGGGACTGCGCATCAATGTGCCGTGAAGCTGGGTCAAGAAATAAGAGCTGGTGATTTTCCTCCGCCTTCTGGGTCATCTGACACTCGACTTTCCTGGATCTATGACTCGGAGCAAGCAAGATCTTATGAACAGCCAACCTCGATGCCGATGTCGTTCCTTGACTTTCAGCGCCATTCTCTCGGTGCCAATAACCCAGACGGGCGAACCTTACCTGCTGAATTCGAGCCTGGGGATCAGGATGGACGTTTCTACGGTGGAACACTACCTTTTTCAACCCCGGGTCCAACTTCTGTTTGGTCGTTTCACGACAATGGTAGCTCGGTATTCTCGATGGATGACAGTCTTATCTAACCACAATGCGGTACGCTTTTATGCTGTCATGGATATTGAATATCCATATAGATTATGTAGAATGGAACTACCATGCAAGAGGTAGAGCGATGTTATTCTAGCAACATGTCATTGGTATCATGAAATGGAGTTAAAGTTAAAATTTAATTACCGATGCATTTCGTGGGGTTCAGCAGCGGCTTCGTTCATATAACGAAAGCTTCGCGGCTTTACCTGCCAACCTTCGATAAGTCAAGAATTTGTATAGAAAATCAATTAATTAGACAAAGCGACGTCCCTAAAATAGAATAACATATTCTACGCCATAAAATAAAGTGATTAAAGGACGAAGCTATGTATGATGAATGGTGAGGTGCCTAGGTGCAAGCAATGATGTCCATGGCACCAATCAATGGTCTACTCTTCCGACGACCAGGTCAAGAAGATGGCGCCAGATTCAAATGGATCTGGCTACTGGACATCGTGATGATGCGTTGTTCCATTTGTTGGAATCGACGCTCGGTCTCCTCGTTTTGCTGTGGACGCAGTTGCCACTGACGATGTTGCTCCTCCAACTGTCGTTGCTGGTCAGCGATTTGCTGTCGTAGCAGACGTTGTTCTTCCTGATGACGTCGCTCTCTTTCCTCTCGCTCTTTCTTCAGCTTCGTTACTTGTCCAGCAAGTTCTTTTGTCATTCGGATTTCCTCCGTCCTTGCTTGCTCAAACACCTCCCGCTAGATCACTTCTTGTCAGCGCCGCAAACAAAAACTGTCAGCGAAGACTAACCAACCTGCTTGCCCATAGTTTGTCTCTCCCCTGTAAAAACATCCCAAATCTTGTTGATGTGAATTGGATCACGACGATGGACCGGAACGACACCGATATTTCCGGTTAAAAATTGATGTTTCCCCCGCTTCAACTTTTCCTTCTCATCGGTGGTGGTAGCATTGTTATTGTATATCTTCGCCCACTTTTCTAGCAAGCCGAAGATAGTATCTGCAAACCAATAACATTGGCGTCCAAGGAGAGTGTAAGTGGCGCTGTCATTATGGACGACGTTGACCAGAATCATAACATCCCAAAGGCCCGGGCGCCTTGCACGATCGCCCTTGAATGTGATAATCCTCAGAACGTTAGAATGTGGGGGATGGCCACTGATTCTGGTGATTGTATCCATGGCCAGATATTGATTCGAGCTCATGGCAGACGGACGGGATATCGAGCTGTCCGGTACGCATCGAACAGCGTGCCTAATGGAGTCGGGTATCTTGGAAATTCTTCCTTTCATCGACACAAAGGATAGAGATGAACTGAAAGATCGAGGAGAGAAGTCGGCAAGTGGAGAAGACTCCTCAAGATCGGTACCGAAAGACTCCACTGGCGGTGAAGACGACGTTGCTCCACTATCTTTGCGCTCGCCAGCAGCGCGGTCGGTACGCAATTGCAATTTATGCTTCTTGTCATCGCTGAACTCGTAAATGACAAACTCGTGCTCGTTGCGACTGTTGGTAACCTTGCAGTGAAAAGCCTTGTCCAACCGATAACCTGCAAGTTCTAGCCACATTGCGATGCTTTCGGGGGTCCAGCCCCGTAAGCAGGTCATGACAAGATGTACCCAGACGACGGTTGGCATTTGCACGTCGAGGTGAGGAACAGACTTGCTGCCGGCTGCGGTGCCCAGGGAACCCATGACCGAAGGCGGTAGAACTGAAGACAAAAAGCCACGTACGGTGTCCAACCCATATATGAAGACAAGAACCGAGGGCCGCCAGCCCGCCACCTCGAGGCCTTCACATATCAACACGTGTAGAGCGTAGTGATCATAACAATTAGTGATGGGCGCCCTCGGCATCTGTTGGAGTTATGGGGGCACAGCGCCGCGAATCTGCAATTAACTGGCCATGGGATAAAGGGCCTGGTTGGTAGATAACCTTGAAGGAGACAGTAGGATGAGGGTCCGACATATTCCTTCGTGAAGTTGACAGGTCAACCCAAAAACCGATATCAGCAAGGAGGCTCCGAGACCCGGCCGGGCTATTTTTTCCTGAAACCAGACAACCTAGTCTGACGCAAAGGAATTTACAACACGTTGATTACTGCCTTGAATGCGGGAAGCGGCGAACGTGTTTGTGGTACGAGATACCCGGGAGTAGCCAGCCTGATGCAGCGACTGCCAATCAAGCTCTGCACTAGGTCAGCGATTTTTTTCCCTTGAAGAGAAGGTTCAATTCTTTGTTATATAAACAAGACCTGAAGAGGTTCGGAATGATCCAGGCGGTTGCATATAAATAAAAGGACGTACCCTCGCCTCCGCGGAATGCAATATGTAAGTCGTAGGAAATATTAACTTGTCATGGACATGTGGTTGTGCACCGTGACCATCTTCACCCGCTTCGGCTCCACAAACGAATTGAGTGTATGATTCTGACAATGTTGACACGCTGGAAGTACGAGGCAGATGTCTCGGCCTTTGATCTATCTGCGGCTGAAATGCGGTGGCGAAAAGTTGTGCTGTACCATACGATAGCCCCTATGACACACCGATGTTGTGCTGTCGTGTTTGGTTCACTGCGCAGATCATCGGTCACCGGTCACCCGTGTTTGGCGACAATGAAATTGGTATAAAATCGATGACAAAAGATTCCACCCATGGCAATGAGAAGAAGGCAGTAGACATGCTCCCTTCGCGCTCGCCAGCGGAACGGTCTGTACGAAATTCCAATTTCTGTTTCTTGTCATCAGTAAACTCGTAAATGAAGAGCTCATGTTCGGGCGATTGGTAGCTTTGCAGTGAGAGTCTTTCTCCAACCGAAAGCTATAGCCACATAGAAATGCTTTGCAAGTTCCAGCCTCGTAAGCACGTCCTGAAAACATGAATCCACGTGTCGATGAGCATGGGGACGTGAGGAACGAATCTCAGGCTGCTCTTGCACACGGTATCCATGCCCGAAGGCCGCGACGGAAAGTTGCGAAGAGTGTTCGTGAACGACGATGCCATTTTTTTTCTGACTTGTAGCTGGTGAGTCCTGAGGGCTGAGACTTGAGCCGCAGCAAGAATCAGCGCCTCGAGAAGTTAGAGCCTCGGATTAGACAAGTTAAAGTTTAATTACCGGTGCACTTCGTGGGGTTCAACACTGGCTGGCTTCATTGGCTTCAGCTTCCCGGCTTTATGTGTTACTAAGCCAATCTTCGATAGGTCAAGAATTTGCATAGAAAATCCATCGATTAGGCAACACGACGCCCTAGTCCCTAAAAGAAAAACAACATATTCTACATATATCGTAGCGACCTCCATAAAATGAAATAAATAAGGGACGGAGCTACGTATGATGCACATATGCAGAGTGTACGGTGAGGCATCTAGGTGTAAGCAATGATGACGATGGTACGAAGGTTAATGGCAAATATGGTCAGTATATAAATACTGCATGCAGAAATAGTTCCCGTACCACTGAATGATACGCGACGGCCCATGGCCTACTCTTCCGACGACCAGGTCAAGAAGATGGGGCCAGATCGATCTGGCTACTGGACATCCTGATGATGCATTGCTCCATTTGTTGGAATCGGCGCTCGGTCTCCTCCTCTTTTTGCTGTAGACGCAGTTTCCACTGACGATGTTGCTCTTCCAACTGTCGCTGCTGGTCAGCGATTTGCTGTCGTAGCAGACGTTGCTCTTCCTGATAACGTCGCTCTCTTTCCTCTTGCTCTTTTTTCAGCTGTCGTTCTCTCTCCTCTCGTTCTCTCTCCATCCGCTGTTCCCTCTCCGCCTGTTCCTTCCTCAGCCATTGTTCCTTCTCATCCCGCTCTCGTCTCTCTTTTTCACGTTCCTGCCTCTCCTTCACTTGCTCAAACTTGAGCTTTGTTACTTGTCCAGCAAGTTCTTTTGTCTTTAGGATCTCCTCTGTCCTTGCTCGCTCAAACTCCTCCCGCTAGATCACCTCTTGTCAGCGCCGCAAACAGAAACTCTAAGCGAAGAGGAACCAACCTGCTTGCCCATAGTCTGTCTCTCTCCTGTAAAATCATCCCAGATCTTGTTGATATGGACTGGATCGCGTCGATGGACTGGAACGAGACCGATTGAACCCTGACGTCTCCCCCGCCTTACTTTTTCCTTCTCGTCGCTCGTGGTAGCCTCGTTATTGTATATTGTCGCCCACTTTTCTAGCAAGCCGAAGATAGTATCGGCGAACCAATAACATTGACGTCCGAGGACAGTATAAGTGGCACTGTCATTATGGACGACGCTGGCCAGAATCATAACATCCCAAATGCTCGGGCGCTTTGCACGATCGCCCTTGAATGTGATGGTCCTCAGAACGTTTGAGTGTGGGGGATGGCAATTGATCCTGGTGATTGTATCCGCGGCCAGGTATTGATTCGAGCTCATGGCAGACGGACGGGATATCGAGCTGTCCGACAGGCGTCGCACAGCGTGCCTGATTGAGCCGGGTATCTTGGAAATCCTTCCTTTCATCGATACGAAGGATAGAGACGAAGTGGAAGATTGAGGAGAGTCGACAAGTGGAGAAGATTCCCCAAGATCGGTGCCGAAAGACTCCACCGACGACGAAGACGCTGTTACACTATCTTTGCGCTCGCCGGCAGAGCGGTCGGTACGCAATTGCAATTTGTGCTTCTTGTCATCGCTGAACTCGTAAATGACAAACTCGTGCTCGTTGCGACTGTTGGTAACTTTGCAGTGAAAAACCTTGTCCAACCGATAACCTGTAAGTTCTAGCCACATTGCGATGCTTTCGGGGGTCCAGCCCCGTAAACAGGTCATGACAAGATGTACCCAGACGACGATTGGCATTTGCACGTCGAGGTGAGGAACAGACTTGCTGCCGGCTGCGGTACCCAAGGAACCCATGGTCGAAGATGGTAGAACTGAAGACAGAAAACCCCGTAGGGTGTCTTTGAACGTGAACATCATTCTCTAGAGGTATATGTATGAAAACAAGAACCGAGGCCGCTCACCCTCGAGGCCTTCGCACTTCATCAGCACGTGTAGAACATGCATTGATGCGACTCATGCTCCACGTGATCGCAGCAATCTTGTCTATTGAATAGGCGCCCTCGGTCTCTGTCGGAGTGATGGTGGCACATCATCTCTGCAGTTAATAAGCCGCGGGATAAAGCGCCTCGTTGGTAGATAACCATGGCTGCCTTGCGGGAGACGGTAGGATGAGCGTTCGATGACCTATTTCTTCATGAAGTTGACAGGTCAAACCAAAAACTGATATCACGAAGGAGGCTTCAAGACTTGGCAGGGCTATTTTTTCCTGAAACCAGTTACGCCTGCGCGTGGCCGGACTCTGATAACCTAGTCTGACGACGCAAAGGAGTTTATTAACACGGTGATTTGACTGCTTTGACAGCATGATGCGCCGAACGTATCTAGATACCAAAGAGTAGCCACGGAAGCGAGCCAGTTTGATACAGCGACTGCTAATCAAATTCTGCGCTAGGTCAGCGATTTTTTTTTTCCCTGAAGAGAAAGCTCAATGGTTTATTGTAAACAAGACCTGAAAAGCTCACGTCGGAATGACCCAGGCGGATGCATATAAATGAAAGGACGCATCCTCGCCTCTCCGCGGAGCGTAACAGGTTCCAGCTGTGTAAGTCATAGGGATATTAAGGGCAGCTGTGTTGTATCTTCGCCCGCTTCAGCTCCGAAAACCAATTGAAGATATGAGTTTGATGTTGTCGACACACGCTGGAAGTACGAGGCAGACGTCTGGGCCTTTGATCTATCTGGGAGCGGCTGAAATGCGGTGGCGAAAAGTTGTGCTTGTACTACGCGTATGACAGTTCGTATGGTGACCCTGACTCGGAGTAGTGACAGCGTCGCGTGAACCAAATACGACAACACAAAATCGGCCATTTGGAGGCGGGGATTCCAGTTGTCCCATTCCCTATTTTCCCCTTCAAGTTTCGGTGCGTGCTCCGTCAGAGCCCCGCGATCGACATGGGTCAAGACTTCGCTTAGTCTCAGGATGCGCAATATTAATATTGGTTCCGCGCGGATCATAGAGAGTCTACAGATTGATCAATGGCGTCCTCAAATTCTCAAGGCTAACCACGTAGCAATGTATTCCAGTTGGAATGGAAGTTAACGGACCGTAAATTTAGCATCTGTTCCGGTTCAGGCTTTACTCCACGCAGATTATCAGGTGGCATGCTTGCCGTTGGGCCTCAATTACGACCGTACGATGGAAGCAATCTACAATACTCACAACACGAAATGCACCAACATATGCGCTTGGAAAGGCTCGGAGGATGCCTGCTGTGCCATGCTACAGTCCTCTGTTCCAGTTGATTCCCGGTCCATTGTGGATCTTCCTTGCTGGTTGGCCTAAACGCTGCCTTCCCTTGAAGCTTGATGCCGAACATCCCTTGCGAGTACCCTTACCGGGACAAGATGAATCGGTGATGTCGATTTATCTGGAAGATAAACCCGATTATCTTGGGCGCGATGACCAGGAAGGTCACGCAATCTTCGCCTACTCCACACAGCGCTTTTCTGATACTCGACTTTCCTGGATCTATGACTCGGAGCAAGCCGAGTCAAGAAATAAGAGCTGGCGACTTTCCTCTCTCTTCTGGGTCATCTGATACTCCGCTTTCCTAGATCTACGACTCGGGGCAAGGAGGATCTTATGACCAATCGTTCCTCGACTTTCAGCGCAGATGGACGAACCTTACCTGCTGGTTTGAGCCTGGGGATTAGGATGGACATTTATATGGTGGAACACTACCTTTTTCAACCCCGGGTCCAACTTCTGTATGGTCGTTTCACGACAATGTCACCTCAGTACGCTTTTACGCTGTCGTGGCTATTGAATATCCATATAGATTGTGTAGAATGGGACGATCATACAAGAGGTAGAACGATGTTATTCTAGCAACATGTCATTGGTATCATGAAATGGAGTTAAAGTTAAAATTTAATTACCGATGCATTTCGTGGGGTTCAGCAGCTGGCTTCATTGGCTTCATTGGCTTCATATAACGAGGTAAATCAATTAATTAGACAACGCGATGCCCCTAAAAGAAAACAACATATTCTCCCATAAAATAAAATAATTAAAGGACGAAACTATGTATGATCCACATACATAGAGAGTGTACGGCGAGGTGTATAGGTGTATACGGAGAGTTATCTAGAAATAGTTCCTGTACCACTGAACGGTACATGACGGCATATTCCTCTAGTGCTGCAAACATTTGCCATTGTCAATTCTTCTCTTCCAACTGTCGCTGCTGGTCAGCGATTTGCTGACATAGCAGACGTTGTTCTTCCTGAAGATGTCGCACCATTTCCTCTTACTATTTCTTCAGCTGCCGCTCTCTCCTCTCCTCTCCCCATCCGCTGTTCCTCAGCCAAGGGGACATGGAGTCATCATGCTTTCTGTGACATCCTTCATCCTTGGTCGCTCTGATGCTTCTCTCGTCCAGCAGCGCTGAATCAGATTCCACGCGTCATCACTAAGAGGTGGCTCATCTAGTCGAGGAGGAAGTACGTGTTTAACGATGAGGGCCAAGATTTGGATATCTTGTCTACCAGCAAAAGGTATGCTATCATAATAGATCTAAGCAATTTAGCAAGAGCATCAGGTTGATTATGTAGACCTACTTCATAGTAAAGGCATCCAAATGCGTAAACGTCTGACATTTGCGATCTAGTCGGAATATCATCTGAGGAGTCGTTGTCGTCCTTGGAGAATCCGAGTAACTCTGGGGCAGCAAAGTTAAGGTGTAGCGCTCCAGATCGCGTACTTGTGGCTTCCGAGAGTCGGGATAATCCAAAGTCAGCGATTTGAACGTGAAGGTTGTCGTCCAAGAGGATATTCTCCTGAAGAGAAAAGTCAGTATTTCAATGTAGTGAATTTCAAGAAGAATACCCCTCGGAGGTCGCCATGAACTACGCCTTCTGAATGGATGTATTCGAAGCCTTGGGCCACTTCTCGTATCTTCCGTAGCGATGAGTTTGATCAAAAGCCGAAAAAAGAAATGTCATACACGTTCTTGTATATCGGCTATTGATGGATTCTCTTTCTTCCGCCATTGTGCTAGGGTGCCATTCTTCATATAAGGCGAGACAAGGAAGAGTTTTCCATTCTCATACTCCTGGATTCCCAAGAATGGTAGCACAAACTTGTGCTTAAGGGATCGCCACATCAGCGCCTCTCGACAGAAGGTCTGTTGGAACCGAAATCGATGTTAACATTATAACGGCGGCGACGTGGAGGACTTACAACGCTGTTATCAGACTTGTACAATACTTTCAGCGCAACAGCTGTCCCACGTAGTTCGCCCTTGAAAACGCACCCGAAACCGCCACCACCAATGCATTCTCGCTCAGCCGGTAAGCCAACCCCCGTAATGATTAGAGATGGTGGTATGACAGGATTCTGTGATATGACCTGGAACATGAATCGTCGTACTCGCCGGTTGATGGTTGATGACTGATGGTTGCGGAGCAAGTGAAGCATGAAATCCAATAGGTTTTGGCCGTCTGAGGCCTGACTTAGCCCTGACGCAACGCTGATGTAGTCTTCCCTAGATAATAGCTTGCACATAAGGTCGACGGTGGTAGCATTTACGACAGACGTGATGGAAGATCCGGGCTGGGCTCTTCAATGAGCAGGGTGTATTCCGCACTTCGAATGACTACGCACCTTCCTATCGTTGAGCATGGAGAGTAGCGACGGGAGCGCTTCGCTGTCGGGCTCGGCCCCCTCGACATCCTCTTCTATTCGTTCCATAAGCATTTGCAACTGCTCCCAAAATCCAGTCGCATCTGCTCCGCTGAGTGGTTCGGTGTCCATTTGCGCTGCCTGACCTGTGGAACCAATTTCCTCCGTCCTTGATCGCTCAAACTCCTCCCGCTAGATCACTTCTTGTCAGTGCCGCAGACAGAAACTCTAAGCGAAGAGGAACCAACCTGCTTGCCCATAATCTGTCTCTCTCCTGTAAAATCATCCCAGATCTTGTTGATATGGACTGGATCGCATCGATGGACCGGAACGAGACCGATTGCGCCCTGACGTTTCCCCCGCCTTACTTTTTCCGTCTCGTCGGTCGTGGTAACCTCGTTATTGTATATTGTCGCCCACTTTTCGAGCAAGCCGAAGATAGTATCGGCGAACCAATAACATTGACGTTCGGGGACAATGTAATTGGCGCTGTCGTTATGGACGACGCTGGCCAGGATCAGAACATCCCAAAGGCTTGGGCGCTTTGCACGATCGCCCTTGAATGTGATGGTCCTCAGAACGTTTGAGTGTGGGGGATGACCATTGATCCTGGTGATTGTATCCGCAGCCAAATATTGATTCACCATGACGGACAGCCAGGCGGGAATCTTGGAAACTATTCCTTTCGTCGATACAAAGGATGCGGGAGATTGAGGAGAGAAGTCGACAAGCGGAGAAGATTCCTCAAGATCGGTGCCGAAAGACTCTACCGACGACGAAGAAGACGTTGTTACAGTATCTTTGCGCTGGCCAAGGAAGCGGTCAGTACGAAACTCTAATTTCTGCTTCTTGTTATTGGTAAACTCGTAAATGACGAACGCGCGCCCTTTGAGACCGTTGGCGGCTTTGCAGTGAAAAGCCTTGTCCAACCGATAACTTGTAAGCTCTAGCCACATCGCAATGCTTCCGGAGGTCCAGCCCCGTAAGCACATCATGACAAGATGTACCCAGACGACGATTTCCACTTGCACGCCGAGGTGAGGAACAAACTCCAAGGAACCCATGACAGAGGGCGGTAGAACTGAAGACAGAAAGCCGCGTAGAGTGTCACGAGGCCTTCACACTGTGTAGAGCATGCATCGTGTTCCACGTGATCACAGCAATCTTGTCTATTGAATAGGCGCCCTCGGTCTCTGTCGGAGTGATGGTGGCACATCGTCTCTGCAGTTAATAAGCCGCGGGATAAAGCGCCTCGTTGGTAGATAACTATGGTTGCCTTGCGGGAGAGGGTAGGATGAGCGTTCGATGACCTATTTCTTCATGAAGTTGACAGGTCAAACCAAAAACTGATATCACGAAGGAGGCTTCAAGACTTGGCAGGGCTATTTTTTCCTGAAACCAGTTACGCCTGCGCGTGGCCGGACTCTGATAACCTAGTCTGACGACGCAAAGGAGTTTATTAACACGGTGATTTGACTGCTTTGACAGCATGATGCGCCGAACGTATCTAGATACCAAAAAGTAGCCACGGACGCGAGCCAGTTTGATACAGCGACTGCTAATCAAATTCTGCGCTAAGTTAGCGATTTTTTTCCCTGAAGAGAAAGCTCAATTCTTTATTAAACAAGACCTGAAAAGCTCACGCGTCGGAATGACCCAGGCAGATGCATATAAATAAAAGGACGCACCCTCGCTTCTCCGCGGAGCGTAACAGGTTCCAGCTGTGTAAGTCATAGGGATATTAAGGGCGGCTGTGTTGTATCTTCGCCCGCTTCGGCTCCGAAAACCAATTGAAGATATGAGTCTGATGTTGTCGACACACGCTGGAAGTACGAGGCAGATGTCTCGACCTTTGATCTATCTGAGAGCGGCTGAAATGCGGTGGCGAAAAGTTTTGCTTGTACTACGCATATGACAGCTCGTATACCCTGAGTACAGCGTTTCGCGTGAACCAAATACGACCATACAAAATCGGCCAAGATAGAAAAGACAAGATGGATTAGGGGAGATTCCAACTCTGTAAAAACAAGAGAGTACGTAGAATGAGTCACGAGGGGCTCGTACAAGTCGAGTGTCAATATGCGTTCGGTACATGAACAACCGACGCGTTTTCCCTCTCCTATTTTCCCCTTTGCGGCGGTGCGTCCTCCGTCAGAGCCCCGCGATCGACATGGGTCAAGACTTCGCTTGGTCTCAGGATACGCAATACTAATATCGTATAGGGGGTATTGGTTCCGCGCGGATCGTGGAGAGATCGACAGATTGGTCGATGGCGTCGTCAATTTCTCCAATCAGTATGCTAGCGCGCCATAAGCTAGGTACGAAGAACCGGTGAATTAGTACATACATCATGTCCCCCTTGACAAGATATAGACCAAGGGGAATCTCTTCAACGCCTTCTTCGATGCTATAGACGCGCTCCTTGCACTCTGAGATGACAACATTGGACCGCTGATCATAGCCAGCCATTTTTCCCTGTGGAAGGGGTGAGGGTGGAATAAGTAAATGGGGGTATACATACTACAATTGCACGACCATCTTGGAGGACTAGAAAGATGCGTCTATCCACGTAGCCTTGGAGGCTGGACATGGAGAGAGAGGATAATCGTGGAGCAACACGTGACTCGATGGTAAAGGTTCCGCTTTCGGGTGAGAGTCGCCTCACATTTCCTCGATCTCACCTCGTTGCACAGCTTCTCTTCTCCTATTCGCGCTGGATATAAGTCGCTGTATGTCGCTGTTCTTCCTCTTATCCATATCTTCTACCTACTAATGTACCCCTCAAAGCCTTTATATAGTTCTGCTTTACCCTCCCCATCCAGCCCTCTCGCAAACATGGCGTTTTCAAACAACTCTGGTGACGAAAAGGTCTACGACATGCAAGATAGCTCTGAATCAAAACTTCTCCAACGAGAAGACAATCATGAAGCCCCCCTTCCCACTCCCATATCTACGAACGCACCCAAACCCAAGTCCAAACTCTCCGCTGCAGTCATCATACCGATATGGATCGTTCTCAGCTCCACGGTCATCATCTACAACAACTACCTGTACAACACCCTTGACTTCAAGTTCCCCGTTTTCCTCGTCACGTTTCATCTCAGCTTCGCGGTCAGTTACGCCCGCCTGGGAGGATATCTATCTAACTAACATGGTTACGTCGGCAGGCGATTGGCACCCGTGTCCTGCAGCGAACGACAAACCTCCTAGAAGGGACAAAGGATGTCCACATGACCAAGGAGATGTTCATTCGGTCCATTCTGCCTATAGGCGTCCTGTTCTCCGGAAGTCTAATCCTCAGTAACACCGCGTATCTGTACCTTAGTGTCGCATATATCCAAATGCTCAAGGTATCAACTACTCTCTCTACGTTTGCAACATAACTAACATGGCCCTAGGCTTTCACGCCTGTCGCAATTCTTCTTATATCCTGGACTTTCCGCATCCAAGACCCGAATAAGAAACTAGCCATGATTGTTTTGATGATTTCCAGCGGCGTCGCCCTCGCCTCACATGGCGAGCTGAAATTTAATTTAATCGGCTTCCTCACACAAGCCGCTGCCGTTTGCGTAAGTCATGCCGTTTGGTGACAGAATTCAATCAATCTAACGTGATCTAGTTCGAGGCGTCTCGCTTAGTCATGATCCAAGTTCTATTGCACAATCTGAAAATGGATCCCCTCGTTTCGTTGCACTATTATGCGCCCGTATGCGCAGGGATCAATCTTCTGTTTTTGCCATTCACCGAAGGCCTTGCTCCTTTCTACGAACTTGGCAGGATAGGGGCAGGTGTCTTGATCAGTAATGGAGCTGTTGCCTTCCTCCTTAACGTCGCAGCTGTGTTCCTTGTCGGTGTTGCCAGCAGCCTTGTGCTTACCCTGGCCGGAGTGTTCAAGGTAAGAACGATGGACATATCGTAATTTGTTATCTAAACGTGACACAGGACATTCTTCTGATAACGGGATCAGTGCTTATTTTTGGCTCCACTATTACCCCTTTGCAGGTTTTCGGTAAGCTTGACAATTTAACGCAACTCTGTGAAATACTTAGAAATTCGTTAGGTTATTCCATCGCTCTATGCGGCCTCGTCCTATTCAAGACGTCAGGAAGCAAGTGAGCACCAGATATCCCCCTTTTTGGAATACACGAACAATCACGCTCCTTACTTGTTACCATTTGGACCATGTCTGCATTCTACTCTAGTTTGCATATTCTCCGTTACATTGTTTCCCGGAAGCGCCCGTCATCCGTAATGTCGCGTACCTCTTCATCCCACCCCGCATAGATATGGCTGCTGCTGTTCTGTTTGGATTTTTGGTTTCGCCGGTATATTGTACTTGTCGTGCTGTGCTAGATTGTGTAAAAAAAACATAAATAGACTTTCCAATGTTGCTTGGAGGCAACTGGACATGCGCTGACATTAAGGCACGCCGGAGCTAGCGTTTTGGTAGCACCCGTCGCAGCAACTGTAAGCATGTCGTATTCGTGCTCTCATCCCTTTCAACTTCACTGGACTCTCTTCGATCTTGCGACCGATTCGTGTCAGTTTTTGGCGCAGGCACACTAGGCCTGGACGTCCAACAACACAACAACTTCGCCTCCGACGTGACCGCAGCGCGCCCGCGTTGACTCCGATCTGACACCGACTCCTGCTCTTGTGCTCGGACAATTCCAACACCTACATTCGCAAGTAAAACTCTTAGCAGCTTTTTTTTTCTCAGTCATAAGGGCGCTTCACCTTGCACAGCAGGCGGTGTCCATGGAATGATCATTGGAGGTTGCTCGTCCGGCTCTGCGCGCACGATCAGATTATACCGCCCGTACGCAAAGGCTCTGGGAGGGGGGACGTACGAGTCGTAACCGTGACCACATCCATTCGAATCTGTATACCCCGTTGCGCACGTCCCAATCTCTCCATGTGTGGTCAATATTCAAAAGAAGTGCGAGGCACATCTTTTCGTTACTCGTGGAGCATCATCAGTGGCACACCGTGATCCATACGAATAGGGACATTTCAATTCTAAACAAAGAGAAAAACGGGTTGTTCCAGACCCGTTAAATTTACCATTCAGGACCCCCTGACGTCAGTGGATCACACTCACTTTGAACTTTGAGTGGTTTGCATGCGTTTTGCGGACTTCATGGGAATCTCTTTTATTGGCATCTTGATATATATGGTGCTGACGGCTGTCATCCGTCCCTCAAAAAGCGACAATAACGATTCATTAACGTATATTACAGCCAGTTCCTAACGCAGGTAAGCATATTCATCTATGCACAAGAGCAATTAGTGAATTCGAGCATACAGAGCGCGAAACGTCATACGTACAGTTAAGTCCAGCCATGCATAGCGACGAGTAAGGAAGTTGGAGATGGAGATGGGCGCTACGATGACGCCCATGACTGCGTCACCAATCTACCCAGCCTCAGTATGGGACCTCCTCGCGTCAACAGAACAGCACCAGAACGGGAAGGAGGGTGGCTTGTAGCATGGACGATCAATCGCGCTATAACTTCGCCCTAGGATGCATGTTTTAGATCAGTTTCTCACATCTCGCGTAAAAACCCGTACCAATTCAACAAGAACAGCAACAGCAATCAACCTGTTAATATCAGATAAAGACTTGTCGTTTGCGGTGTTAATATCAGCCTCACCATATCACAATCCAAGTTATTCGCTCCATAGCCGAGTTGTTGAGATGGTCATGGATGGCATCAAGCTACAAAGAAAAAAGTCAGCAATCATGCCAAAAGTCAATCTTTTCCATTCGACGCACGAAGTCACTAGCCACAGCCAATTTTTCATTCAGTACTTGTACACGTGGCTTGATTTCCATATACTCTCGGACGGCGTCGTACAAGCTTTTGAGACTTGCTTCATCCCAGAATAGCTCTGGGATATCTAGCACGTTGGACACGAGGTTGACGTCGCGGCGGAGCTTAAATAGGCGACCAGTAAGTTTCAACGCCTCGTGACGTCGCATTCGCAGGCCCCCCGAATCGGCAAGCTGCCTTGGAATGTCCATTGCTTGCGGAGATGAAAGAACATGTTGGGCTATTGTTTCAAAATGTGCAAGTAGAGTGGATTGTGCGAATGCGTGTGCAATGGAGAGTTTCAGTAAATGGGACCGGGACTTGAGCGCTGCGCGGATCAATTCGCCATGTAATTCGATTGTAAATCTGGTACTTACTGAAGAAGTCGTTATATATACGTGGATAGGCTATATTAGGATCGTGCTGTGCGTGCCATCACAGTCGAGTCAGCGGCAAACCCCAACCTATACGAAAGACGTACAGCAAAATGGCATTCTTCAATCTCCCAGTCGTCTTCCTTGAACTTCCTTCGTATGATACCCGCATTTTGGAGATCTTCCAATATATCTAGCTCGTGTCGCTCTTGGAAACCGAAGAATACGGCTACCCCATATTCAAAGAACACAGCTTCGGCCATGTCTTGATCCTCCTCTGTCTTGAGGACCTGGGGCGGGCTTCCGTGGTAAGCTTCTTCCCATGCCGATTCCACAGCACGAGTGTCAGCTTCAGTATCAGTAAGATCGAATAATACACCCTCTGACGCTGACAAAGGCACTTCAGTTTCTGATTCAGTTACGACGATGTGTGAAGGTCCTTCCAGTTCAGGTGGGAGGGATGATGACGTCGGGCGCACATTACGACGCCCAACAGGCGAAGTAGACGAGATGTATCCGTCGCGTGTAGCTCTCCTAGGAGGACGTTTGTTGTGTGGCGTGAAGTAGGAACCCTGGTAACCAATCTCCTCCGCTTCTGAGAAATGTGAGACGTCCGGAGGCCCTCTCGGCGCGGAGGACCGGACATTGGCACCTGGGCCGTATCCAGGAAGTAAAGGAAGATAATAGGCCTATAATAATAATCGTGACATGAGCAGTTTAAACCGAACAAGAACGGATCTATCTCGGTACCGCATATAAGGCCTCTCCGAACACTCTCGGAGTTACATTATGCTCCCTCTTCAAGAAAGACGCCATGTGCTTCATTTTAAACGATTCTGCAACGCAGTACGCAGTTATCCTCTTGAAACCGGCCTGTTTTCTCTGCTCCTTGGACATCCGCTCCGCTGCGCTTTTATACTCCCGGGTACCCTTATCCGTTTCGTAACCCAGAAAGTCATCCACCTCGTCGACATTGGGATGGGGCCGCGTTTGTGGAGCGGACGGTAACACGACTAGTTTCTGGGATGTTTTTGAGGTTCTTTGAGCCTTCTGGGCGCTTGTCGTGAGACTGGGACCCGGAACCCTGGGCGCTACGAGTGGCCCCCTACGGAGGACGGTACCCTGTGCACCCAGAGCAGTTAAGCCTGATGCACGTCGTCGACCAGGGAGCGATTGACCATGGGCCGAAAGACTACGCTGAGTGGACATGACGAGGCGGAACACAACAATGGTCAATGCCGCAGTCCCTACTCACGGTTTCTTCACTGGCTCATACCGGATGTCTGCACACAACAACACGTCCAAATGTTTTCTGATCATAGATACAATCTAAATGTCCAGATGCAGATATAATTAAATTTAGTCGAAGAATTGAATAATTCTCGAACGCGACAACTTGGTATTCCGTCAGAAGGCATCCAACAGAAAGATATTCCAGCCTTTCAGGGAGCAGATATAGATATCATCAGCACTGAAGTGCTGACCAGCGATCATACATTCGACTCCGAGCACGTTCTACTAGTGCAATCCGAGCGTGATTCTTGCACGCGCTGCGACGGGCCATTTGGACGTCCCATAGAAAGCGAACAGAGGGCGATCGACAAGTTCGTGATCAGACTCACCAGCCGAGACTCCTCACCTCAGCGCTCGCACGCATAAGTTTGTCTTTGTTGCTTGATAATGCCAAAGGACGCTTGTGCACGGACCACAGAAGACGTCTCATCTATACGCCAGAGAGGTCAATCTAATCGACGAAACAGCAAAATGTCGGAACCAACAGTGTATATCAAAGGCTACAAAGTTGATAGAGAGAAAACCAAGGCGACGTATGGCAGCACAGAGGACGATCCGGAGAATGTAAGATTTTTGGCCCTTTGGGAGAAGTTTCCCCTCCCTTTCAAGTATCTTGGGAACGGAATAGAGCCAGATGGGAGTATTGCCCTGGTCTTGGTCCTCGAAGATGAATATGATAGAGAGCGTCTCGAAAAGATAGCTATACCATCTCTTACTGCGCCATACACGAAAGTCTTTACTCCAGGGATTTGGGTCAGTGTTTAAGGGAGGTCAGGAAGTTCATAACAGTTATTAGAACTAATAGAAGTTCTAACTGTGATTTATCCAGGAGCTCCACAGATCCACTGGCTACAGAATGGGATGGGCGAGGAATATTTTGTTAATGCGGTAGCATCGTAACGAATATCACCGAGTCATTGACATGGTGTTGCTATTATTAACATGGTTACGGTGAACGCCGCCATCCTCGTATCTAATCTATATCGACGCGTCCTTTTTTTTTTCATTGCTCAATCAGAATACGTGTGGCCTCCCCATTTCAGCCCACGTCAGTCCTCATAATAACCACATGCCACCTTTACGGACAAACAAAGAGGTCGGCTGCAAATGACAATGAAACACAGACATTTCATTTTTTCGCATATCGCTGATCGTCCCCCGCCGTTTAACAGAACTTTGCCAATAACTCCACTGATCCAGGGAGACCCAACAATCCAGTAGCTTACGGAGAGGGTCAAATGGCTGGCACTGAATAGTTCCAGCCGTTCAATCAGCAGTCCCATATATTCAACCAGCAACTTCAAGTATTCACTCAGCTGACGGTCCAACTATTCACTCAGCAGCTCCCGATGAACACCCAGCAGCACCCGACGTCCATCCAGCAGTCGTCAATGTCTACGTCTACTATGCGAATGGATATCCATAATATGAGATTGGTGGGGACGGTGAGAAAGACGAGAATATCGTATCATTTGGATGTATGTAGAAATCTATACCTCAAGCGGATGATGAGTTTGAATTGCAGTCAGTTTTATGGTGCGGAACTTTCAACTTCGCAAGATGCTAACCCTCGAATCTCAAGCAAACTTCAATCAAGTCCTCACCTTCACGGCGAGCAATTTAAATAATGGTATCACTAAATTACTGCCATTTGTGCTAGTGATATTTTATGCAAAGATAGCAACGATAGCAAATGCGGATGTTCTCTACTAACAGATGCCGCGAACGTAAGTATATGTCGTCACAATCGTGAGTGCTATGCTTTGGTATATTGATCGATTCTTGAACACAAGGTCTTTTCTATTTCGTCAAAGAGCTTCTTGCACGCATTGCTTCTCCTTTGAAGTATATCCAGATCGGGAAAGGAATACCGAGCACAATGGCAAGGCCAGCGAGCAACTATATGAGGCGCGCAAAGAGATAAGTCAAAGAAAATAATAGATCAGAAGACGCACTGAGTTTCCTCCCCCAAGACCCATAGCTTTATACATTTGCGAACCGAACAATGGAAAAGCAAAGCCCAACAGCGATCGCAATACCTGTAAAAAGGTCAACAAACCCTTCACCAATGTACATTAGAAGAATGGTTTACCGATGCCGCCGAGATGGCGCTTGCTGCGTATTTAAAAGCGTCAACAAGGTATAGCTGAACTGGTAAACTAGTCATTGCAGGTTAATGAATGGAGCCATGCTGTTGACTACAACGTTACGCACTAGGTGTTCAACATGCCTGTTATAGATCGATTAACTGGCTACTCCACGAATGGGAATTGACTTACCAAAACCGAATATGCCAGAGCCGATGATAGGCATTATCCAGTGTAATTTTGCTTGCGCGGACCATCCGTACCAGCTGAACGCGACCATACTCAGGAGTCGCACGCACAAGATATAACAATATGACATACAATAATCCAATAGGGACAGTGAAAGAGGCAACTATCATTGCAGGCATGCGCATCTCTGGTTTGCCCACTCCGCCATTCTTGTCGGCAAGCTGGGGGAAAATAGTTGGTCAAAAATCTTGAAGAATCCTTGAATCCACTCACATATTTATACATCTGATCAGCTGTCCGTGCGCCGAATCCCATAGCAATCAAGAATCCTACGCCCAGGCCTAGATAAGTTAACCCGTCTATGCCGGGCCCGAAGCCATACGTCTCCGAGAAAAAGTCTGTCAAACTGGTTATTACCCGAACAAGGCATTTCGCGATCAATACCTACCGGCAAAAGTACTAAACATTAAATAGTAGATGCCTGATGATACGCTTGAGCTACCAACGACCAATACAGTCTTGATGTTACTTACCATATAAGCTAAATAAGGATAAATACATCAGTGGCAACTTCCAGCGGACGGAGTAGAAACGTACAAAGCCATATAAAGAGAGAGGATAAAGCAAATAAAGCTTTGGGTTAATAATACAATGGGTCGGACGAGGTTATCTCGGAGGTCGTGCACTTTGTTTTTCTTGGACTGCAGCAGTATTTCGAGCTTAGCTGCTTTCTCCGGGTCCTCCTTAGATTTCTCAAGCTTTCTGATCTGTATGATAGGCGCATAGGTCTCCCGCAAAAAGGGAAGTCCAACAAGCGAGGCCAAACCACAAGCACCTGTAAAACACGAATTAAACCAAGTCGGACAATGCCAAACTAGGACGTACCAGCAAGAACAATGAAAATATACTTAATGCCGATTGTTTGAGAAATGTAGCCACCGGCAACGGGCCCAATGACAGGTCCTGAAAATCAAAATTCAGAGGGCAAACTCTTGTAGCTCGAATATAAACCATACCAATTAGAGGGCCTATCACGTATACAGCCATGGCAAGAGCTCGGTCTCGCTCTGAGAAAAGGTCACCGATGGATCCCCCGCCAATTGCGAGGGGGGCTGCTCCTGTAGAACCGGCTTCATATAAAATCAGTAAACGTAGAAGATGTATAAATTGTTTCGGGATGCTTACCAAGGAAACGGAACGCAATTAGGGTGCCCGTATTTGGAGAGTATGCACAGCCCAGATTGAAAATCAAAGTGAGGATATTAGATATATGAAAGACCCAAGTCCTTCCATACATCTCGGACAGAGGTCCAAGAATGAGAGGCTGGCTGATGTATCAGGACGTGTCTTTGTTGAATGTTCAACAACAAAAAAATGACGTACAGTAAGAGCAAATGAGAGTAGGAAAATACTGAGCGTCAAGGCCACTACGGTAGCGTTCACAATGTGATATTTCAAAGCTATTTCAGGTAAGCCAGGAGCAATCATAGAACTACACAGTGGCGGGATCAACGTGTAGAATGACACCTAAACCGTTTAAGAATCGTGAAAGATCACCAGGTAAGGTTAGAGAACGTACAATACCAACGGCAACCCATTTCCTGCCAAGGGACCAATTTCTGGCATTGTCAGGATCATTTTCCCAGTCATCCAAGTCGTGGTCTTGTTGAATTTCCACCCCCGTCGAGCTACGACCCGCCATTTTGTCATCTTCCCCCTTTGCGCGTAGAGGAGTCGAGTCGTCTTTCTCGGATGGGGTAGGAATCCGGTCTAGATTCGAAATGAAAGTACTAGTTGGCCGGGATTGCTCTTCATGTTGCCCAGACTCCACCGACAATGACATTGAACCTCTCTGTACACCCATTAAGAAACGATGATCTCAAGGAACGGGAAAAATATAAAGAAACTCACCTTGGCCGGAACGCGCAGTAATGGTTAATGACTGGGGAGCAGAGCGGCGAGCTCGTGGTGTTCGTTGTGAAAGGTCAAACTCGGATGACAACTTTGGACCTCAGCCAATTTACACGTTATAACCCTTTAGTCATTTTACAACAGATCTGGATCAGCGGCGACCGCTGCATGTCAATGTTCAGCGTGAGTATTTGATGAACCATACGAGTTTATCACATTGCCATGATCCATACGCTAGATCTAGCCTTTGTACTAGCTTTAATAAAAGTCAGGGCGGGTCCCGGGAGTATAATGCGCCATCTGTCGATAAAAGGTAAGGCTCATATAACTTGAACCAGCACAAGCGAAAACAAAATTGTGCATCGTACCGTCGCAGATTTGAGGCGGACACACGCGGTATTTGTTCACCGTTTGTCAAATAAAAAGCCGTGATAAAACATTTGCGAATATGTGTTCTTTGAGATGCCACGGCCAACCCCGGAAGGTCTTCTTCCATCCCTTCTTTTGGAAGTTGGAAGCTTGTAATAGATTTCTCAGGGTCATTGATCAGAATCCAACGAGCAAGTGGAGTATAATGGCATATATTTACATAAATGGGGTGAACCCTTGAAACTTAAGCCAAGCTTGTTTGTGGGCCTCTGTGTATTTGATAAATGTACCCGTTAATGCCGAGCGCGCGAGAACCGCTGTGAAACTGTGAAGTGGCGGCCGCGCTGGAAAGGCGGATCTATACCACACTTCATTTTCCCCCACGCCGATGACCGCGGCTTCGACAAGTAATCATGCGGATTCTCGAAGGTTATGACAGGGAGGTCTAGCGTCCATACCAATTGATCACTTTTTTTTAATCTTCGAGGGCTCCGTGCTAAGATAGTGTGGCAGAAACCATTCAAGCGAAAATGCACTAGTCCAAATCGAAGTTGAATACATTGGAACTTGGAACCTGTTGGAACACGTTGCAGCGTCGGGAACCACGTGTGTCCTATTCTTGGAATGATAATTCTCATCATCAGAAAGTTCAAACTGACACTTCTGCGGTGCCCTTTGCCCAACCAGCCATCTCCAACCAATGTAGTATTCAAGTTGATTATAAACTATATACCGTCCAGTACTACTTCTAACGAAAGTGCAAGAAAAAAATAATATTAATGCATGTCCAACAGTCCAAGTCCGTCCAGGTTCCAAAAAAACCAAACTGTAAGCCCAGGTCTTATCCTGTTTCCTAACGACCGGACAACGTCGTCTGGATAGCTTCAACGATCGCATCGACATCTATCTTCACCACTTGCTCATTGTCCGGTATCGTCACCGGCGGCAGATTGCTCAAAGTAAACTTCCTGTAGTCACGTTATTGAGACTATACGCCCTATTGAAATGCAAAACGCACCGGTCCCGACCCATGGCGATATACTGTAACCCAATGGATTGCGCAGCCAATGCTCTATCTCGGACGAAGGTATCTCCGGGGAAAAGCTCCACCAGTGTGGACTTGGATGACTGTTTCATAAACATGCTATCAAAGAGATGATCTCCATGCACCCCTAGCACGACCTGAGGGTAGGAGGGAAAAGCTTTAGTTAGGGCTGTAAACAGATAAGAAAAGACTTACGGATGATCGGGCAATGGCGGACATCTTGGTATCCCAAGCAGTCTCGTTAGTCAATGTCGAAACGACCTGCAACTCGTACCCGTTGGCTCTCGCCATGTTTTTGAGGGAGCGCACGAGCAATTCATGATCGTTATCTTGCAAACGTGGTTCATTCGCTTCCGCTTGTCTTTGTAGATATGTCACGACATGCTTTGACCGAGTCTCTTCCTTCAAGTCGTAAAAGCTCGTTAATGTACGTCTTATCGGCTCCCACCAGTAAGGCGATCCTTCCAACGTAAAAGATGGAGCAAAGATCGGTTGATTTATATCAAGCGATTTTTGAGCTGCCGTCCGGTCAGCTACCACGATGCGTTCCATCACGAATGGGACTTGCATCTTGTGATAGTCTTCCCAATCCTCGTAATAGAGAGGTGTCAATCGAGGAAACGCAGCTTTAGCGAGGTAAGGATGGAACCCAGTATCGACACGTCTCCTGCGAATCGAGTGATTTTGGAAAGGCGGATTTGCGTCCGTGAAGAAACGATTGTTGGGGAAGACGAGTCGAACAGGCGAGGGAAGCGTGGTCTGACCAGAGGCGTCGATCGAGGTATCGAGCGAGCTATACGTACGCCAAAGGGCGAATAGCGTAGAATTGTCTTCGAGAAATAGTCTCAGCGAAACAAATGATGGAAACCATAGAAGCACACTCACGGGGCGTCTTGTCTGCAGACATCCAAGTGACATCTCGAATCCTGCATGACAACCATTGTCAGAATATGTCAGCGACGAGGAACAAGCCTACGTACAAACCACCAAATTTCCCTAAGATAGACTTTCCTTCCTTTACTGACACGATCTTCCATTCGTTATAATCCGTACTATTAGTAGCAACAATTGCAGTCAAGTCCGGGAATGAAGACCGGTTATCAGTGACGATGTACGTCGTTTTGTTGAATAGAATGACGTTGTCCATAATGGTATAACCTTTTGACGGCTCGGGTGAGAAGCTGGTAGTGTTGAGAGGGGTAACGTACCTGGTGCATGTTTCACCAACTTGGACACCGGGACGTCATTGTGCCACCAGAGCAATGCCTGGTCTACGGTTGACAGTCCCAGGAAGCTGCTCGTGGTAGCACCGGGCATTCTTTTGCTCACCCACATGGCACCGTGTCTTCCCATTCCCTTCGGTTGGCTTCGTTCGGACCCGTCCCCGGCAACATGACCAGTATCCCAAGTCCATTTGCCATATGCTTGCTCCTCTAAAGCGTCTCTCCATCCTTCAGGCTTTCGGCCGTCGTTGTCGATGTATTTTGTTTCTCCCAGGCCGAGGCGGGTTAAGAGAGCACCTTCCGTTGCACTGGGATTCAAGCCAAGGAGAGTCAACGATGTGTCGATGTTATAAGATATAAGGTAGACCGTCAAGGAGAATAAAATGAGGGTGAGTTCGCGTCTATCTGGGAGGCTAAACCATGTCATCGTGAAGGCATGCGAGAGGAACGTGACAGGTGTTGGTGGAAGTAACAACACAAACGCCGACTCCGAAGCTCACGATAGATACAAGGCAATGACTAAAAATTCCCACTACCAGTGACTTTTACAGGAAATAGGAGTATAATAGGTGCACAAAACTAATAGTACATGGCCGAAATAATAATAGAAGGAAAGGGGATGCCTTTACGCCGCGTCGTCACCGTCCTTCTTTTTGCTATACAAGCAGTCAGTAAAGTGAAAGAGAATGTCATGCTGTTGCCATACCTTGTTTTGCTGGGCAACAATTCGGCTGCAATGTGTGGTACGACACCACCTTGGGAGATGACAACATCACCCAACAGTCGGTTCAATCTGCGCCAAGGTTCTCAGTAAACATCAGCCGACAATGCAAAAGATTACTTACTCTTCGTCATTACGGATGGCTAGTTGCAGATGCCTTGGTACAATACGTTGTTTCTTGTTGTCACGAGCGGCATTCCCTGCCAACTCGAGAATTTCGGCTGCTAGGTATTCCAGGACAGCAGCGAGATAGACTAGAAAGGGAGTCAGTCTCGCGATGAGTCAGTAAGTAATCTGTGCTAACCTGGAGCGCCGGCACCGACACGTTGGGCATAGTTGCCCTTCTTCAGGAGACGATGTACACGACCGACTGGGAACTGGAGACCAGCCTTGGCGGAACGAGATTGGGTCTTTCCTTCACCACCGGCCTTGCCACCAGCAGACTTGCCAGATTTGCCTGTGGAAAGCGTTAGAATCGCCGCAATCGCATGCGGTATTTCGGGCACGTACCCTTGCCGCTCTATGAAACGATAATCAGTCCTTCAAGCACAACAGTTAACAAAAAAAGACCACGTACCATTGTAGATATGTACAGAGACTGGAGAGAATAGATGAGGTGGAGATGGTGGTACGAATGAAAGCTGGATGAATCAACAAATGGCGCTGAAGCGCGTCAATTTATGTACTTTTGTTTAGCGGTGTCACGTGATCACGCGTCTGACGCGTTCTTTGGAGCCGCGATTTTTTGTTGATGCAGTCTCTGCGGTCACGGCCACCGTTCCGGACCCTTAGTCATTCTGTTCCAAGACTAGAGGAAAAACCTCATGACCCTTTACACTCCTTAACCACTGATGACCCCAAGAAGGGTGTGCTGCCACCATTGCGTCGACCGCTGGGTGTCCGGGAGCGCCCGACGATCTTCAAGAAGACTAGGACTGACCGAATCAAGGAGCTCATGGACCATGATGTCCGTATGGACCAGCGGAGGCATCTGTACGTTCACTGACCAGAGCTGGTCCCCTCGTTTACACAATGCGCAGGATTAAAGAAGCCAGCACGGGGTATTTCCATGACCTCAATATGACACGGCGGCATGGCGGAAAAACATGGATTGCACCAAAAGTTCTCATCCGAGAAGACGTACGTTCCCTGATGGCCAGCACTACAAAGCTTACCCACTACTAGAAAGCATTATACCTTCCCAACATATGCGGGAAAAGTTTGGATGAAGGGATCGAAAAGGATACCACTACCATGTGCTTTGGCCGTATAACTGTGCTTGCCATGCTCAGTACAAAGATCTCAGAGGTCGGTCAATGTCAAGTTGATTTTACAGAATCGAATTCATCATGTTCTTTTCAGCTCAACGCCAAGTCGTTTGTTGACCCAACGTATGAGCGATTCTCGTCGAATCCGCTATATCAATATATACAAATTAATCTACAAGAGAATCTTTTGAAATCATTTCTGGTGAAAATGTTCACAAATTCACTGCGTTCCACTGTCCAGAAAGAGCTACAACCGAATTATCTCGTGTCAAGTCAGAACATGGAATATGTACGAGATGCACTGGGTATGACAAGTACGAGGGTGGGATATGTGTACCTAATAGATGAGAATCTGAAGATACGATGGGGAGGATGTGCAGATCCTACGGCTGAGGAAGTGAAGTCGTTGGAGAGTTGCACTGGAGTTTTATTGAAGAGGCGGCGTAATAATAATAAAGAATAGATTTGTTGTTATTTGTCGAAGGACGTGGCTGATTAGTTTTGAGCGTGTCATCTCTTCTCTCTCAGTATGGCTTCTAACGCGCAACAACTACCGCCAGGTTGGATTGCCCAGTGGTATGTTCTATCATGCATGTACGTACGACTTTCTTAACTTTTTCCTAGGAATGATGCTGCTCAGCGTTACCTCTTCATCGGTGCGTCGTGTGTTCCAACATTCGACATGTCTTGAATCACTTTCGTACAGAAACTTCATCTGGTCATTCACAATGGGAACCCCCCGCTCAGCAGCCTCCCGTCATGGAAAGCCCACCCCCCGCTTCGCCTCCTCCATCTCACCTCCATTCAAAGCGTCGCCAATATGCTGCGGGACAGACTCAGGTCTATTATGGCTCAGAATCCATTCCTGATCCCTCCTACGGTACTTCCGCCATCCAACAACCTCAAGGCCCTGCCTCCGGCCCTCAGCTCTTTACACCAGGACTAGCGACTGAGAACCAATTCCAGAGCCAACAGGCTCAAGCTATTACTGGTCAAGCCCCTTACTATGGACAGCAACCCGAGCCTGAATACATCAACGGACCAGCATATGGCCAGCCACCTCAACCCACTTATGGTCAGCCCGTCGCCGACTTGGCGAACCAATTCGGCCAGATGGGTCTTGGCGCCCAAAAACAATTTCAACTCTACACAACAAATCTATTTACGTCACCGCCTGATCCACGCGAGTTGCATAGGCCTCCTCCTGAAATCCGGTTACCGCCCGGTTCCTGCGTTTCACCATCGCCCTTTGCGAATGCCGATCCTTCTTATCAAAGAAGTACCTTGAACGCAATACCTACCACCTCGTCGCTGTTGGGAAAATCCAAGATACCTCTTGCGCTTGTCATCACGCCTTATCGAACCTTGGACTGAGGGAGAAACCCCTGTTCCTGTGGTGACCGATACCGTCATTGCTCGTTGCAGGCGCTGCAGGACTTACATCAACCCATATGTCCAATTTATTGAAGGCGGCAACAGGTGCAATCGTCATTCTAGTTTTATTCCATGTTTCTAATCACGTTGTGATAGATGGAGGTGTTGTATGTGCAGCATGTCGAATGAGGTGCCTCAACTGTTTGACTGGGATCAAACTCGCAATCAACCTGGCGATCGCTGGGCTCGTCCAGAGCTCAATCATTCTGTAGTCGAATTCGTGGCGCCCACCGAGTACATGGTCCGCCCACCTCAGCCCGCCGTCTATGTCTTCTTGATTGATGTCAGCCATGCCTGCCGTTCAATGTGGTGCGCAATTCCTCCCCCTCGTGTATGCATCCCTCGGCTAATAAGTTCCGCGGTAGGAATGGTTGCGACTGCAACGAGGACCATCCTGGAAAATCTGGAAAGAATTCCAGACGAAGACCAACGAACAAAAGTTGCCATTATTTGTTATGACATCTCATTGTACTTCTTTTCTATGCCCGTAAGGAGTCATCTTTCAAACAATTGTCTTTCTGTTCTGATGTTTTTTGGTCTAAGCCCGGGACGTCCGACTCTTCAATGCTTGTTGTGTCTGATATTGACGATGTTTTCTTACCCAAACCTTCCGATCTGCTGGTCAATTTGGCCGAGTCAAAGCAGTCATTGGAGGCGCTGTTGGGTCGGATCAATGATATGTTCCAAGATAACACTATCATTGGGAGTGCTCTTGGACCTGCTTCGCAAGCAGGCTACAGATTGATGGCAAGTTCATCCATCCATAAATTTGACCCGCGTTCTAACTTGGACACTTTTGATCAGTCTCCCATTGGTGGAAAGATCATCGTTCTTTCTGCGTCCCTGCCGAGTATAGGCCCTGGCGCCCTCAAAAACAGAGAAGACCCCAAGATTCTGGGCACATCAAAAGTTTGCTTGCGCGATTCCATCAGTTGACTTTGCTTGACTTTTTTTTTTGTTTAGGAATCTGGGTTACTCCAAGCAGCGTCGCCGTTTTACAAGACGTTCGCTATTGAATGTTCCCGGTCTCAAGTCTCCGTCGACATGTTCCTATTCAGCGCTTCATACCAGGACGTTGCCTCTCTCGGTAAGAAATAGATCCCTCAAGCGCATGAATGATAGAATAAATTCCATCTTAGCATGTCTTCCCCATTACACCTCTGGTCAAACATATTACTATCCCGCGTTCAATGCGGCACGCACGGAGGATGCTCTCAAGTTCGCTCACGAATTTGGCGAAGTTCTTGCCATGCCCATCATGTTGGAAGCCGTCATGCGCGTTCGTGCTTCGCGTGGCTTGCGGATGGCTTCATTCCACGGCAACTTTTTTGTTCGATCCACTGATCTACTCGCCATGCCCGCCGTACCGCAGGATCAGTCATATGCGATCGAAATTCAGATTGAAGAGAATATCACAACGCCCTTTGTCGTCTTCCAAACCGCCGTTTTGCACACGACTTGTTATGGTATGTTGACGAACAACTTGTTGTGTCGGCACTTAGATTTTTAACGGAGGTGGTGTAGGTGAACGGCGCATTCGTGTTATCACGCTGTCTTTGCCTACGACGACGAACCTTTCAGAAGTCTATGCCTCTGCTGACCAAATTGCACTTGCCACTTTCTTTGCTAACAAGGCCGTTGAGCGATCACTGACCCACAAGCTTGAGGATAGTCGAGAGTACGTCAACCAACGATTGGTCGAATTGCTCTCTGCGTATAAGAGCAACATGACAGCAGCTGGAGCGGGTGCCAGTGCACAATTGTCCATTAGCGATAACTTGAAAATGCTTCCTGTTTTAATTCTTGGTCTGCTCAAAAATGTCCGTCCATGTCTTCTTACTATCTCAACATATTCTGATGAGGGGGCATATATATAGGTTGGCATTCGCCAAAGTGCCCAGATTCCCCCGGATATTCGTGCCTACGCTCAAGCTCTGCTCTCGTCTCTGCCATCTCAGCTTCTCATCCCTTACATATATCCATCTTTCTACTGTCTGCATAATATGCCTCCAGAGGTAATGCTAACGTTATTTGTCCACCTTTTTTTCTTCTCTGACTATTCACCAGGCTGGAACGATAGGCGAAAGCGGTGTCATTCATGCCTCCTGCTTTACCTTTGACGTCTGAACGATTGGAACGACATGGCCTGTATCTCATTGAAGATGGTCAAACAATGTTCCTTTGGGTCGGCCGCGACGCTATTTCGCAGCTTATCATGGATGTATTCAATTTGCCGACTTATGATGTTTTGAGGGGCGGAAAGGCAAGTAGTCGCATATCATCTTTAAGGGCATCCGCTGACTGACATATCCAACTAGACTACGCTACCTGTCTTGGACAACTTGTTCTCTCAACGAGTGAACGCCATTATCCAAAAGACGCGAGAGATGCGGCGTGGGGTTTACTACCCGCATCTGTACGTTGTCAAGGAGGACGGCGAACCACCACTCAGATTATGGGCGTTGAGCGCATTGATTCAGGATAGGGCGGATGTTTTGCCAAGTTATCAACAGTTTATCTCGTCTCTCAAAGACAAGGTAAATGCTTAGTTTCCTTTTCCACCATCCACAAAACACCCCGGCAGGTTCGTGTGCCGTCGTGTTCTGTTGTTCCTTTGTTTGTAGTACATGCTAACTCATTTATTATCCCTCAGGTAAACGGTGCAACTGGTGGCTATTAAAGAGTGCAAAATTAAAACATTCGATTTCGAGCTTTTGTTATAATCAGCCATCTTTTATTCATTCTCATATTTTTCTTGGTTTGAAACTGTTGGAAGCGTTGAATCCTTTGTACCTCTGGTTAGAGTAACAAATGGGGCAACTGTGAATAGCAAGAAATCGTGATTTCATCAATTACAACTAGAGATACAGTTACAGCGACATAAAGAGCAACACATTATCATGTTTTTTTAGCGAATACCACGGTACAAGGAAGCAAGCTGCCGTGAAACGCTGCCCTTGACCTCTCGTGAACTGATTCTGGCACGCATCGTTTGTGTAGTCCATGTAGTTATCTGCGTAAAAGCCCTTGGTTAGAGAAGCAGCAAGAGAGACTAATAAGATCGCATTACGGAAAGGATCCTGGCCAGCGCCGGGGCACGTATCACGACTAACAGGGCAACCAGTAAGCAGGCGACGCCTCGGCCGGAGTATCCGCAACACCATCTCCGGGAGCCGAACAACCATTCTCGAAACGTATGGAACAATCCCAACCAATGTCCCGCTTCGTGCGTCAAAGTACGACCCAAGCTGTAGGTAGGCAAGCCACCGCCGGGCAAAGACTTTGAAGTACAAGACGACACCATCGTTGACTCTATCGCCAAGATATGCCCAGGGGAATGTGGCGTATCCAAGTAGACCGGGGTGGGAAGTGAATCCGACGCTGTAGACGTTCAAAGCGTTGGCTCCACCTAGGCGTAGACTGCGTTTCATTGACCGCTCTTGCGGTCTGGAGTGGAATTTAGTATAGGGCTCAACCATATAATTAACGGAACAAACGTACGTGTTGTAGTATTCATTGTTGAACCAGTCTGCGTTGATCGTACGATCTATACCAGCGAGTCTCCAAGAAAAACCGAAAGGAGCATAATCTTGGTTGATGACTGCAATCTGGGCTCGAATCTGTACGTCACTAGAATAGAAAGAAAAAAGTTGAGTTATTTTGTATAAATTGGGAATGTTGTTGTATACGTACGATACCCAACCAAGCTCGGGTGTTCTACCGGCCGCGATAACATGGAAATAGACTGGGATTGGCGCAAAGATTCTGCTCTTCTCCTCCGACTCGTCCGCGTCCGTGGTCGTGACGTTGCGGAGAGCTGCTTCAACCTTCTCTAGATCTTCAGAAGATGCATGGGTCATGCAAAGACTAGACTGATTATTATTAGAGGCAGCGATAGAAGAAATTGGAGAAGACCTACTCCACAGAGGAATCGGCCTTGTCGGCTGGACTGGGTGCAGCAAGCGCAAAGCTTGAAGCGAAAGCAAGAGCGAGTGTTAGAGAGAAGTACATGTCGACGATGAGATGCGTTCCTCAGGTTTTCTGGTGGGTTTATATACCAGAGCGAGAGGCTCCTCCTATCCTGCTCGACACAGTCTTGTCATGGCCAAGAAGACCCTCTGACGCGAGAGCAGGCGGTGTTAGCCGCTACATAGGAGAAATAGGGTAGCGGAACGGGGAAAAAGCAAGAGTAGGCGGTGTAGCCAGTAAAAGGGGGGAAATAGGATAGCGGAGCAACCCTTTTGCTTAGGTGTAGTTCTCGCGCATCCACTATTAGTCTCGTTCCCAGACTGTAATGAGCGAGTTGTCGATGTGCTATGAGTCCCATGTTGTGAGCATTCGGAGTGAGCCGGGCTGAGTTTAAATTTTGGTTGTTGCGCACGACAACACGTCTGGCGCAAAACAACCGCGAGGGGGGGGGTCAGTTGATTTCTGGCGGGGCTCACACATCGAGTGGCATTTTGGGCCTCTATTGGGCTCGAAAAAGCATACTAGATGTTTTGCTGATGTAAAAACCGTGAGAAAAAAATGCAACATGTATCGGGTAACATTATGCAATGAAGCATTGGTCATTGGACGCCTTCTTACAATACTGGCATCAATTAGACATCCTCGCAACTATCCACACTGAACAATTAATGGAGGAATAGCGAGCTACAGAATGGGTGAGGTCATGTTCAGTCAGACACGCTCGCGCTAACAGCGGGTGACCTGTCAATCTCAATCACCCTGTGTTCCTATCACTAATTGACTCCATTCAGTGAATAGTACCCTGATTGCAAACGGCTCGCCCATATCCGACATTAGTTACCTACACATAGACTCTAGTACACTATATTACGATATATAATACACTCTACTTCAATGCGGAAACGAAATGAGGACGTGATATTTCGTGACAACGTGACAGACGAGAACAGTTTGATGTTGTTCTCGTTCTGTCCTGGCAATCAGTGATTGCCATTCCTCGCCTTTTCGCAACCTTGAACCCACCCGGTGACCCACTCCATAATCATAAAGGCAGGGGGCATATATTTAGGTTGGCATTCGCCAAAGTGCCCAGATTACCCCGGATATTCGTGCCTATACTCAAGCTCTGCTCTCGTCTCTGCCATCTCAGCTTCTCATCCCTTACATATATCCATCTTTCTACTGTCTGCATAATATGCCTCCAGAGATGATGCTAACGTTATATGTCCACCTTTTTTTCTTTTCTGACTCACCAGGTTGGAACGATAGGCGAAAGCGGTGTCATCATGCCTCCTGCTTTACCTTTGACGTCTGAACGATTGGAACGACATGGCCTGTATCTCATTGAAGATGGCTTTGGGTCGGCCGCGACGCTATTTCGCAGCTTATCATGGATGTATTCAATTTGCCGACTTATGACGTCATCTTTAAGGGGATCCGCCGACTGACACGTGCAACTAGACTACGCTACCTGTCTTGGACAACTCGTTCTCTCAACGAGTGAACGCCATTATACAAAAGACGCGAGAGATGCGGCGTGGAGTTTACTACCCGCATCTGTACGTTGTCAAGGAGGACGGCGAACCACCACTCAGAGCATTGATTCAGGATAGGGCAGATGTTTTGCCAAGTTATCAACAGTTTATCTCGTCTCTCAAAGACAAGGTAAATGTAATTCCCTTTTCCACCAAAACACCCCGGCAGGTTCGTGTGCCGTCGTGTTCTGTTGTTCCTTTGTTTCTAGTACATGCTAAACTCATTTATTATCCTCAGGTAAACGGTGCAACTGGTGGCTATTAAAGAGTGCAAAATTAAAACATTCTCGAGTTTTGTTATAATCAGCCATCTTTTATTCATTCTCATATTTTTCTTGGTTTGAAACGTTGGAAGCGTTGAATCCTTTGTACCTCTGGTTAAGAGTAACAAATGGGGCAACTCAATAGCAAGAAATCGTGATTTCATCAGTTACAACTAGAGATACAGTTGTAGCGACATAACTAAGACAGGAGCAACCCATTATCATGGTTTTTTTCAGCGGATACCACGGTACAAGGAAGCAAGCGCCGTGAAGCGCTGCGCTTGACCTCTCGTGAACTGATTCTGGCACGCATCGTTGGTGTAGTCCATGTAGTTATCTGCATAAAAGCCCTTGGTTAGAGAAGTAGCCAGAGAGACTAATAAGATTGCTTACGGAAAGGATCCTGGCCAGCGCCGGGGCACGTATCACGACGGACAGGGCAACCGTAAGCAGGCGACGCCTCGGCCGGAGTATCCGCAACACCATCTCCGGGAGCTGAACAAGCCATTCTCGAACGTATGGAACAATCCCAACCAATGTCCCGCTTCGTGCGTCAAAGTACGACCCAAGCTGTAGGTAGGCAAGCCACCGCCGGGCAAAGATTTGAAGTACAAGACGACACCATCGTTGACTCTATCGCCAAGATATGCCCAGGGGAATGTGGCGTATCCAAGTAGACCGGGGTGGGAAGTGAACCCGACGCTGTAGACGTTCAAAGCGTTGGCTCCACCTAGGCGTAGACTGCGTTTCATTGACCGCTCTTGCGGTCTGGAGTGGAATTTAGTATAGGGCTCAACCATATAATTAACGGAACAAACGTACGTGTTATAGTATTCATTGTTGAACCAGTCTGCGTTGATCGTACGATCTACACCAGCGAGTCTCCAAGAAAAACCGAAAGGGGCATAATCTTGGTTGATGACGGCAATCTGGGCTCGAATCTGTACGTCACTAGAATAGAGTTATTTTGTGTAAACTGGGAATGTCGTTGTATACGTACGATACCCAACCAAGCTGGGGTGTTCTACCGGCCGCGATAACATGGAAATAGACTGGGATTGGCGCAAAGATTCTGCTCTTCTCCTCCGACTCATCCGCGTCCGTGGTCGTGACGTTGCGGAGAGCTGCTTCAACCTTCTCTAGATCTTCAGAAGATGCATGGGTCATGCAAAGACTAGCAATTGTTATTAGTGGTAGTGATAGAAGAAATTGGAGAAGACCTACTCCACAGAGGAATCGGCCTTGTCGGCTGGACTGGGTGCAGCAAGCGCAAAACTTGAAGCGAAAGCAAGAGCGAGTGTTAGAGAGAAGTACATGTCGACGATGAATGCGTTCCTCAGGTTTTCTGGTAAGTTTTTATACCAGAGCGAGAGGCTCCTCCTATCCAGCTCGACACAGTCTTGTCATGGCCAAGAAGACCCTCTGACGCGGTGTTAGCCGCTACATAGGAGAAATAGGGCAGCGGAACGAAGAGTAGGCGGTGTAGCCAGTAAAAGGGGGGAATAGGATAGCGGAGCAACCCTTTTGCCAAGGTGTAGTATTCGCGCATCCGCTATAGGAGAATTCCAATGTTATCCGCACTCCACTCGTCCCTGATACGTATGCTGCCGGAATGAGATTCCAATGACAATTGCGATAGGGGAGGCTTGTCCCGCTGATGGCGCCCAGTAAAGGGTGGGTGAGACTCGTGCGAACTTGCAGCTAAGCCAGCTGTCGAATCAACATGCCCATCGATGCTTCAGTTCTCGCAAATGCCATCCGCAATAAAATACCAATTACTTACCTTGAAGTCGAGGATCAGTCTACTGGTTGTGGTGAGAGTTATGCCGTCGTAATCGTCAGCGAGGTATGCTTCCGCGCCCGTCCGTATGAGAACCAAATAATGAATATCCTCTTTAACGTTGCTGATGCATCGTCAGGTTTTCAAAGGTAAAACCACCCTGGCGCGACACCGCTATGGTATGGTTAATCTCATAACTGTCGCGGACGATGTAATTTCCTTCATTCTGACTCTGACAGTGAACGAAATCTTGAAAGATCTGATTGCACAACTACATGCATTTTCACAGGTAAAGGCTGCGTCATTTGCTCACACTAGCCGCTAAGACTTTATTCCGCAAAAACAGAAAACATATACGCCAGATCAATACGCAAACCTCGTGAAGTCTACTTGAGTACATGGGATACTTATCATTTAGGTATGCTTAACCTTTTTAATTATTCTGCAGAGGGACGGTTAAATCAGTCTCCTGTTATCTGTTCAAGGTTTACATACGATGCTGTATATGGTTAGGTATAGAATTGACTGAAATAATGCTGTATACCAAACCTTAGCTTTCGCTCGAACACCGCCGAGTTTGGGATCCAGCTGGTCTTGACTCAGCTCTCGCCTCCTTGAAACGATGCTCCTGAACTTCGCACACTTACCGAACATCACATTAGACCAGTAAACAATGTTCGTCCAAACTGGTCATGCCGACAGTCGTTGATTTCACATGATATCACTGGTTAGCTGATCTCGTCTGCATTTAGCACAAACTACTCCATTACTTAGAATTCCAGAACCTCGGAACCATTGTCCTAAGTTTTGACAGAAGCAATCGTTTCTTGTAACGCGCATTACAAGTATGAGCTGTTTCCCCATGCGACTGTTGCTCAAGAGCAAAGAAGGCTGGTGCGCTATCCTAAGGTCGTTGATGGTACTTACTTGAGCATCAAATTACAGCATATTCAAGTCCGTCGCGTCTAACCGAGATAAGAAAGAATGCTTGGACTTGTAAGTGAGGTTCGGTGTCCAAGCCGTATGCCCAACGCGTTGGTAATTGCGCATTTTCCCGGTTCCGCCGTTCCGTGATGTTAAGAGCTCAGATCACTAGATTATTCGGTTCCCGAACAAGATTCGGTATCATGTGTGCAGGCACCTGCCAACTTTTGATGTGTACCACAAATCGTGGTACAGAAAATGACGTTGATCTGTGGTTCAGGACGGTCATGCATTGCGACAGGAATAGGAAGCACAACTCCAGCTGGCAAGTTGAAAGAGCCTGCGTCGCGGTAGTACGCGCTGACATACGCTTACTTCTTTCAGATAACACCGCCACGATCCAGGCTCCTTACTTGAAAATCCATTTGGACAGTCCTGTTTGATAGCCTATGTGCACCGCGCAAACACTTGGACATTTTCACATGCAAGAAACAATAATCAGCTGATATCACGAAAGATGGTGCAAAAAGGGAAAGATCTACGAGAGGTTATAAAAAGTGGATGTAAAAGAGAGAACCTCAGCCTTCTGTGAATCTCAACAACTCTCCCTCGAATTAAGCCATGACCATTGCACAAGTGAAAGAGGACCTGCGCGAGGGTTCCGCCAAGTTTCGTGAACTCGTTGCCTCCATAGACGCTGTTGGAAGTTCGATCAGCGTTCAAGAGGCTGCGGTGAGTAGCTGTCCCAATGATATGTCAAATTAAATTAAACTTGTTTTCCAGAGCATCCTCGCCAGAATTCCATTTATTAAAATCATTCTTGACAGGGCCGAGGAAAACGCCAAGGCAAGTTATTTTCCCCAGATTGACTTCAAACGCTAACTGCCTGCTTTCTAGGGCGTTCAAGACGTCTCTGACAGTGATGCAGAGTTTATTATCGGCCAAGTCAAGGCCATCTTACCAGACATCTACAAGGGGACAGATCTAGTCATCCAAAAGAAGGATGTATTCGCGCAATTGCCCAACGTCTTCCCGCTAGAGGGTCTCTTTGCTCCTGCAGTTCAAGGAACAGTCATATTTTTAGTCAGAGCACAAATCGAGGGTTTACATGCCCGTGCGATGACGTTGGCGAACATTGCAATCACGTTGTCCCCGGTTTGTATCCAATTCATTACAAAATACGCATATTTGGGACTTACCTTACCCATGTAGCCCAAGTACAAGGAAGAGGCATTGAACCTCAAAGCTCAAGCTGACACGAAGATCCAAACGGCGATTAAGGTATATGCCCAGTCGGCCTGATGGCCTAAATTGTAGGCTGGTGAAGAGAATATGTTTTCCTCCGAGAAATTTCTTGAGTCGTAGTCGACGTTGTATCTTGTATTATTTGTGTTCTAACTTCTCCGTGTACGTTACGTTATTCTTGAAAGATCATGTGGTGCTTTATTTCAGACAGACGAGACGTGTCGTTGGTTCGGTTCGGTGAACGATCCATGGTGTTGGTTGTTCCGGATAAGGTTGTGGTTAGCCGTCTTTAAATAACCACCCAACTTACTCGGCATCGCAGAGATAAAGTATTGTTATTAAAGCTTCAGATCCCGTGTCTTCTACTTGAGCGCGACTCGGAGAAGTCGTCCCTTAATTAAAAACGGCATTCCACCAGGGTAATCAATTAACGTTAACGTTCACAGTCACTAGTCACTGAGACTCGCTTGTCACACGCTTTCGAACAATGCTAGACAATGCATCCTCACGAAACGTTGCTCTGCCCTGTACACCCGTTTACTGGGAAACTGCCTGAAATTCAAACTGCCAGAATTCGTGCCTTGAATCAACTTGGATTACCATCCGTTTCTTTACGAGAAAGCCCGACTGTGAAGGTTGTCGTGACCCGCCTCTCAAATCGCTTGCGCCGGTGTCACCGAAAGAATATCGAGTGGCTTGAACCTACCCCATCACATCACACTACGCGAGCCTTTATACTAATATGATATACGGAGCACTGATCAAGTGGTCCTCACAGATGGTTAGAATATACTCACAATTACCTCATAGCTCCTATCCTGCAGCTCTTTCAACAGCTGCGTGTTCGTGAGATAACAGATGAGATGTTCTCTCATGCAGAACAACATGGCGGGGGTGAGTCTTATCCTAGATAATATTTTTCGTGTATAACCCTCAGATTAGGCATCCTGAAGGTCTGGTTCACTAGTCTTGACTTCGACACCCGGAAGGATCCCGTACATCCCCCTAAAATATTTGTTACAGTATGTAGCAGCTACACTCACGCCGCATTGGGTTCACGAAAGTTACAAAGCCTCGACGTTTTCCCAATCTGATCACCACAGAAGCCGTTGCGCTCGCTGTTTCGCCGATCTTAGGTGATATCAAATCCGGCTCAAAGGCCATTTTTACGGACCTCAAAACCGTCCTCATTATTCATCCTCGTGGGCCGAAGCAAGTTGAGGTGGAGATAGTGCCTCTGAAGGACGATCTTCGAACATTTCGAATTATATCGACCGCATACTTACTAGAAGCAATGCCCCCATCCACATATCTCAATACGCCTAAAGACCCTGAGGGAAAATATGTGTTTTGGCTGCCTCCGCGTCACTACGACGAAAAGCCGCTCACGGACGAAGAAGTATTCCGAACAAAGCACCGTATCTCAGACTTTGATATTTTGAAATTATTGGACGATCGAGAAGGTGCCTTCCAATTCTTTAGATGGAAACGATATGTAGAGCAGCACGTTTCGCCCAATATCACATGTGCTGGAGATATTTTGGAATGTACGACTAATGGGTTTGACCAACAATACCACCCACCTCGAGGGCTTTTCTCAAAACCGATCCCTCCGTTTACTTTACAACATATGGCAAATATCTTGCGTCCGAATCCTCTCAGCTCAAAACTCCGTTCGGCGCTGAATGACTCGAGACGTTTTACCATCAAGCTTGGAAGATCGCTGGGAGATAACAATCTTATCACGCGGATTCATCTCTGTCGCATTGAGAGAATTGATGACCTTCCGATAGAAAACTGTCCCGAATTGATAATGAAGATATATGATGATAGGTTTATGAAAATGGCCAGCCCATATGACGAGGATGAGGAACAGTTATACGATCAATCCGCCAGTACCTACCTTTGGTTCCAGTTTGCTCCTGACGGCAGAATGGCATATGAGAGGAGAATTGACAGCATATGAGAAGATGGAGGTGGCACAAGGATCCTTGATCCCTTATTTTTATGGAGCGCACAAGGCAAGACCCTGTCTAACACCACATTCTGCGATCTGACCATACAATGTTTAGTTTCGGCTGCCCAACGGTCACGAAGTTTTCGGTATATTACTGGAGTATATAGATGCACTACCATTGGATAGTGGCTGCGCCAGCAAGTGTTCGGAAGAACACCGGAGTCAGCTGGTATGTTATGTGTTCCTTCGTAATTAACCACTGACGTCGTAACGCCGTAACATATTCTACAGATGACGAGTATTCGGCACGGTCTTCGAGTAATGCAATACTCCGATGTCTCACAGCTCGATTGGCATCCAGGCCAAATACTCTGCAACATCCCGCCCTCCATGTCTTCCGACTCCTCTCAAGCACACGCCGTATTGATCGACTTTTCAGCCACAACACAAACTCTCGACCCAGATGTTGATCTTTCAAACTTGGATGATTATGGAAGTTGTGCATCCGCCATTGCACGTCTGACTGGCATGGATACGAAATGGGTATGTGAGTACTGGGATAGAGATGAGATGAAGAGAGAATGTTGGGACGCGAATTCGATGGGTGCAGTCTTTCGCAGTGGGTATACTTGGTCAACCAGTGGAGTGGATCCCTATAAGTTCGTGTACGATGGCTAGATAAAGTTGAAGTGTTTAAGTGAATAGGTATTGACGCTGACATTATGCCAGTAATATGCAAAGTCAAGGAAATCTTACCGGACATCTACAAGGGGACAGGTCTAGTCATCGCGCAATTGCCCAACGTTTTCCCGCTGGAGGGTCTCTTTGCTCCTGCAGTTCCCGTGCAATGACGTTGGCAAACATTGCAATCACTTTGTTATCCGACTCTTTACAAAACACGCGTATTTGGGACTTACTCCACTCACGTACAAGTACAAGGAAGAGGCATTGAGTCTCAAAGCTCAAGCTGATGCGAAGATCTAGACGGCGATTAGGGTTTATGCCCAGTCGGCCTAATGGCCCAAATTTTAGGCCTGGTGAGAGAATATTTCTTTGTAGTATTTCTCCGAGTTTCTTTGTTCGAGTCGTAGTCGTAGTCGACGTTGTCATTGTATTATTGTATTCTTCTTGTACGTTACGTTGTTCTTGAAAAATTATGTGGTGATGAGAGTCATCAATATTTCAGATAGACGAAACGTGTCGTTAACTCGGTTCGGTGAACGATCCATGGTGTTGGTTGTTCCGGAAAAGGTTGTGGCGCGCACGCTTAGCAGTCTTTAAATAACATCCCAAGCTGAAGTTACGTGGCATCGCAGAGATAAAGTATTATTATTAAAGCTTCAGATCCCGTGTCTTCCACTTGAGCGCGAGAAGCCGCCCTTCAATTACAGGTACAAAAGGTTTATTCAGGCATTCCACGATTTCCATCGGATTCGAGTTGTCTAATCAAGATAAGAATTTCTTTTTAACAAATGGTTAAACTGGCAAGGTCTGGTGACCAGGCCGACTCTCCACGAACGATTCGGTGATTGCCCATGGTTCCATGATATCAAGGGGCTCAGATCTTTGAGTAGATCGTTTGGTTCCCGAATTCGGAAGTGCTGCCTGATAACTGTCACATGCAAATGCATCCCCCAACTTGTATCTTTACATCGAATTCCTTGAACATATTCAAATAATTACAGCGAAGTTGACAGTGGGTACAAGCCCCAGTTGGCAAGCTATTGAATTGAAAGGGGTCCACTTTGGAGTCACCTTCAAAGTGAGTGGTGTGTGACGCGGACGGCGTGACATTGGACAAGTTTGTTGGCACATATACTGCTTCGTCAGATAATCGTGGCACCAAGATCTAGGCTTCCAATGTTGGCCAGAGGTCCGGCTGGAGATCCATTTGGGCAGTTCTGTTGGAAAACCATGTACGTAGTGTAACGTGCGCATTCTTCCATATGGACGAAGCAATCGCTGATGACATTGCTAGAGAAGCAATAGGATGGTATAAAAGTGGATTGAAATGGCGACATCCCCGATCTTATTCTCTTCCTCGGCTCTTCCACAGATTAACAAGCCATGACCATTGACCAATTTAAAAAGGATTTGCTTTTGGTCGCTCAGAACGCGCATGACCTTGCTTCCTCTGTTGGCGCTGTTGGAAATACAGCCACCGTTTTAGAAGTGACGGTAAGTGCTTTATCGATAATTTTTCAAGTTAAATCGACCATGTCCACTAGAGCATTCTCAGTATTGTCCCAAGCATCAGATATAATCTCGACAGGTGCGAAGCAGACACCAAGGCAAGCGGTTTCCCATCGGGACGAGTCGAATTTTAAGAATCTGCTTGTCCATCTCACTCTAGGACATTCAAAGTGTATCGGACAGCGATGCAGAGAGTGTCATTGCTATCATCAAGGGCATCGTACCGGACATCGCGAAGACATCAGAAACAGCCGTTCAGAAAAAGGATGCCATTGCGCAGTTGCCAAGCGCTTTCTCCATAGAGGGCCTCTTTACCGTTCCCGCCGTTGTCGGGGGCACTATCATCTGGTTAATCAGGACCCAAATCGATGGTCTGCGCGGCCGTGTGTTGGCATTAGCGAACATTATGATTCAGTTGTCACCGGTGTGTAGAAGTCCTATTCTACAATATGCAAAAATTTGGGACTGAATTCGCCAACGTAGCCTAAGTATAAAGAAGAGGGAACGAGTATCAGAGCTCAGATTGACGCCCTGTTCCAGCAAGCGCTCGATGCCTATTCATCCTAATATTGCTATTCCATAAGTATAAAAGAGCATTTCCTCTCCTGAATTTCACCTTCCCATTGTTGTCTGCATCGCCAGAATACGAATCTTATCTAAACAATCTATCTATGATCTTGCCGGTAACTTAATTCAAGTCATCATCCCATTTAGGCTCCAACAAATTATATTGCCGTGCGATAGAGTTGTTGTGCATGTGAGGACTCTTGGTTACAATTAGTCGATGCGGCTGCGTCATGCGCCAGTGCCGTTCATTAGTATGCTATTGGCCCTGCCAGCAGCGGCTTGGAAAGCGTCAAGGATTTTCAGCGTCACTGCACCAAATCCAAGTTGACAAATGAGCTAATGGCAGACGGCGATCTGACCAGCTCTACATTTCATCAGCCGTAGCCGTTGTGTATTGCAGTGAGCATAGAGTAAATGTGCTGGCATTGGGACTTCATGCTGAAGTCATTGAAGAGATTTTGGGACGTTAGAGGCCGCAAGGAATTTTTCATTTAGAGACGAGCGTATCCGAGTCTGTAACGTGGAAACTTGAAGGCAGTGTGAACAGCCAAATTCAATTGGCGTGAGGGCATTTGAGAGTTTGTTTCGGCCTTTACTTTACGGCGCAAATGCCTAGCCTAGACTTGAAAAAAAGAATAACTTGTGACCAGATCGACACAAGACGCTTTGGTGATGCTTTCGCGCTTAGAGCTTAGATCTTCAAACAGATATTGTTCGGTTACCGAAGTTCTGGAATCACGTGTAAATAGACCACCATGCCACAAACCCATCCAATGTTATCGAGCGCATTCAAACAATCATGGTTAGTGAGAACAACCCAGGTAGAAGAAGGCTCTTGACAGGTCCCAGTGCATCATTGGCGTGATGGAGGTCGTTCTATAATCGAGATCTAGGCTTCAATGAGTGCCAGCCAGAAATCCATTTGGACAGTTCTGTCGAATAACTCACGAAAGTAGTGCAACGTCCGCATGCTTTCACATGGACGAAACAATCAGCCGATGTTGCCGTTGAAGATGCAAGGGTGATAAGATGGTATAAAAGTGGGTTGGAATGGCGAGACCCCAACTTTTTCCTTTTCGCCCGCTCTGCCCCAGGATTAACAAACCATGACCGTCGACCAACTGAAAAAGGATTTGTATGTGGTCGCTGAAAACGCGCGTGACCTTGCTTCATCGATGGACGCCCTTGGAGATTCGATCACTGTTGCACAAACAACGGTAGGTGGTGGACCAATTTCTTGTCAAATTAATTAAGCCCGTTCCACAGATCCTTCTGAGCAAAGTTCCAACTATCAAGTACAACCTTGACAGGTGCGACGAGGATACCAAGGCGAGTAATCTCCCATCATCGTAATTCGAAACCCCAAGCTCACATCCATTTGTCTCGTTCGTACTAGGACATTGTCAACGTCTCGGACAGCGAGGCAGAAAGCGCCCTTGGAATTATCAAGGATCTGATACCGGACATGGCGAAGGTGTCAGAACTACTCGTCAAGAAAAAGGATGCTTTCGCACAGTTGCCCAACGCCTTCTCCATAGAGGGCCTCTTTGTTATACCGACTGCTGTCGGGGGGACCATCACCCTTTTATTCAGAGCACAAATCGAGGGCTTACACACTCGTGTGATGACGGTAGCGAACAAAATGCATCAGCTGGCTCCGGTGTGTAGCCAGTCCAAGTTTGTTAACCGTGGAAATGTAGGACTGATTTCGCCAATGCAGCCCAGTCACAAGGAAGAGGCAACGAGCATCAAAACTCAAATCGATGGATACTTCCAACAAGCGCTTAAGGCTTATTCCTAGTAATTGTCCAAAGCCAGCATAACGCACCTCTTTCGTCATTTCTTATTCGAGTTTCTTTGTTGTACTCTAAGAGTTCGTATCCCAGGCCCAGAATATGAATTATGTTCAGTCCCTTACAGTGAATGTTAGTCTGTTGTTGGCATTCTCGGGTTCGGGTTTGGTCTTTTGCAGTTTCGCACAAGATCGTCAGGATTAAGCCCAAGTATCACCCTCACAATACAGCGATGCTTCCTATAGAAGGTACACTCCTGTCAGGAGACGTTAGATCGGGACGTGAATACAAGAATACTGTGACGATGATAGGAAGTCCTTTCGCCGATCAGCTCGGTTTAGCATCCAGGTATCAAGGGCAGTACAGCTGACGGCATGAGTGAAAGCTACGATAGGCGGCCATTTCGCAATGCGGACTGACACGTTCTTAACATGCCGCGATGAAGAGTTCAACGAGTTGCTTGACCTCTGCCACGACGGGAATCCGATATTCCCGACCTGTTCTTCAGAGCAAGTAACCGAGCCGCGTTCTGGGGAGATACGATGAATATTGGCACTCGAGGCAACCTCGACTGTTTTGTCCAGAGCTAATCTCCCGTCATCGCGGTGTCATGCCCGCGATAACCCCCGCGATAGAACCCTTATGCAAACTTCCATTCGCCCTAGAAGGTGTACGTGTTCCTCACGTAGTCGAAGCGACCTTCTGATATTGCAGGATGACACGGCTAAGAAGCGGAAGATCGGGGAATCTTCGCCACTCGTTTCATAAATCATATCTGTTGATTCGAGATCAAGTTCCCAATCAAAAGGACATCGGGATGAGACCTTCACCGTATTTATGGTCACTATAGATCTCTTGAAGTCTCGCGTAGAGAAGCAGTGACGTATGCATTGGTAAGTTGTGATCACCGACAGAGAATCTTCTAAAATCAAATTGAATGAAGTCCGCTTGAGGCCGTCGATAAGAATTCCGGAACAATCAGAAATAACCTTGAAGAGTGCAAGGATGGCACCAAGAAAAGCATACCCGTTTATCTTCTTCCGCTTCGAAGCGCTACATTGTTAGCACTCCTTTGAGATTGACGCAATTCGCATCATTGAAGGCAGTGCCCAATCATCAAGGTGGTTTTTGCGCTAGCCGGCGAGAAAGAGGGTGGCTTCGAAGACTTGGCCCATCCTATCCTGCATATCCCGACGGTATGAATTATGTCCGTCGCTCTTAATAGGTGGTTCAACACCGTCGTGTGCGTGGAATTGACACTAGCGACTCGACTCTGTTAAAAATAAGCCATAGATTTGCAGTCCATCCTCTGGAAACCTTGCATATTAGGACTGAATTCGCCAACATAGTCTGCGCCACAGAGGAAGAAATAAAATCATCAGACTGGTAAAATTGACGAGGAGCCGTTGATAAGAAATCTTGATATCGGGTAAGTCGCAATGTAGAGAAGCCGTTTCATTTCCTCATTCGATTACGATCTATGACTCTCACAGGGTCGATCCTATGTACGTCATTGATATTATTAAGGAGACTAGTTAAAGACACAGACTTGTATGTTGCTCGTTCTCCAGCGAGCCTTACTATAATGATTCAAATAAAGTGTAAGTACATTAAACGATGCCTGACCTCTGCTACTTGCTATCAAGTCACCCAGAGAATCTCCGCAGCTTAAAGAACGTCAGAGTCCTTATGCGATCGTGTGATATTGCAAACGGTGGGAGGAGGATCGCTAACAATGCGCACATAGCCGTGCACAGCACTCGCACAACAGGTGGCTCATGCGTCCATACCCAGAGCATCACTCCCGCAACCAAAAACACAAGTCCTAACACGGCGACGAAGGGGGCAGCCCTCAGGGCAACGCAGAGGCATATCTCAACGATGTAGAAACACTGGAGAGAAGTCGAGGTTGCAGCTGAGCTTGGAGCTAGGTCACCTTTCCCTGCATGTCGCTTTTCTTCTTCAGCTGTGTCCTGTTCCTCGTTTTCATCGGAGGAATTTACGTTGTTCAACCAGTCATAGACATGTTTCGCCTCTTCTGGGGTCATCATCTCGAACCATCTTGCAGAAGCAGCACTCAAGGTGGCTGCGCCGATGTTGGATAAGAGGCCCGCGAAGAAGAAGGCGTGAACAATCTGGGAGGCTGGGCCAGTAGAGGTGAAGGTCATGGCGAGGATCTGAGCCTGCACACCCGCTATGAAGGTACACTGACGGCAAATAAAGGTCATGGATAATAACCGATAAGAAGAGGTATACTTACAATAATTGCCAAGGATCGGTATCCTTTTTGGACCAGTTTGACACGCTCGTCACCATGCCAAGCGGTTGATTCATGCACAACACTTTTGCTACGTCCCACAGTTTTAGCCACTCCAGAAGAAATAGTAGAAATCTCGCTTGCCTCGGTGGCGAACCGCCGGAGAGCTGGCTGAGTAATCTTCCTCCACTCGACTTTCGTTCTATTAATTCCAAATTAACGATACTTTCTCCAAATAATCAAAAAATAACATACTGCTAGCCCTCAGGGAAAAATCGCGGCCTTGCGTTGAGACAGGCGGATTGCTGTTACCATGCACCAAACTCTCACGGCTAGTGCTCGCGGGCTCGTCGTGAATGAGGGCCTGAGGGACCAATCCCTTTTCGATGTCTGCAGACATGTTGAAGGAACAGATGGAGTTTGGTGATTGGAACATCGCGCGTCGTTGTGTTCAAATAACACAATACATACCTTAGCAGCGTGTTGTGATTAGCGCCCTTAATCCCTTTCGAAGGTGGCAGTACTTACAATAAAAGCTTATAGAGCGGGATGGTACAATAAACGTATCATTCTTGCTGCATCCTGAAAATTCACCGCAACGCACCGACTTTACGCGCGCATCAATCAGCATTCATGTCGCCCATTTTACTTGTCCTGTGCCGGCAATGATGGAGACAATCCCGACCGAATCGTGACGCACTGCTATGTGACATGCGTCGCTGTTGTGACTCGATCACACCGACGGTAAGGGTGAACACAGATCGGCGTCTTTGCCTACGATTGGAGATCTGATTCTGAATGACCGACGGTAGTGCAGAATGAGTGTTGTGCGGTGCGTTTTTCTGATGCGCCTGAAGCATCGGTGTGACCTTGCATAATAATAGCTTTTGCCGGTTAGGACAGCATCACCGCCCGCAATGATCCAGGGGCGGACAAAACCCTACTATTATATCCGTGCTCCTTGTCCTCCGAAGGATGGTTTGTTCTGTATGCGTGTTTTCCACATGGCCGAAGACAATTAACTGGTGCTGTGAAGCACGGTGTGATATGGCTTGTCACTTTCCGAGTCTCCGAGGGCGCCTATGTTCAGTGACTAATTGCTGACCACGAAATGATAAAAATAATCCTTCTAGAGCATTCAGAACGTCTTCCAAAGCGATGCTGGAACAAGTCTTCAAGCCATTTTGCCGATCACCGAGTGTGTCACCCAGAAAATAGGTGTCTTGGCACAGCCAGCGCATCCCAGGACGATCCCTGAACACAAAAGGGCTGGCGGATGCTATAGTTACAATTGTACAGGTTTGCGGGCCTCACGCACTTGACTGGTTTCAGCGACATATGTCGTTCAGCTTCATCAAGGAAGTCGCAAACATGACACTGCCCTCAATAGATATAGGGTACTCCTATGTTGTCAAGGGCGACCCGTCGGGCTAGTCTTCCAACTCTAGACCAAGTTCTTCGTTCCATTGTAGTAGTTCCATATCGTTATCAGATATGCGCGTACAGCCTCGTATTGACACCCTTACACTATCAGATCGCTATGGGAGAATCACATACGTGTCAATTAAGCTCTTGGCAACACAGAACACGTACCTTTCCGGTCACTTCGCATGCGCAGTTATACATAGAAGGCATAAAAGGTCAAAGTTCCCATAGAGGCAAAATTAGTTACCATATGTGCGTCATAGGCGACGTGGACACGGCCGATTCTCTACCGCAGCAATTTTTACCCGTCCGGATTGAATCAGCTTAGCCCCTATCCCTCGGGAACCTTACTCACCGTGCCTCGACCGACAGCTGACATATGAGCCGATGACATCCGTTCATCACGATTCCGATGTGCCCGATCAGGTTCTTGTAGACCATTGATCGACCGGCGACCTGGACACTTTGACAATTGCCACGTCATGCGCATAGAATCGGATGAATTGACTGCGGATTGCATACGACCGATTATGATTACGGTTCTGCCACGGGCAATCGGAGGCAAAGCGTCGACCTCCACAGTAGTTCGCATCTGTCAACTTCAAGTGATATAATTAGTGCATTGGCATGACAAGGGGCACGAGGCTTCCGCACTGGAGCTACTTGAGACCTGACTCGAGGTTTCAAGCTTGAGGATGATATGCACGTTAACCGTGCCGCATGTCGGAGGAAAAGCGGTTACTTCGTGTCATGCCAAAAAGACACGTTGCGTTTGTATACAAATTTAGACGTTTCTTTGTCCTCGGTGTTAGTGTTGCGCTGCAACAATTTCATACGTGTTTCACAAAAACACTAGCACTTTATTGTATTCAACTACTTGAACCTAGTTATGTACCTAAGCTGTACGTTAAAAAGTGCACCTATGAGGACGACAGTATGTACGTATGCTGCAAGGATAAAACGCCCACAGATCCACACGCTTCTAACCGTGTCGGATACGAACAGCGAGTGGCAATAAGAAATAATCGCGAAGATGACAAAAGGGGCTTTTGAAAGGATGCTGAAAAAGAGATAAAGTTGTGGAAACGAGTGTGGGCGTTTAGTAATGCGAAGGAGTGGAGAAAGTGGACAGTAGTAGTATCAAATGGATGATGCACGGTAATAAAAGCGACTGGCGACCAAGGATGTCGAAGTCCAGTGAAGTGCATCATGTGCGGGGAGTGGAGGGGGTCGTTTAAGAGATCTTGTAGGCGTATATATACAGAATCTAGGTTTGCTTCTTCAGTCCGTTTCTTTATTTTGTTTATAATCGAGTACTTGAGGAGAAAAAGAGGGCAACGCCACTCAAGAATGAGTAGTCTGTGGACGTGAACGTGTCAGGGCATGGAGCAGGGATGATCAATCGCCTGTGGGTTTGCATCAATACGGGTAATCAAGCGAGGGAATAGAAGACATACCTGACGGGAATTGCACGTCGCCGTTTGTCCCAGCCTCGAGGCACTGGCATGGAACAAGACAAGAGAGTGGTACCAAAAAAAAAAAAACCCGAGACCAAACCCATCGTAATACTTGATACAGTTTTTGGCAATAAAATTAAGAAAGAATCACCGACAAGACGACGCCCCAGGAAAAAAACGAGGTGAAGCAAGCGCCGCCGAAGTTATATGATATAAAAGGGAAATGTGAACTGAATAAAATGTGGATAATAGGTGAAATGTAATGTTCGTGTTGAATAGTGTCACAATTGCGTAGTGCTGCGAAGACCGGGATCAAAGTCCGATGTACCAAGAGGGAGGAACAAGACGTCGAGAAATGCAGCACAAGTACAGGTGTCGTCTCGGAGTCCAGAAGTCGTTGCTGTTGGTTGACCCTGAGAGGTGAGAGGTGAGGAGGACGACGGGGATGTCGACCTGAGGCAAGCAAAAGACGCATATCGAGTATCGGAGGGATATAAATTAGACACTAAGCAAGGACCAAACGATGATGCCCATTTTCCCCCTTTTGCCCGCTCGCCTTGTTAAATGTAACGAGCGGGCAGTAATCAGAGGCGTCCGGCGAGAGCGTTGATAGTATATACACAAGGAAGGGGTAAACAACTGAATCTTGGCGATCCCAATAAAGTCGGAGAGTCGAGGAATGGAGGATATAACCGCCTGCGAATCGAGTTGGCCGGACTGCGATAATACCTTTTGTACAACCGTTGGGGAAAATGGAAGAAAAGCGCTAATAACACATTTGGCTTTCGGTGAGAATGACGGAATAGATGAAGTTGAGATGAGTAATGGGAGAAGCAGGGGGTGTGCATGTCGTCGCAAATATGGGGCGAACACGCGAAAGCATGGAGTTGTCCTGAACGAGTTACCGAGCCGGGGAATAAAACCGTAAGGATACACTAAACCAGAATAGTAAAAGTTGAAGAGCGCTGCGGTTCATCTTGATGTTGTTGCATATAATTGAGGCTGGGGCCGTCGTCCATTCGTCTATAGCATGTGTCGGTGGAGTGTCGAAAAGAGGTCATCTAGATGCGCAACGAGAAGCAAGGGGTGGAAGAGCGGGTGTTGCGTAGCGTTGATACTGACGATAACGACATGCTGTTTTTGGCCTCGTGGGAACGGAAAATTGGTCAAGGAAAAAATCGGAAATGGTCGGAGCAGCTACCAGGAGCCCCTATTAGTGCCACGAACGTCAAAAAAGATCCGGGTGCTAAAGGCAGTGTGTTATGACACTAAACGCCGACAAATAAAATGTGGGCGAACCTCAACAATTCTCATTAATAATGGTTAAGAATAAAATAGCTGTTCAAATGAACAGCGGATCGGGCAGTTCGTCCGGACTAGGCGAGTTCTGGAACGACGAACTCGCAAAGTAGCCTGCCACTTTTTCGGCTGCCTCCTTTTCAAATTGCCTCTCCCTAGCTTGCGCAGCAGCAGGAGTGAAGTCACGAGCAAATTTGGGCGTTACGGGCTGAGATGTCTTGAACGGCGAAGAATATGCGTGTAGAGGAACCTTTTTTCCAGCACCAGGCGTCTTGGATAATTGGAAAAATGTCGAAACGCTGGGGTTCCACCCCGAAGAGGTGTCTTCGTCAGAAGACATGTGGAAAACACCCTCGCTGGGGCTTCGTTTGTGCTTTCGCGCGCCCTGGCGGCCCTTTTGCTGAGGCGCCGATAACGGTGCGGAAGGCAACGAGGGGAAAAATCCAGTAGCGGGCGCAGTACGGGGGCTCGTATTGAACTTGTTCTGCACCTTGGGGCGGGTAGGCGTAACGGGGGGTTCATGGTCGGACAAATCACCTGCATCGGTCATGTCATCGCATATAGGGAAGACGTCAAAAGCGATCGTGCCAGCAGTCGAAGAGCGCCTGCGCTGCTGCTCCGTGGGCATATGCGACTGTGCAGGATCGGAACGAGAGAGGTTATGCGCATGCGTACGGGTAGTGATGGGGGGTACAGGAATGGCCTTGCTGGAGGCAGGGGAAGGCGAGGGTGGTACGGCACCTGCCTGAGGCTGCCTGCGACGAGCCAGTTTCCCGGAAGGCTTGGAAGTCAGTGTAGGCGGAAGCTTATGAGAGGATGCGTCGTCGAGGAAGGGATCAAAAAGATTAGCGGTTTGCGAGTTTAGGACGTAAGGACCCTCTGCCTGCGAGGTCTTGGTTTGTGGTAGAGTAGGAGGCGAGGGTTGACGGGCGGATCTGCTACCGCGCAACGAGTTATGAGAGGTGCTCCTGAGTCAAATCCATATGAGCAACTCCCAATCATGCGCATCTAGTCAGAATGATTCACCTAGGTAAAGTCCTGGGGTTGGCATTTGTCTTGTCCTTGGGTTGCTTTGCGTGAGCACGTCCGCGCAGCTGGGGCGACGGGGTCGGAGATGGAGCGGCTGGCAATGGAAGAGCCGGGGCAGACTTATCTGCAACGACAGAATTTGGCAGCCTAGGCCTAGAAGCGACCTTCTGCCTTTGTTGTGCATGAAGCTGACGATTATGATTCGGCGAGGGACGAGGTGGTTTTGATAGCGAAAGCAAACCAGGTGTTCGGGTTGGTTGGACAACGACGACCGGGGGAGCAGATGGGTTACGTCTGTGAGAGTGTACGAGCGAAGGCGAGAGAGGGAGCATGGGGTGTTTGTGAACGAGCATCATGGTGGAGAAAGATAGAGCGAGGGAGAGGGAGTATTAGACAAAACGGGCTTCCTCTTTTGGTTTATTTTGTATTATTGATATCTGGTGGCGTTTCGCACCACATGATCGGCTCTTCCGCCGAATGTTCCAGCGTTTCTGTTCCAGCATGTGAACATTCTCACATCGCTTGCCCTTACTAGCTGCCCTCGGAACTCTACTGTTATTGTCTGTTCCATAGGCACCGATGCGGTCTTTTCATCTTGCGATAAGTCTTCGGACACGTTGCTGCCACCCTCCGCGGCTAGATCCACATAGTACAACTCATAAGGCAATAGGGCTATGCCATTCTGGCCCTACTGCACAGCTCCGATCTGACATATACGAATCCATTATCATCATAACCCCACCGCTCCATATATCGTAGTTTTCCCCGCTTGTGCCCGTTCACTACCCTATCATATCATATCATCACGTACTCCATATCCAAAACCTTCCCATCCTGAAGGTACAATAATTTACCTTGATCACCGCTTCCGAGCGCCGAAAGCATATCTCGCAGGTCAATTAGCCTGTGGGTATCAAACGTCGGAATTAGACTATACCTTTGCAGTCGCCACCCTGGGGTCACGAGGCTCCCCAATTCGCCGCTCACTTCGCAACGTCTTGAGACCAGGGTAGCCCTCCAGGGGGCTCCCGTAAGCGCACTGTAACAAAGGTACACTCGTTCATCTAGATTCGCATGCGCCAGTCTACGGCATGCTACTATCCTTATACCCTTATCGTCCCCCTCCCCAACAATAGCACAATGCTTCAGCTTGAATAACACATACATAACACGAGGCACTATCAACGTTTTCTTCTTGCTTCTCTATTACCAATGCTCTTGTCATTCAGACAACACGGGGCATCAACGTCTATTACTAAGTACGATTCAATCTGTGGCCGTCCTACATAGATTATTGTGAAGAAATTACCGCGGTACGTCCGGCAGCAACAAAAAGTGCTAATGTATTGAGCGTCCCTCAACTCTCCCTGAGATCACATGAACCTTAGTTCGCAAGCAGCATTTTCCGGGGATCCTCAATGTATTCTTTCACTTTCACTTTAAGGGCAGATACAACAATCAGTCGCCTATCCGGCTTCTTTACGCGAGAAATACCTACCAAGGAAAGTAACAGCTTCCCGGCCATCTAGCAGACGGTGGTCATAGGTGAGCGCCACTACCATAATGGGCCTAATGACGATCTGTCCATTGACGACCACGGGCTTTTCTTTGATCGCATGCATACCTGTCACATGCACAAAGGGCCCATTTTTGGCTTAGCACAACCTAGGATTGCATCATCGAGGGAGAAAAAAACGTACCTAGTACGGCGGCCTGTGGAAGATTGATAATAGGCGTGCCATAAAGCGAGCCGAAGACTCCGCCATTAGAGCTACATCACGAATAGAGCCAACGTTAGACTAATGATGAAAGCCCCAGAACCACACCACGTACATAGTAAAAGTACCACCGGACATATCTTCCAGTGTGAGCTTACTGTCTCGTGCCTACCCAACGACACGTAAGAGGAGCAGAAATACCGCAATTCTGATAGAGCCATACCTTCTTACCGAGATCGGCAATTTCTTTCTCGATCTGAACGAAATTCATGGCCTCAGCGTTTCTAACGACAGGGGTAACAAGCCCCTTGGGCGTCGCCACTGCAACGCTTAGATCAACAAAATCGTGATACACAATCTCATCGTCTTCGATGTAAGCGTTAGCAGCGGGAATTTCTCGCAACGCGAGAGTGCACGCCTTTGCGAAGGCGCTCATAAAACCGAGTTTTACGTCATGTTCTTTTAGCACTTCATCCTTGTATTTTTTGCGCATTTCCATTAACGACGACATATCGATCTCGTTGAACGTAGTCAACGAGGCTGCCGCATTTTGAGACTCTTTCAGGCGCTCAGCAATGCGCAGGCGCATGCGACTCATCTTGACCTGAAAAATGCGTTAGAGGCGCGCCGCTGAGCATCTTGCCGAGGACATACTCTCGTCTCATTGCGTGAGCCTGGAACGACTGCAGACAAAGGCTTCTCTTCCTTTTTAGGCGCTTTCTCAAGATCCTTCCCCTTTGTTGCTTCCTTTTTCACCTCCTTCGGCTTTTCTGATGGTGCAGGTGGCTCTGGTAGCTTCTTATCTACTTGCTGGTCGGCAGGCTTTGGCTTCTCCGTTTCAACAGCTTGCTCTTCCTTTGGCGACGCAGGTGCAGGAGCTTGATTGAAGCGAGACGTAAATAAAGATAACCAAAAAGCGGATAGATCGCACACATACTCTCGCCCACCTCACCGGGCTCAATGACAAACAGATCTTGTCCGACGGCGACAGTATCTTCCTCATTCGCCAACAACTGCACAATCTTGCCTGATTTCGGTGCATTTACCGTCACGTCGATCTACCGAACCATCAAATCTCTCCTTGAATCCTGTCACGTTACTTTTAGAATGTACCTTGTCCGTTTCAATAGTAGCAACTTCCTCGTCTGCAGCTACGGTATCTCCGACTTGTTTTGACCACGACTTGAGTGTTCCCTCGCTAATAGATTCCGCCATCTGAGGGACCTTTACCGTCTCGGCTGATCGTGAACGTACGCATCACCATGCTATTTCCCGGTCGTTTCGAGACGGCACCCACTCACCCTCTAAAAGCCTCGTCGAATGAAACTGGGCTCTCTGCGCATAGATGTTTGCTGTCTCCCTGCATCCAAAAGACATATAAGATCGAGATTTGCGCAACGCAGCCGGCACAACTCACCATGCTTTGAACACGCCGCGAGCAGCAGCTCCGCTGTGGCGGGCGTGTAGAAGGCCGCGACCACGCGCGACTGCAATGATGTGTTTCGACAGCATGGAGAAACTAGAATACGTCAGTCGGGTATGAGTGCACAGTTGTAGTTCCGGACGGCGGTTGCTGGCGCTCACCGGGATGTAATTTGTTTGTCCCTTGTTTTCCATCGTCGGCTTTTGCCTGTACCCGGGCCCGGAAGCGGATCTTTATACTATGCCACTAGGCGCTGGCCCTGCTTTGAGCTTTTTCTCGGCGACGTACGTATCCGTATTCCGCGATGATTGCACAATGTCATTTGATCATCCTTGCGAAATTTGGTTAATCAGAAAATCTAGTAACCTGGTGCCATTAATTTGTTGAACGCAACATCCTAGTGTTTTCTGCGGGCCCAGAGTTTGTGGTACCGAATATCATGTATGTGCTGGCCATCACAAGCACTCTTGGCTACTCTAGGTTTATCGGACACATTTTGTTGCCCACTTGGCTCTCCTCCTATGAACGCAGTCCACATGTGGGTGAGGTTCATCATTTTGCTAACACCCGTGGCCCTTGACGCAGGTAAGGATATGCGGCACGGTTTCGACATTTCACTAGCTTCCGTGGCCCCTAGTTACAGGTAGGTATACGCGACGTGGTTTCGACGTGAAGCTCATTCATTTCCTGACCTCGAATATCATTGGATGAATTGCATATTCCGCCCAATACGGAACCGTTCACTCGAAACTTATAACCTTTTCCGCAATTGGAGAGCTAAAAGGCAATATAAGCCTATGGACTAGTCATTGAAAAATCACAGGTGCCACCCCTGAGAATATATGCTCATGGGGTGTGTACATGTGAAATATTACAGGTAGACTGTGACGAATCTGATGAGACAGATTCAAACTATCATCCTTCTGCGCACGGCTTCTTCACCTGGCGACTCTGTTCTAACCTCGCAAAGAACATGATAATGCTACTCTTGTATGTGTTTCAGATGTCGTGGGTGTCCCACATACCACCGGGCCACCCTCCTAGCCGCAGCCTATCATGACCAGAAAGGCAAATCGATGAGACGAGAGATTGGCGTAGATGCACACGCGACGAACAATGGGGGATTTTGAATTGAACTTCCATTTAAATCGGACAATGCAATTTGGCTGTCTCGCAGAGCATCACGGAAGTAAAGAGGCTTGGAAGGATGGAGAACATGCATGAAAAACGCATTAAATCGTCAACACACGCCAGGCGGATATGTAGCATGGTTACTTGGGGCCCCAGAGTAGGAAAAGTGTCATCGCCACTGGCAGTATCATCGCTGTCAGCCTAGGACATTTGATGGCCGTCATACGATCGAGCACGTTTTCGTCTAGAAAAACGCTCGACACATGTTTTCTTGTATCCAACAAGTTGACTGGGATAGATAGGGCCTCATTCCAAGTTATTCCAAATCGAAAATTCGGAGAGTTGCCTTGGAGCATCACAACCTGGCGTGCAATATCATGGCTTCATGTCCGCCACCCTCAAGGCATCCTCAACACCTGAGGTTGTCGGCTAGAGGCTGGCGAATATCTCCGTAAACCCACATCTAAATTTCATCATTTTTGCAACTATCGACTGCAACGTGTTACTGCGACATGTCAGGGCTGCGTTGCGTTTTAGTGTACTAAAATGTATTAGGCCGTCATCGTGTCCTTTAAATTTTCGTTTTAAATCTATAAGGATATACACCGACTCATCCCATACAGTTAGATCAATTTTAGAAGGTCCCCCAGAACGCCCATAGCAGTAACAGCGGCACCAGCGCCGGCTCCTTGAACAATGAGAGGTCTAGGGCTATACCTCTCCGTATGGAACATGATGATGTTATCCGACCCGCCAAGGGAAGTGGAAAATGGGTGATCAATGGGGTACCTAGTTCATTCACCCTTCAGTGTAAATCCGAAATTGACTAGGATCGAGAACGCACTTTTCCAACCCTGCTTTGACTTGTCCGTTAACAGCATCTACGACACCGACAAATCTTAGGACTTTGCCTTCAGCGCTAGCTTCTGCCCTAAGTTTCGAGAACTGCGCATCAAACTCCGGAAGGCGCGCGATGAACTCGTCGCCTGTGGGGATACCTTCTAGAGCTGAAGGAATGAGAGAGGCAGTCTGTACAGTGGCGAATGACTGTAATTCTGGAAGCGATACTGGTTTGATAGAAAGTGTCGAGATGGTTCGCGATAAGATGGTTAATTTTCTCGCGACGTCAAAGCCGTTAAGATCGTCTGCCGGATGAGGTTCCTATCCAAGAGTTATTCATAGCAAAGTGCATTGTAGCATGGAGGACATACAGTGTAGCCTTTTTCCCGTGCTGCTTTGACAATGGAAGAGAAAGTCGGTCCGTCAGGCTTGCCCGTTGAGAATTCGTTAAATATGTAGCTCATCGTGCCAGAGAATACACCCTCGATTTTGACGATCTAGGCGATCCTCCGTCATCAGTCGCGTTCTAATGCATCCTTTATTAGTTGCTCACCTTATCGCCCGTTCCGACGAGCTCTTTCAAGGTGTTTATTACCGGCAAGCCTGCGCCTACCGTGGACTCGTTTAGATATCGAGCGCCAGATGCTCTGCTACTCTGGATGATGGCATTGTACAGGCTGATGTCACCGGAAAAGGCTTTTTTATTCGGTGTAACGACGTGGATTCCTTTCTCAAGCCATAGAGGATACAGAGCAGCGACGGCGTCAGAGGATGTGTTGTCAACGAGAGCAACGCGCTCGTTCGCTTGGACCAATGCATGCAATCGTTCCGTCAAGGCGTGTAGGTCAGCCTTTTCCAATGAGGCAGCGAGAGTCGATTTCCAGTCGTCGGTCTGTTGGATCGGCTTCGTCGAGTTGAAGATGGATCGCGTAGATGAAGATAAGGAGATCAACCTAAACGGCGATACATTTTGTGGTATGGAGAGTAGTTGATTGATCAATTCAGATCCCACAAGACCCACGCCAACGATGGCGACATGGATCTGTGACTGTTTCAAGTCTCGTTGCATGATCGTATGTGAAAACCTGAGAGCAGCTAGTGGAAATCCAAGTCTCCTGATCACGAACATGGTAAAACCGTGTCAAAATCATCTTTCTATGTACTCGTGGCTTGATCGAATTTCATTTCCCTTAGGGCTTCTTTCAGGGTGACGTCCTAACTACCGTTGATAAATGGCAACCCTACAGCGGGTCATCCTCACAGGGTGTACTAATCGGAACATTCCGCGAGTATACATGAAAATTGGGCTGTTTCATAAACCGCAAACCATTAATGAATTCTAGGTTTGCTGCAGGAGCGGCGGTGAATTTGTAGCGAATCTGCCATGTGCGTCCACTCAAAAAATGCGTGATCCCAAAATAGAACTTGTATTGTCCTTACGTAATCCAAAGCAAACTTAGTTGCGGCCACGCCAGGAGCCAAAGTCCACCACGCCATGCAGGTTGTACTGTCCTATCAGCCTCTCCGCTTTTCATAGCGCTAAATCAAACACAGGACTCGGAACAAACTTCTCAGTCGTCGCAATTCTTCAACTACTTTGACGTCTCCAGCAACTTTGCTTGGCGGGAGACGCGTCTGACCGAGATCGAACAGCGTAGGGCGCTCCTCGGCGATACTTTGATATTCGACTTTTTGCTTTTGAACGGGGGGATACAAAAACCTGATAGGTTTTATCCACCCTCAGATGTTTCCGCGTTGCAGCAGCTACTAGACGCAATAGAAGCGTCACACTATGACACGCTCAAGAAGGAGTGCTTAGTGTACTATCTTCTCAAGTGGCATCAGGATGGGAGGGAAGGGCGCTTCCAGTTGGATCGCTGTATTCCTCCTCATTTTGCGGCCCTTGCGGACGCGTACTGGCTATTGGACACGGGGGCAAACATTCCGGTACGTCGTGGCACCTTTGTTTGTTCAACCTTGACTCAAGCACGTCGTAGCTTGCGGTGTCCATTCTTTCAGACTCGCGTCTTGATCAAGAATACGTATCAAAAGTTCTGCAAGCCATCTCCCTCACTTCTAATCCGACGTTGATTGTGAAGTATGTTCGCACCGCAAGACCGGCGCTAACGGAGCCGCGTGACCTGGACTTATACGTCGTTGCATTGGCTGAATGTTGTAGTTTATGTGATGCTTGGGAGTACCAGCGCACGTTTAGCCAGACGAGCACCTTGCGTTCAAGGCTGTTTAAAAAGTTGTTGGAGTGGTCTGTGACGCGTAAGTGTCCGTAGCCTTTAAGGAGATCATCACTCAAAGAGAAACAGCAAAACCTAAACCGGCCGCATTGAAGCAACTTCTCTTTCTCCCTCTCATGCCATTTGAGGAGTCGCTTTTACGCTCGTTTGCGCTTGAACCCTCTCCATCACCACGTCCTGCATCGATGGCGGCTTTACAGGATCTGATCTGTATTCGACTGATTCAAGGGGGCAGATATACAGAAGCAATCAAAATGGACCACGAGTTCACTGCCTCTACTTCAAGCATATTGAAAGGCCTGACCATTGAACGGAGTAAGATGATACAAGAGCTATACACTACCCTCCCTGCAGCAGAGCGTCTCTTACTAGACGAAGAACTCAAACAGACTAACAAACAACTTCCGCCATCCCCACCAAGTCCCCGGAACATGTCGGCCAGCTGGTCAGGCGATCTCAGTGCGTCATCCTCATGGGAGGATGTGCGTAAGATGCTTTCACCGTCGCCACACGGGAAACGCACTCATATGAAGTCCCTGGGTCGAGATGTGCAACTCTCCCCCAAGTCTATTGCGGAACGGTCACAGGCACCGCGATTTGGCGGTCCATTACCCAAAAAGTCTTTGGCAGACATTCATTTACCTTTGATATCCACTTCCAATGCTCCTCCGAAACCGATCCAGCGAAAAGCTTTCCTCTTCCCCACATACCTGCAACCAAACAGCCAGCGAAACCAACGGGATATGTGCCCACAGTTTCTGCGCTCGATGTGCCGAGAGGGCCTCCACCCGCGAAATTCTCGCCTGAGCGACACGTTTCTCCACCAAATGGTCTCCCAGCCCCCGGCCCTTCGTTTTCCTCCGCTAGCAGGAATAAGAATGCATTTTATCAACCTCCTCCAATACCAAAAGGATTTGACGTTGCTCGCGCGGAGAATCACGTCGCCAAACCTGAGGTGCCTGTAGCAGGGCCTTCTAATGAAGATGTTGATGCAAATATGGCGGACGTGGACGTTGAAGAAACCCAGGACGATGCGAACCCGCCGGAGTTGGAATTCTCGATATTCGGTGATGATGCTATCACGTCACAAATCGGGACATCTGTGATCAACGGATTTTCGGATCAAGAAAAGAAGAGGAGAAATGTTCCCCCCGGTGCATTCATGTTGGACGAAGAGGATGGTATGGAGGACGAGGACGCTTGGGAAATGTCGGCTCAATCAGCCCCGTCGCGGCCGAGGAGAAGCCAGCCTCCAATGGCGGCAAAGACTGAGGATAAACCAGCACCAGCTACGGAGAAGAAGAGCACGAAGACGAGATACTCGACCACCACCAGAGAGGTGGAGCAGCTCAAACGGAGTCTGCCGGGCGCATTAATGGATGATGAAGATGAGGAGGAAGACCATGTTGCACCATTAAAGCAGCCGTCACCGCCACGACGGCTGCGCAAGGCACGGTCTTCTATGTCGTCCGATCAAGGAGAGGAATCAGAGGCACCGCAGACGCGTCGGCGGTCGTCAAGAATTTCGAGCCAAGTTAATGTGACTGCGCCGGATGAGTCGCCAAAAAAGCCCAGCACGTCAACGAAGACGAGGAAGAGTACAAAATCATCGACCTCGTCGACGAAGAAAAAGCGATGAGTGTTATGTTATGTATTGAACAGTTGCGACGCGTGTTTAAATCTGCTTGTATATATAATTTATCGACGCTTCGTGCTACTTCTTTACTATACAATGTACTTCGCTGTAGGTTTGGGAGATACCTATGGAATATCTTCGGGTAATGTCTTTTGACTGTAGATCTGGTCGAAAATATTCGGTATCATGGACCTTCAACTAGGATTGTCATCAGGAAGCATAGTATTAATCTGCTATCTCAAAATTTCGCATCCCACAGAGTATTTTCGTAGTTCATTATAACCGTGTCAATCTGTACATACATATCTAGATACGATATGGACGATCGTGGGATGGAAATCTCATGTTCTTGGCGACCTTCGCTAGTAATCACTAGCATATGCACCACTCGCTGCCTTGAATGCAGCTTGGAGTTGGTCCTTGATGCACGTCGCTTCTTCCACCAGATGAGAGTTATCAGACTACAGGGTTTAAAATCAGTCTCAAGAACGTATGGTCTGCGATGGACAAGATACAGACCGGTACCAGTTCAATAAGAGAATTCGCCAAGTTTATTGTGCTTTCGTCCATGATCTGAAGTACCGAATAAGCGATCGGGCCAGGGACGAGAGGCAGCACGTCGGCGTGCTTCTTCTGATCAACAATTGCTGACAAGGCGGCCTCGAAGTTTGGTACGATGCCTTTGACAATCTCGATGATAGCTGTTGCTTCATCCTACAGAGAGGCTCCTGGGTGAGAATGCTCTATAATATAGTGCGAATGGTCAGGGTTTGCAGTTAACCTATTAAAAAAACTGGCTACCGAAGTGTCGGCATTGCACTTTGACGAGATCGACTTCGACACGTCCGATGTGGACAAGAGCTACCTATGGAATACATGAACATCCTATGGAGTTCGACAGATTGGTCCTACCACTTACCGTTACATCTACAACATCAAGTACACTGACAATAGCATTTACGGCGGAAGCGAGTTCAGGCTAGGTCGACAGAGAGCGTGTTCAAATCAGCCTCAAGTTCGCTGACAGCTCGAGGCTTAACGGGGAATGTGGAGGAAAGGCTGGATAGGGTGGCAAGGAGGAAGAAGATAGACGCAAAGCTGATCTTGACCATGATATCCTAACCGCGCAGCCAGAATAACGACTACAGCAGGGGGGGATGAACCTTTAATACCATCTCACAGAAAACCACTGATCCTTACTGGAACCAGCCACATTGTTGCGGGGCCGAATAGGCTAGATTCAACGTAAAAACAGATTTACAACTAAGTTCAGTGGGGCTACTTACTAGTCGCCTCCTGTGCAATAAGGATTCCGGCGCCGTTTTCAATAGAGGTGAACTTAACAATATTATTAACGAGCTGGCGCAAGTTAGTCTGGAGTGGGTTCTGCTCAATAGGGGAGTAGGAGGAAAGTGTGACGAGTAGGAAGATACATGCGAGGCTGATTTTGACCATGGTATTGGTCTCTTCGCTCGAATGAATTAAGACCTCGCCATTTTGATGCTGCATGTTGTTAATACTATCAGGAATTCCTCGTGTGAACTGCATAATCCTCTAATGAACGCATCATTCCTGTCACCTTGGACGGTACTAGGGGGTTGCTTTTAATATAAGTGAAGGATAGGCGTACCGTAAGATATTTATTCTGTCGGAATGACACTATTGCCGAATACGTCGGGACAAGCTAGTCAGTTTTACTTGGACATAAGACGGTTGCGAACAAGCTACTTCACGGACCGAGATAGACTAGACCAGAATTCAACGTAAACGTTAGCGAGACTCATGGCCCGACATCGGTTAGGTCCACCTCAAGGAACTGAGCAGTGCTCATCGCGCGTGACAGTCCAATCCGAAAACTAGAGATCTTCATATTCCTACTTACTGTTGTGAAAAAATCCGTCTGGGTTGCATGCAATCGGATAAGATAAGTCGATGGAGTCACAAAGAACGGTGAAGTTGGTAGCGACCAAAAGTCAGCTGTGCCGTTTGGGTCATTGCGGGCTTCATGGTGCCAATGGTGCGATGCTTACCGGAAAAAAGGCTAAACTTGAATGTGGCGTAGCCGCGATCGTAAACCCCGGGCCGGGCCGGCTCTGCACCCAGCTACGAAGAAGAGCACGAAGACGAGCTATATTCTACCACCAGAGAGGTAGAGCAGGTCAAACGGAGTCCGCCGGGCGCGTTAATGGATGATGAAGATGAGGAGAACGACCATGTTGCACCATTAAAGCAGCCATCACCACCACGTTCATCAGGAAAAACGGAGAACCCTGTTTAGTTCCGATTATATGTATATAGACAGAATTTGATCTAATTACGCCAGGATTAGATTAGTTCACCCCCCCTATATTTTTGTCTAAGTTATGCCTAATAAGCATTAAAAGAATCACATTATACAAGAATAGTATTGGCCTTTTCCTCGAGATCACTCAGATTTACGATGACAAAACTAAATATATTGCTATTAAAGAGGGTATCTAGACTATAACATACTAGTGTATGTGTTACTAACACAGGTGCTACGCTCACCCATACCGTTTACAGGTTTGCACGTTTGTAACCTATCAGGACCACGGCCACAAATCTTATGACCCACTGCAGGTCATCAACGATGATTGAGTTGCGACGAAGAACGGGTTTGATGCCCATTCCCATTGCGAATTTTCCTCTGTCGTCTTCGTGTATCCATAATCCTGGTATTAAGTGAGAAAGGGAGAAAAGAGGGCATTGACGACGTACGCAAGTTTAATTGAAAACGGTTGAACGCGAGACGGGGAGCAAGAAAGGTTACATGGATGTGGTGATGACCAGTGGATACAAGATGCGGAGAGGGTCCTGGCAAAGGCGTGGAGGTGGCAGAGTGTGAACAAGTATTAACTTGAATCTCATTGGAGGCTGGTGGCGCGCGATAGGGTGATATCAATACAGATCATTTAGCGAGTGTTTTACACTCACCAGAACCCGAGACTGCCCGCAAGCAGCCTCACCCTTCCTCGGCTCTCTCAAGAGAATGTGGGGGAGAATATCTCAAGCAAGTCATGATGCTCTACATCCGTCGTCCGAGAAACTGGTGCACTCAAGTTCTGAGCCGAGCGGGCACATATCATTTGAGGTCTGGTTTTCCGGAGCAAACGTGAGTGAGAGGATGAAGCTAAGCCTGTGAATTTGGAGTCACTCACCTTATTGCATGGGCGATGGTGGGGGGAAGCTGACAGCTTATTAGAGCGTGCAAGGGAAGTTGAACATGTCACGTGACAAACAGAAGCAAATAGTGGACTTAACATTTTTGCGGATGATTCCCCTTGCGCAGGGCGCTATCCTCGCTGATGACAAAAGCATGAACGACATGGTCCTCGATGCTCATTGATGTCAACTCTTTTCCTCTCGGTACTGTCATTCCCACCTGCAAGGGTCAAATATGGGTCACCGTAATGGAAGGAAAGACAGCTCGAGTCGTCGAAAACTCGGAAGGCCAACGGACGACTCCGTCAGCTGTCGCCTTCACGAAACACGGAGAGTCTTGTCGGTCTTCCTGCGAAACGTCAAGGTGGTCGTTAACTCCGTTTTTGCCTTCGGCCGCAAACGGTTGATCAGACATAGACAGAAATTTGTATGTTTCACCGTCATGCCACCTCCATAAATCAGACCACTCAGTCTTGATATAGTAGTCCCCCAAGGAACTATTGGCCTAGTCAAGATGTGTGATACTGCGAGTCAGTAACCAGTGAAGTAAGTCCTCGCCGATGAACCACGTCATCCGAAAGTTAACCAGTCACGCAGCCGTAACGGTACCGGCCTACTTCAATGATGCTCAACGGCAGGCAATGCCAAAGGATGCCGGTCAAATCGCTGGTCTCGAGGTTCTTCGTGTCATGACTCATCAACGAACCTTACTGCCGCTGCGCTCGCTTACGGTCTAGACAAGGCAGAAAGTGCCGTCATCGCTGTCTATGACCTCGAATGATCGCATGGCTGTACAACGGATTTGTGAAGCTGCAGAAAAGGCAAAGATTGCACTTTCGGCGACTACCCAGGCGGAAATCAATCTGCCCTTTATCTCTACGGATGCCACTGGGCCAAAGCACATTAATACCAAGCTCTGAGGTCGCAGTTCGAGTCCGTTGCTTATGAGGACTAGTATGGCCGCTCCCCACCGCAGCGATCGACATCTGCAAATCAACGCGTGCCCTGGTCGGTCATATGATACCTCAGGACTTAAGTAGTGATACAGTGCTGGTCATTTCCTTGTCAATCCATTCAATATCCCAGACACCTATATTCTTTTTAACTAAGCAGATTGGACAAAACATTGTATGATTTATTAGTAAATTAGACTCGAATATCTGGGCTAGACATTATTAGTCATATTAGATGTAAATAGAGATTATTGGGTCTAAACGGCCATCGACGTTTTTCCTGATGTTGCGCAAGGGACGATCTTCTACGTCGTCCGATCAAGGAGAGGAGTCAGAGGCACCGCAGACGCGTCGGTGGTCGTCGAGATTATCGAGCCAAGTTAATGTGACCGTGCCGGATGACTCGGAGTCGCCGAAAAAGCCCATCATATCGACAAGGACGAGGGGGAGTACAAAATCATCGACCTCGTCGACGTCGACGAAGATGAGCGTTATGTATAGAACACTTGTATATATAATGTAAGTTTGGGACGTACTTATGGAATGTCTTCGAGTAATGTAGATCTGGTCGGCATCATGGACAAATTAGGATTGTCATCAGGAAGCATACATAGTATTAATCTATCTTAAAGGTTTCGCGTCCCACAATGTATTTTCGTAGTTAATCATAATCGTGTAAAATAATGTCAATCTGTACATACATATCTGTCTAATGATGATATGGACGACAGTTGGATGGAAATTTGCGACGTAAATGCATGTTCTTTTCATGAATTGGTGATCCTCGCTATAACACCAGGGCATATGCATCAACGGCCGCCGAGAATGCAACTTGGAGTCGGTCCTTGATGCTCGTCGCTTCTTTCACCAGGTCACAGTCATCAGACTACAGGGTATAAAGTCAGTGAACGTATGGTCTACGATGGACAAGATACAGACCGGTATCAGTTCAATAATAGAATTCGCCAACGCTGTTGTACTCCCGTCCAAGACCTCAAGATACAAATAAAGGACTGGGCCAGGGACGATAAACTCATCGATGTACTCCTGCTTTTCAACAATCCCTGACAAGGCGGCCTCGACGTTTGGTACGATGCCTTTGACAATCTCAATGACATCTTTTGCTTCATCCACAGAGAAGCTGGAAATGCTCTAGAATGTAATGCGAGGGCGAAAACAAATGGTCAGCGTTCAAAATTAGACTATTAAAAAAATTTGGCTACCGAGGTGTCGTCATTGCATTTAATGAGGTCGAGTTCGACAGGTTGGGCTTGGAGAAAAGCTACCTGGGAAATACATGAACATCTATGGAGTTCGAATTGGTTTACCACTTACCGTTTCAGCTACAACATCAAGCCCATTGACAATGGACCCTACGAGGGAAGCGAGTTTAGCTACGTCGACGGAGAGCTGGTTCAAATCCTCCTCGAGTTCGCCAACAGCTCGAGGCTGAATAGGGAAGGTGAAGGAAAGGCTGGATAGGGTGGCAAGGAGGAAGAAGATAGACGCAAAGCTGATCTTGACCATGATATGCTGAGAGCGCACCCAGAACAATGAAGACCACAGGCGGGGTGAACCTTTTATACCATTTCATGGGCACAATCGGCAATTCCCCGTAGTCTGTGTGTTCCGTGATTCTCATCGTCTTTGACCCCATCTGGCAATTAAAAAAGATTCTTACTAGAACCAGCTGCATTGTTGCAGGGCCAAATAGGCTAAAAACAGATTTTACAAGTAACCTCAGGGTCCCAATTTACGGTCGTGTGCCCAGACACACCTTCAAAATGCTGCCTGGCTACCGTTGCAGAGGCCGTAGCTTCGCATTCTATTATAATAGGGAACGAAAGACCGTCTGGGTTGCACACAAGGCTAGAGGCTTCGAGGTTTCATGCATTCACGACGATATAGATGATAAGTGCCCCACAAAGCTAACGGCGCTAAACAATTTGGTTGATTTAGTAACGTTACTAAAGGGCTAGCGCTATTTGGTCCTGCTTGGCGACTCGCTTTTTCGGCTAGCGAAGACGATGGCACACCGTACGTAAGTTGAGTGGGACATTTCCTCGCTAGAGTCCCGAAAGAACGATATTCTTAGATCGATTGAAGCTCCCTCGAGTTCACCAGACATAAAATAATGGTTACCTTTATATGACAACAAAGCATTGTGGAAAGCAAAGTTCTCCTGGGTGCTTCCAAGTTGTCAGACTCCTCATCGCTCGCCCCGCGGAGCTTTAGGTCATATTTTGGGCGAACTCCTGTGCAATATGGATTCCGAGGAAGAAGATAAAGGTGAGGTTGATAAGCGAAGGATAGGCGTACCCGGGCCTTTCTTTCGGAATGACACTCTTGCCGAATAGTTCGGGACAATTGGATTCAAGCTAGTCAGTTCTACTTGGGCATAAGATGGTTGCGAACAAGCCGAAGCCTTCATGGATCCGAGATAAACTAGCCAGGCTCATGGCCCAACATCGATTGGGTCCGCCTCAAGGAACTGAGCAGCGCTCATCATGCGCAGTCCAATTACTTCATATTCCTACTTCCTGTAAAAAAAAATAGGACTGGGTTGCATACAATCGAATACGACAAGTCGATCGACTCACAAAAAACCGTAAAGTTGATTAATGACCAAAAGCCAGCTATACCGGTTGGGTCATTGCGGGCTTCATTTCATGGTGCTGATGGTGTGCGAATCTGCGATGCTCACTTGAAAAGGCTAAATGTGGCGTAGCGCTCATAAACACGGGCCGGCTCGGCACCCGTCATCGATTCATCCCTGTCAACACATGTTGGAGAGAACTTGCTTTTGTTGAACTCTGCTCCGAACTTGAAGTGCCTTATCATCTGGGAAATAAATTATTCTATAGGTTGGTGCATAAAGTACAATGAAAGGATGCTAAGTTGAATAACGGGAAACGACGAAAATAATCATTTTTCGTAAGATGGCTATCCCGATGAATATAGTTGAATCGCCTCTTTGAATCCGGCATCAATATGGGCCCTGGTATTCGTTGCCTCTTCCTTGTAGCTCTCCTACATTTGCTACATCAGCCACGCATGTATGATTTATGAAGAACAAGCCACGAACCGGAGCCAACTTTACCATAGCATTTGCTATTGCCATTGCGCCGTCGTGTATAAGTCTCATTTCCGTCCTAATTGCACTGATGACTGGATTCTGTACGTTGACATGGGTTGCCCACGTGAAGAGTCTCCCGGTGGCGAAGGCAATGGAACCAATAACGGGGACAACATTGAGCGACCCCACAATATTCTTTTTCTCGCACGCCAGTTGTAACACATTGTCTATAATTGGAACCAGGACTTTAATAATGTCGAGGCAAGCTCCTGCTTCACTGTCGGAGACATTGCAAACGCCCTGGAATACGAACAAAGACGATTATCAGATTTCCGACTTTATTCGTTGAGAAAATACTTGCTTTAAGATCCTTCTCGCACTTGTCAATACTTCGTTGGAGTGTCCAGACCCTACGAAAGGCGCCCTAACGAATGAATTCGGATGAGTTTAACAAATACTATCGGCCAGCTACTTACTACTAGATGTGAAATGGTGGTTGAAACTCCTATAGCGTCCAAGCAGGAAGCAACTTCGCGTCCATTTTCAATGACCTGAAGTAAGTCCTTTTTAACTTGGTCAATGGCCGTTTCGACCATGGCTTGCTGATATCGAGGGAGAGCTAATGAAGACCACAGACGAGTCATTGGTGGGGATCCAGTCAACTGTTGTTGTTCTCATCAATCCTGGGTCATCCTTTTAAACGCCAGTTAATTGCTCCGGCCATGTGGGAAACACGCACTGCGACACTGCATTTACCGGTTCTTCGGAGGCAAATTTCTAATGCCGCACATAGGAAACTGAAGCACCATCTGGGGGTACAACACCAAGCCGGGCCAAACCTGAAAAGGCTAGCTTACCGCAACGTTACTCAGGGTCACCTAAAAGTCGGCTCGAGTCGGAACATCATGCATCAAGCTTCATTGTCCATGGTGGCGGTGGCAAAAGTCAAGTAGCGAAAATGGTTCACTGCAACGTGCAGAAGGAACGAAGAAAGAAGTGTGAGGACAGAAGCATTTTATTGCGCAACCACGATTTCAATTTTCTCGACGGCATGACATTCGGCTCGCTCTTTGTTACGTACGGTATGTTGATGATTTAGCACTAATGCATGGACCCGGACTCGGCCACATCATGAGACTAAATCCAAGAATATTTATGTCATAGCTCAGAACGCAAATATTATTATTAGTACGCACGTCTTGATGACAAGTGGGTACTTCTTCGCTTTACGGAAATGAAAAGAGCTGAGCGCAATTGTATATTTCCCCCACAAAGTGGGCATGGTGAAGAACTGGTACGTTGACGGCTCTTAAACGCCGCCGACAGTCAAGATTTCAGAGACTACTGGTGTTCCCGGATTCTACGGTCACTTTTCAACAGTCATCACTACTTCAACGAGCAGGGCTCGATCTTCAATGCGGCACGTCTGAAAGCTCAGGTCAACCATAGTGGTAGCCTGACTGGTAAAGTGCTCTGAGCTCCTCGTAACCCACAGCCCCATTCTTGAATGCCGATATTTTTCTGTTGAAATTCAATCACGAACGCTACGAGTCAGCCGTAGCGCCACAAATTCTACGGTATCAAACATTTCGCCGCACCTTCTGATGATGGTGACAGAGATACTAGATCGGTCGATAGAATAATGAACACCCATTCAAAGTGGGTTCTGATCAAGGCCATAGGAACCATTCCCTTGGAGTTCATGGAAACTCATCTGAAGATCTGAGGTTGTGCACTGGTACTGGAAATTGAATCATCTAGGGTGAATCTGGAGGAAGAATGAAGAAGGACAGTTTGCGCAGAGCCAGACGCGTGACAATCGTTACTTGAATAGGAAGTTGCTGAGTCAAACTTGGACGTTACTTATTGAATAGGTGCACAATCGTATCTAATGATGACATGGACCACAATGGATGCTCGAATGGATGCGACTGTTCTGTCTATCCATGGGACCGTGAGAACCACTGGGACTATCATTAACTGTATGCAGCAATCGCCTCATCAAATCCATTTTTAAGTTCGGCCTTGATATTTGTTGCAGTCTGGACAAGGTCAAGCTAAATTTTCGGAACCGGTTTCAGAAACTGATCGTTTTCAAAAGATCGGCTACAAACCGGAGCCAAAGGGATCAGAGCGTCCCCCAATGCCAAGACACTATTTTCCAAGGTAACAAGTTCGCCGTGAATGAGAGGGACGGGGATGTACAACGCCGAGAAGATAGCCTTCTTCTGAACGAGCGCATTTAATGCGCCCAGAACGTCTGGCACGATGCCTAATATGATATTTAGGATAATATTTGCTTCAGCTTCGGTGACATCGAGAATGCCCTGGGAACGCAATACGAAGTCAAAAGTCAAGATTGAAAAAATATCCATAGGGAACCATTTACCGAGATGTCCTTGACACAATTGGTAAGATCTCCATTGACAGTTTGGGCTTGGAGATAAACTGCCTGAAAACACGCAGACCATCTATCACTCATTTTATTTGACAAAACGGTCGGCCGCTTACCGTTTCTTGCACGAGAGTGATTCCGGTTCCACTTCCAACAGAATCTATGCCGTTAGTAAGAGTAATTACGTCGGCGGCGAGCTTATTCATATCTGTCTGGAGTCCAGTGAAATCACGAGGCTTTATAGAGGAGGCGAAAGAGAAGCAGCATAATGTGGCAAGGAGGAAGAAGATAGACACAAGGTTGCTTCTGATCATAACGTATCGGTCTCAACAATCGAAGGAAAACAGCGGGTCCTCACTATTCACTTTTATACCACGCTATGCGGCGTGTTATCAGGAAATGACCGTGCGCGACGTATGTTTCTTTGGGGGATAGACTTCATTACTCCTGTCATATTTGACAAAAGTCGTTCGGTAAGTAAAAAAAACATATGCATATGCCGTAAATTGTGTTCATCTTCAGGGTCGAACACGGAGTTTCCGAGTTTCTCGCAACGTGCATCAAGAATAAAGTTGCAGATTTGGTATCAAAACCAGTCGGCATAGTTTTGGTCAGAACACAGCTGTGCGGCTAACGCCAAAAATTTCGGAGCTTCCAGGTCCCTACTGGTGCCGACCGCATTGTCGCAGAAAAGACGCTTCGCAAAACTGGAATAAGCTAGACCAGATTTCACAACGTAATCTCCCACCATATACATGGTTAAGTATCAATCAGGATCCTAAAACATCGGACCGACATTCGCCACATAACTCCAGAAAGCCATTTATATATTGTTCACAGGCTACAATCATGGAGGGCGCTGAATTATGACGGTTTGTGTAGTGTGCGAAACTTGAACCATGGTTCTCTCTATTTTGTCCTACAAGTTCGACTACTTACTGATCGGAATGGCAAGGACGCTTCTATTCATGGAAGAGCGGTTCGTTGTTGTGGAACTAGCCCTTGCCGCGTGTCCGCGACGCGAGCATGCAGCACGGAAGCATTCAACAACTGTGATCCTGTCTTGGATCCGCGGACTCGCCCACGACTTTGACTTCGAGAACGTTCTGATTTTTGGATTTACTTATCCACCACTACCAGATATCCGCCAATACTTTTGACAGAAATCGAAGCTATTTCTTGACATATGCATGTTCTCGGAACTTTTTAAAGTACTGTCTATTTTATTAAACTTTATCAAATGTCTGATCATGAGACTCGAAGAACAGTGTCCGAACATTCGGTCTTGTGACAGAAATAAATTAATGTTCTAGGGTGGTGTCGTGAATTACGATTGATTGATAGAACAATGGGAAGAATAAACCGCGACGAGATACGCGAAACACGTGGAATGAGTGGCGCGGAGAGGATTATGATGACGAATAAATCATAATTGCCTCTTGGAATTTGGCATCAACTCGAGTCCTGATACTCGTTGCACCTTCCTTGTAGCTGGGCTGCATTGGCGAAGTCAGTCTCAGAGTCGCATGGCTTACGAAGGTCGAGCTACGAACCGGTGCCAGTTTTTCCATCGTGTTCGCCAATGCCATCGCGTGGTCGTGTATACGCTTGATCTCCGACCTAATGAGACTGACAGTGGGGTTCTTGACGTTGACATGGGTTGCCCATGTGAAGAGTCTGCCTGCAGCGAAGGCAATTGAATGGATGATCGGAAGTCCAATGTCGAATCTCTCTGCGACATCCTTTTTCTCGCACGCTAGTTGCAACACCTTTTCGATGTTTGGTACAAGGACGTTAATGATGTCGAGGACATCTCCTGCTTCACTATCAGAGACGTTGCCAATGCCCTGTAACGGAACAGGATACGAATATAGATGGTCAGAATTCCGAATCCATCTGTGCAGTGGAAAGATCGCATGCCTTGATATCTTTTTCGCATTTGTCAAGATTACGTTCGACGAGAAGGACCTTACGCATTATGCTCTAACAAAACAGGATCGGCTTAGTTTGAACAAATTACCGTTCAGCTACCCACCACCGCCTGTGAAATGGTGGCCGAATCTTGAACAGCATCAATGCAAGAAACGAGGTCACGCGCATTCTCAGTGACTTGGTGTAGATCCTTTTTATACTGGTCAATGGCAGTTTCGACTACGTTTTGTTGATATCGAGGCAGAGTTAATGAAGACCAGTTAGACCACCGTAGAAGAGTCATTGAATTTTGGAGTTCTCGTCAACCGATGAATGGTTTTATCGGTCCTGCTGCGTCTTCTTTAGTCATACATCGCTAATTGCTCCGGCGAGTCCGACGACTCGGATGTGGGAAACGTGCATGACAGCACTTACCGATTCTGTGGGGGCGAATTTCCAAACGGCGAGCATAGGATATTAAAGTTCTGTTTGAGGTTAGTAGTGCACCGCTGAACCAAACTTAAAAAGGATAGATCGGAACCTCGCTCAGGGTCACTTACCTCCGAGTCGAGGCTCGTGTCGGAACTTCAGTGTCCCGTGCGTGGAAGTAGTATGTAGTTCCAACGCCCCAGCATAAGGGTAGAAAGCTGCACAAATCGAGAATAAGATGAACTTGATATTGCACTTTGAACATATCCAAGCAAGTCTTTGATGATATGAAGATACTATTACTAGTCATTGTTACGTATGTTGGTCATTAGCATCGGATCCAGCACCGTTAGTGCATTTCTTCTGTCGCCGGACTATGAAATTAATATACACGAATGGAGCTGAGCGGGGTTATTCAAGTTTCCGAGTTTTCTGCCAGATGAGTATGGCAAAGAATTTTCCATAGCGAGAATTGAACATCGAGAATGGTGAGGGGGGATGGGAGAGGTCACATTGGCTGGACGAAGGGCGCTTGAGTCACAACGGTCACCGTAACATGAGGCCCGCAAAAATGGGTAACCACTGTGTCCGCCGTCTACCGCTCTCATTTGTCCGCTTCCTTGCTTTATGTCGTGAAGTTTGAGTCTAACGGCAACCACACAAGAGTATTGCTCTCGGTCCCTGGACCCTGGTGACTTGCATTGGACATTCACGTGCCCGTGACACCAACTTGAGTCCATGTCATCAAGTTCATCAAACGCGTTGTCCGGAATTCCCCAGGAACTCAAGGATTTATTCTCATGGAACCCACCTCTGCTGGTCCCACGCCCGTTCCCTGGCAGGAAAATGTCGACCAAAACTCATGAACCGGCGTTTTTCGATAAGCACTTTACCAAAGAGCTTAAGCTTCTCCACGTGAAGCGTCTTCCATCACTTGCTCACGATATCGCCACCATTGTCGACAAAACAATCATGGATTCCTTCAACGATGGCGTCCAATTCCCACCATCTGATACATTGCTGTCGGCGCGGCAACTTAATTCTATTGTACGCAACATTGGTCGGGATAAGACAGATGAGAAAGCCTTGGCCAGCTTTTACGACAAAACCACTGCTTTGTTCTGCGCACCCATAGCGTCGACTCTCGCTCTTCGACTTTCGGATTGGGATACTCTGCTCATGTGGACTCAGTCAGCCAATGCCTATGGCTATGCTATCGCTGGCGGATTCCTGCAAGTCGCCGGCCCTACAGATTTAGCTGACAAGGAGGCGCAGCTTAAGGAGGTCATGGATGAAGAAACGCTCAGGCTTTTCCGATCGCTTTCAACGCGTCTTGCGTCCCTGGTGACAAATGAATTCAAGAATATGGCTGCTGGTGGTCCCGAAGTAATGCTTGCGATCCCTAACCTCTCAAATTCTCCGAGCTTTGATTGGACTAGTTGCGATGCTCCGGAGTGTGCTTCGGCGACAAACCACGAGAGGGGGCGCAAAAATGTAGCCGAAGTGTCTGTAGGACCCGACGCCAAAAACACCCCATGGGCTTTCGACTCACGTTCAAACAACTCGACGTCTCTCTCGAACCCAGAGACAGTTCGACCACAAGGTGACGACGAAAGTGATGACGACGCTGTCGATGACCCATCCTACAAAGATAGCCACGACCTGTCCGCGCAGTTCATCGTTCAACAGGCAAGCAAACATTCCATACTTCCCGAGATCCATAGCGCTAATTTGAGATTTTACCGAGGCATGGGCACAGGCCACGCGGGTAGATGGTTCCATCATTGTTCTCCAGTCTGGCAATCATGAGTTCATTGGCATTCGTCATCGAACTACTCAAACTCTCTATATCTCAGATCTCATTGAGCCGCACGCCTGCAAGGATCCATCATACGGAAAACTCCATGTTGGCATATATATTGCAGGAATTAAGGATGCCCTCGATCGGGAAAGACAAAAGCACGACGCCCGGCCACCCGATGGTGGCAATGGTCCGTCTGGCAGTGGCGGCGGCAAGCAGGGTGGTCCGAGTGGCGGTGGTCCAGGCAGTGGGGACAGGGACAACCGTGGGGGTGGTCGGGGAGGCGGCCGCAGAGGTGAAAGCGGAGGTAGTAAGAAGTCAAAAAAGAACAAATACTGGGGCGGAGCAGTCAGAAAGATGGCCGCAACTGCGCATGAAATGGCGGTAAAGGTGCATCCTATCTGATGTTGCGATATCATTCACCTAATCGTACATATCAGAGCACCCTGGAACTAGCCAGCGGTCGTAATGTAATCCTGCTCTACCTCCAATATGGCATTTATGATTCATCAGCCCCCTCCACATTTGTTCGCTCCGGTCCAATTGGCTACCCTACGCCACTCCCTTCACGGGAAACCGTCCGACACTATCAGCTCGAAGAATGTCTCACTATTGTCTTGAAGTCCGAGATTGGACATGGTGCAACTGGCCAGGTACTTCGTGGCACACTAGAGGTCGAGGCGTCGGAATGTGTATCGTTGGATGTTGCTGTCAAACTTGCGTTAGCTAGTGAACAGCGCAAAGCCCTGAGGGACGAGTACAAGATTTATCATCAGCTGAGGTCAAAAGGAGTTATGGCCGGAATCACGACACCTCTGGGTTTGTTTGAGGATGTGGAAGGTGGGGCATGTATACTTGTCATGCCGTATGTAGGCGCTCCGCTCGCTGCAACGCCTGAGCTTGTCTTGCCCATTTCATATCGGTGCATTGCTATTTTGTATTGTTCTTATTCACATTTTCTGACAAGTTTGGGACAGGGAAGCAGTTCTTGCAACTTTGGCGGAAATACATGATGCCGACATACTCCACGGCGATCTTAGTTTGGACAACATACTTGTGTCTGATTCGGGTCTGACAATCATAGACTTTAGTCATTCGCGGGTGTGCCCTGATCAAGACGCAAAATATAGCGAATGTTCAAAGCTTTCGTCTCTCCTCGACCGACGTGAAACTCGCTATAGGCGCTTCTCGGCGAAAGGGATATAGACTCGAAACTTCTTCAAAGATGGCATTATTCAGGGCTCAACTACACAGGCGCCGGCAATGAACTTACACTATACTAGTCACTACGTAATGCGAGGGATGCATATTTGGAGATCAACCCTAAGAGTAACTCTTGCCGGAACAAATCCCTGTAAATACCCGCGAGACCCGAACGTCCTGGCGATACTTACGCCATGCATTAGCCACCCATGAGGATTCGGTTCACGCATTATCATGCATTACCACGCATGATCACGATTCACGGCATTTTGTCCATTTTCGCAGAGCAAAATCGGCGAACAACATATATTTAATATCATGACACGACGATATTGTATGTATAAATATCTTGAAAAAAGAAGGTTGCTACATGACCTGCATGAGGCTGTTGAACAAATGCCGTGCCCACGAAGAGTACACATGGACTATGCGCAGCTCAGCATGTTCCTATCCGGAGAAAAAAAAAGAACAAGCAAGGTTAAAAGTATGGACGATCCGAGTCACGCTGTATGGATTTTTCATGTAGGTGCCGAGCCTGGGCGCTCCGGCAGCCCCTCGAACTTTCCACACGTTGCCGCGATAGAGCACATTTGCTGTAGAACTAGATAATGAACTGGGTTCGATATGGCAACAACAGGGGTATGTTAAAAAATCCTTTTCGGGTCTTTTTCTTTCTTTTCGGTGTACGATAGTTCAGCGCGTTGAACGGACGCATAATTAGTCCTCGTTTCGAAGAAATAAGTGACGTTGACACATTGTTTTTGTGGGTTACAATGCTCGTGTTATACTGCGGTGCCTATTGAGTCTGCCGAATAGAGAAAAATGGTCCAATTGGTAGGTGAGTCACTAAAAATACCCGTGGATTGGTTGGGTGGAATTACCGAGAGAGGGAAAAGATTATAAACCAATCACACAAACGTAACTATGGACCCACAAGCCTACACACCTTCTAAATTAGGCAAGAAATGAGGGGCAGACTTGCTAAAGATGGAAATAAAATTAATGACACCAATCAATCGACAGGGTGGCCGAAGAAGTGACGGCAGGGTCCGGGGGGAATGCTAGTGGGGTATATAATACTCTGCGCCCGCTCGTCATGCCCGCCAAACATCTTCCGCACCATGGTCGCTCGATTTGTAAACAACTCCCGCCCCTCTTCTCACTCTCGCCGCTCTTCCTCCTCTTCGTGCGCTCCGGTTAAGCGTATCCTCGGAAAACAAAACAGAATGGCTGTACTACACCAACTCAGGACCCCTCTTTCCAACAAGGCTGCTATCGTCAATCGGAGTTTCGCTACACCACCCGCCGATATGCGAACTCCGCCTACGGCCACCACAACGACGACCCCCTTGACAAACACCCGTGTTCGTCTGCCTCGAACTCTACCCCGCCCTGCCCTTCGAGAAATTGACATGTCCATTGTCGAGGAAGCTTTTCCTCACTTTGCTGGCGTGCCAGCGCAATACATTCGTGATAAGTTGGCAGTCGTGGCCCCGCAGTAAGTGACCATATCTCCAAACTCCGCGTCTATCGAAGACTGATCGACCTTCCTAGTATGCTCGCAGCGCTCCGGTCCGTGCAAGTTTGCCTTCCTGGCCCCGGCCTCCCTTCCGAGCTTGACGTCGAGCTCAACCCTGCTTCGGGGGAAGCACAAGCTAACCCGCCTACCCACATGATCGCCGTTTACTCGTCCTCCGCCGCAGCAGGGAAAACAAAAGTAACACTCTTTCCAGCTCACCAACTGGTTTTCAGCATCCACTGCGCAAACCTACCTGCCCTACCCTCACCTTCAAAACTTCCCATATCAGAAAGGTCGCGCCGGATACCGGTTGTCCCGTTCCGCCTTCCGGTACCGGCAGCGTTCCCTTTACTCTATTCGTATCTCTACACAAAACGCGCCGACGTGCTACTTGCTTCGTTAACCCCGGAACACGAGCAAGATATGGCGTCTCTAACGCGTCTGGCTGCCCTCATTCAGGGCCTATGGCAAAATACGTGTGTTCTGGGCGTCGTTGACCCGGTGTTGTATAACACATTGGATGATGCATGGTGTCGCATTATGTCCTTACTGGAGAAAGCACAGTCATAATATTTTTCATTCCATCCTACTCGCATTGATAGATGTAAGCATATAGACAATAGTGTACTATAACCATAGGATCATAAACATTTAAGTATTATTATAATATTTATTTTGTGCATAGGAAAAACCTGTTTGAAACTGTTTGCCACGGAGTAGAAAAATCGTGACTGTTAGCTCTTCCATGCTCGCGCGTGCTCGGCACCATGTCCTGCGAAGGCCTCTGGTGTCGTCCTTGCATTCGGAAACGATAAACCGGCCGCCACCCAAATTAAGCGGTAAGTACATATTGCCTTACCGTGACTTTCTACCGACCGATGCAGAACGCAAGGTTAAACTCCCAAAAAAACCTCCGGTCCCGACTGGTCCCAATGTCTACGTTACGAACAAGGAATATCTTAAATACATAAGACCTCTATTCTGGTACCGTTGGACCATCAAATTCTTTGCTCGCGATTTATTCCTAAAGGACGGAGAACTCTATGCTGGCGCGTTCAACTGCCCTTACCTCAAACGTGACATGCACTTCTTTGGGGTTGAAAACGCGAAACTGTTCCTGGGAAGGTTAACTAGAATTTGCAGAGCGGCAGGGGTGAGTAGGACTCGTCGTCGTGTTGTGTGTGTGATGCGGATTGTTGACGATTTGGGCGGTTTTTCAGAAAGAGCCTTTTTTGTCCATCCGCAAGGTGACTTATGGTCCTGAATACGATGCGTATCGGATCACAGTCCTTTCGTGCACGCCGAAATGTCATGATGCGCCTAGTCTTTTGGATGCGGATGCAACGCGCATTGGACCTGGAATATCCATCTATGATGCGCGATTTGCTGTTGTGTTGGAAAAGGCATTTTTTAGGTTCCTTTGGACAAAACGCGCGTTTGACTCGCCGTGGAGGCACTTGGTAATCCCGAAAAACGTGGCCAACATAAAGGCGAAGCAGAGGGAGGAGGACCTTGCGCTGTCCAGGAAGGAGCTCGTTCGACATTCATTCGTTCAGACGCCTACACTAGAGGATGTTATTCCACAGCCTGTGCCTGAGCCACTTCCGTGTGTTTCCAACGAGCCATGCACAGACGTTGACTTTGGAGAGACGATTGAGTCGTTATTCTCGCGTGGGTGGTACGTTGTATACAACAACGTAACCGTTAACGTCAATGGAGAGTTCCAAGTGCAGAAACAGCCCGTTCTCAACGGGTTTTTCAGGTTCACCTCATTTCCTGCGACCATGCAGTTCTCCCGCGACGTATTAGAATTGGCAGACGCTGAAAAGGTGAGTTTGTTAATTGTTGTGAGTGGCGGTTGTGATGACATGGTCTTAGATTGCCGTGTCGCTCTGGTCGGACGCGCAGACGGTCACTGTGCAAGGTGTGTCTGAAGTGAACGGGAATATGGTGATGACACGGGATGCACGGTTTGCGACGCTGGTTGAGCAGCTGTTTGTGGACCAGTATTCTCGACACGCGCGTCGGAGTCAGGTGCGGGCGATGAAGTTTCTTGCGCAGCCGCGGACTGTAGAGGAACTCCTTACACACCCCGGAGCGCGATCACACAGGACATACATGTGGGACAAATGGGAGAAGATTGTACATAAACGGCAGCTGGTTGAAAACCGGGAGCGGGAGGTGGCGAGGAGTGTGACAGTCACGGCTGAGTAGAGGATGAATTGTTTTCCAGAATTTTGACTACGTAAATAAAACTCTCATCTGTTTCTTGCCCGCGAGTCGTCCTTCTTTTCTGTCGCTCGTTATGTTCCATCTTTCTTATGATTTCCGCTGGGCTTTTCTTTTCCTCATCCTAGTCGCGGTTATTACAACACGCTACTTCTCACATCCTGCTGCGCTCGACTTTATCGTACACGGCCCCTCACAGTGGTCAAATACTGCCGGTTACCATCAGCCCCATGTCCTCCACAGGGATGTTCGTTGGACCACCGCTGCTACGTCTATTGTTTCAACCGTTACCAGAACCGCGTCAAGCACGGGTGGTCTCGCGACAGGTTCCGGGACAACCACCCTGCCTCCAACGGCAACGTCCGCTCTCCCTGTATCTGCCCAGGCAGTTCCGACCGTCCCGCCTTCTCCCCCGGTTATACCCTCTCCATTCCCTCAGCCCTTCTCCGCCGGCATCCCGACCGATGGCATGACCGTCTCATGCGTCAACTTTTTCAGCAATATGACCAACTCTCTGTCGTTCTGGGCATGTCGACCCTTTTCTCTACTCATGCAAAGCTCGGACGATTTCGTGAACGTTAGTTGTTATCTTATTTTCTCTCGCGGTAGCTAAGCTGATAGTTGTGATCTAGGCACAGACTAACTTGACCCTGCTAAATGAATTGGTGTGGGGAACTTGTAATCCGACGCCTGGAGAAGGACAGTGTATAGATAATTTAGGATGGTTCGCGGACCAGTTGCAGCTATCGTGTCCAAGGGAGTTGCAGTCAGATACGCCGATCGCGGCAGATACGCTGACCGGTGCGTTGGGGCGCTCGTCTGCTTGGGAGACACATAAGCTGATTGTCTTTTTTTTCAGCTCTGCAGGCCTACGGTCTCATGTATAACACCGCATGCATTGTCGACCCTTCGACCAACGCATACTGCTATATCGAAGCGGCCCATAATTCAAATCCGGCCGATTTGTATCTCTACCAGCTGCCTATCGACATCGCATTTCCCAACAGCGCTACTCCGACGTGCTCGTCATGTTCGAAGGATATTTTGAACATGTATCTGGCTGCACTCAATAATTCGACACAGGCGGCTGGTTTACACGCTTTGGCTTCGACATATAATTCCGGTGCAAGAGCGGCTGACACGCAGTGCGGTTCGACGTTTGCGACGGTGAGCAGTAGTGATGCTGTGCCATCGTGGTCCCTCTCCTGGATACACGCGTTGCCGTTCATCTCTCTCGTGCCGATACGACTGCTGCTACTATGACCAACAACAACTATGCTTGTTCAATGCTGATCTATTACGCCATCTACTAGCCTTGTTACTTTCACGCTTAAATTTATGGGATGGTTGGTTTATTCTCGCCTTTTTATGCGCGCATCACTTCAATTCAAATCATTGACATTTCTCTCACACTGCTGGACATGAGCGCAAAAAAGGGTATTTGTGGGTTTATATGGGGCTACACTTGGGTGATTTGTTTCTTTTTTGTTGTATGTACGATGATTTTTCTTTCTTCTCGGTGCCCTCCCTATATTTTATTTAGCTAAAAGAATCGTAGACACGTACCTAATGGATTACAGCCTCCGTGGGCGAATTTGATCTGTGGCGTTTGTTTCTGATCAAGGAACGACCCCCGTCGGTCGGCAAAGCAACAGAGCCGCAGACCGCGTGGTTGCGTTGTACTCCGACGCCACGTACGGGTACCAAGCTGTACCAAGTCATTTGCAGATGACTGTACAAACCTCGCTTCAATTATGATGACGACTAACTATCCACGTCGAAGTTCCTAGAAATAAAATACATGGTATGTCAGTGCTCTGAGCTGTTCCGAATAAGACCTCTCAATCAATAGGTACGTAAGGGACGGCGCCACGATGCTATTTCATCTAGCATGGTACTATTCCTTTGGAGTACTACGTGCGGTGGGCCTGTGTGACTCGCCTATCAAGCGGTTAGGTACATCCTGTCGCGGATCGGGAACTTGTAAGCAACGAATACCACGCTACGACTGTTCTGACATTCGTGAGCTTACAGACTACTCGCCTCTCAATTACTTAACTGTCAACTATCGTTCTGACAAACCGACAAATAGCAGCACGTTTGGTAACGACTTGGTTACCGGTTCAAGATTCAATCCCATACGGAATTATGGTGCTCTTAGTGGAACTGATGCCAAACGACGCTAGGACCTTCAAGGATTCAATCACAACTGAGTACACACGTCGTTGATAACGGAGATTGGACCGGTCGCAAGACAACGTTTGATTGAATCACTTCATTCCACCCATTCCTGATGCGATTGATATTGACTGTTGTTGTTGTTAGATTAGATATCGAAATGCTAGACCCAAGCCGGAGTTGATGCCTTTTTTGCGCCCGTTCCGGTTACTTACCTGTGATAATCGGAGTCATTGGGATATTAATATCTTTGATGAAGAACGTCACTGGAATGCGGTCTAGGTCCCACGTGGGTCAATGATAAAGCAAATACATGCGGATGCGGTATGGCACTCGTAGTAGGAATTCCCACATGTAGACGCCTAGCTGCGGGCATTCCACCCCCTTGAGTTTAACCCACCACCTACTAACTTCACACTCTGTCCGCCAAGTCCCACACGTCGTCCTTCGCCTCGCGCATCCAAGTTTATCTCGCCAGCTGTCCCGTCTCATATTATCTTACCCTTATATCCCGAGCTCTACCACTATTCCGCTCAAGTCAGATCTGTGTAGGCGATTCAAGTTAGCGATGGTGCGGACCACCGGTGCATCTGCTTCGAGTGAGTCAAATACACATCCATCCACTGCCAGAATTTGATCTGCACATAATAGAAGTAGATGCAGAGCACATTGCGATGCTCAGAGAGCGACGGAAATGCAGCCATTTTCGTATTCTCATTATTGGAGAAGCCGGTTCAGGCAAGACAACACTTCTTGAGAAGGCCTGTGGCGTAGCAGAAGGCATAAAGCCCATCATATATGATCAGTGTGGTAAGTGAGCCGGAGTTATGTACAATTGCATGCTCAACAATTTTAGGTAAAAAACTGGGACCTTCTGAAATCCCTCAAACTGAGGTGAGCCACAGCCCACAAATATATAGTTTGACTTCTATTGATACACAACAAAATTGTAGAGTGGCAAACATGGTTTTGAGTATCAGATCACATATCCTGGAAGCAACTTCATTTTCCATGTCTCTTGGGGTTTTGAAGCTGGTAAAAGTGATGAGATGGAGGATGTCTGGAAATTCATTGAGAAGCAAGCTGCAACTGGGTTGAAAAATCAACTACATGCAATTTGGTATCTTTTGATTGGTTTGTTGCATGAATGGATGGTGATCATTCTCATAGGTACTGCATACCCATGGACAGTCCTCGGCCTCTTTCATCTTCAGAACTTCAGTTCTTTAGTAAAGGGACAGGGAAAGGTAAATGTCCCTATTCATCTACTTATAACTTAACACTGATTCATAAAATTATCAAATGCCAAACTATAATATGCCAACTTTTAAAATACTTTCACAGTTCCATTGGTGGCCATATTCACCAAATTTGATGCTCAAGTAATTCAGGAATATGTGAAATTAACTGATATAGAAAATGATAAAGATAGGTGGACCAAAGCCAAGGTCAATGCTGAAAACATTTTTCAGGAAGTCTATGTGCCTAAAGTCAGGAGTACTCTGCATCCTCCAAAAGAATGGCTACATTTGGAAGGTAGAGATGATGAATATCACCAGTTAAAAAATACATCTCATTTGGCAGATTTGGATGTATATGAGAACAATGGTCTTGATTTGACTGAGAAGACTGCTGCTACAATTGATGATGTTCAATTGCATCAACTGTTTGTTTCAACACAAATGAACAATCTTCATCTTTGTGTTCGATCTGCACTTGAGTAAGAGTAATGCTACAAATACTAATTTCAAGCTTTAACAGTCTCCAGGCATGTCCTACTAATTCAAAGTGAACCCTCAATGGACAGAGTCATGTCCACAGTCTTCAGCATGTTTCCACATTACTGGGTACATTTCCAGATCCTCAATGTTGACACAGATAAATCTGATACATGTGAAAGGTTGACAGAAGAGTAGGTTATCTTCATGCAATGAACAATGTACTTTAAAAAATGTGCAGCGTGGTGTGAGTGTTTGTGTTATTCTATGATGAAATGCCTAATTAAATAACATGGATGGTGAGTAGAATGTATGTAGATCACCATTATTTTTGCATAAAGGACTTATGATCCAACATCTTAAACAGCATGATGAAACAATTGTGAGTAGCTCATATCCTTTCTGTGCCAGCTCTGATGCCATAGATGACAGGAAGTAAGAGGCTTGAATATTCAAGGGTTTCAGTGAACTCTAACCTCATTACAAAATAGGAGGTGGGGATACTCCACTGTTACTGCCAATCTCAGAACATTTCATACCATGACAAGCAGAGAGTGAGTAAAACTGATTCTTTATTATCAGGCAGAATACTAATTCTTGGGTTATTAACAGGATGTGAGCAACACTAGACCTTTACCACATCATACTTACTAAATTGCTAACAGAGAGTGGGTGATTGTCTACTTTTCTGCCTGGAAGATAGCATCACTGGCATTCTTGTATGATTAGCAATTTGTGGGTGATCACTGGAGTTTCTGTCAGCTTCCATCTTACATACCTTGCCATGGTGGGCAGCATGTTAGTGCCACCATGTTTCTTCAGATGATAGGCTTATTATCTCATTTCATCTTATGACCAGCAGAGAGTGAGTGAAAAGTGCACTTTGTACAAAGAGCCCTTTCATGCCAAAACAAACAGAAGGTAAATCTTTTTCTTTCTCATCAATAGTCTTTGCCAATTTTCACCCTATGGATATCAGTTTGTGAGGTGACATTACCCTGCATTCCTTCAAGTAGTTTACATGACATCATGGCCCACAACTGACAGTTTGTATGTGACACAACTTTCTCATCCCATTATATTTTATTCACATGGTCAGCAGAAAGCAAGTGATGTCACATATACAGTCCTTGTCTCATGTTGTCTTATGATTTACTTTAGAGAGTAAGTGGCCCTTCTGGCCCTCTTCATATTTTATGCCATGGCATGCAGGAAGTGAGCATACTTTTTATGCAATGAGGCCTGAACTCATACCATCATCAATAGAGGGTGAGTGTACTGCATTTGTTCCTGATTGACAGTCCTTCTACACCTCTACCCAGAAAGTGAGTAGTGGTGTAGTTTTTATCTTCTAAGGCAGTCACACTATGCCATTCATGCTCATGGCTAACAGAGAGCAAGTGGCAATACACTTTAGTTGATATAGTTCATCATTCTTATCTCACAAATAACAGGAAGTGAGAGATCTACTCTTTTCTATTCTGCAAGGTATTCCTGAGCTCAAGTCACAACTAACAGCTTGTGAGTGATTTACAGCCAGACAGGTATCATAACATCACATTCTATATAACAGGAGGTATGAGTTGTTACACTACTTTCAGTAGGCTACAAATCTCATCCAGCAACTACAGAGAGTAAGTGACATTGCAATTCTGCCAGACAGTGTGTAATTTCATCTTATGGTAATCAGAGAGTGAGTGGCATTACACACTCTTGCCTGCCGGGTATCTGATCTTATCCTACAACCAACAGAAAGTGAGTGATGCTACACTTTTTCAAACATAGCATCTTGAAATAAATTCAACAGCAAGTGAGTTCAAGGTTTATTTATTGCATATGATTTATTTTAAAATATATACATAGATTGTACATAATTCTCACACAGTTGTCAACTTGTTCCTGATAAAACTTTACAGGTAAGAAATGGCAGTACACTATGTGACATACTGATCTCCATCATATCAGCTTGTATGTTTACTGCTGTGTTGAACTTCAAGTTCAAATCCCCCTCTTCTTCAGTTTGCTCTTTTCACTTTGTTTGGAGGCCAATCAGCCAGGCCTTCAGTGAAGTTTTCAGTAACTGTAAGAATTATCATTACTTCCATGACAGACATGTAATATTTCTGTGACCAGCCTACAGCCTGCCAAGTATTAGTTGGTAATGTTGGGTATTTCATCTGTTTCCTAGGCTAACACCCCAAAGCAATCAATGTCATTTCCACACTATCATTCCAAGTAATGAAGCCATTCCAGGAATCCATTATGGATGCCCTGGAACAGTTTAAGAGACAGAACCATGTAGAAAAATTGAAAACTCAGATTACTTCTGAGTCTATACCCACTGACCACAAGAAATTGATTAAATTCCTGTATCTTCAGATCATCTGTATATGATGGGCTTTGATGACATGTGAGCTACAGCACTTCATTTACACTTCACTCAATTTATGCATGCCCATTTTTGCTATCATCTACCAGCTCTACTTGCACTTCCAACCTATCTGTGCTTTTTTTTGTTGTATCAACAATACCAAAGTTCCTTTTGCTGATTCATGTACCTACATGATTTTCAATATTTACATATTTGGTGAGAGGGAAGATCAAAACAGAAAAATAATAGGCAGCAATTTCTAGGGAATGTCCGGGGGTATACCCCTGTCATTCCATAGCAATTTCAGTCCAAGTTTCCACATCAAATCAACTGATCATACCAATTCACCTGTACAACATCATATTGACATGATCATTGGTCTTCTACTATAGCTCACATACCTCAGTGATGAGGAAAAGATTGGGGATGTTGCCATCCTTATGATTAATTACATACATAACTTCTAGACTTAGTGGGTTAAGACTGAAGCAGGCAAACAATGGCTGGAACCACAAAACTGCCCTTACTATGCCAATAGTTGATGAATCCAAGTCATCAAATGTCAAGTCACTTACAAGTAGAAATGCAGGTATCACTGGCAAGCCTTAGTAACCTCCTAAATTGTGTCCTGAAATTTGGGATGTTTTGATCCTGTGAAGCTAGGCAGGATTATGTAGATGTGAGCCAGGCCCTCTAAACATAAACAAAGCCTCAGGATGTCAGTCTGAGTCCTGACAGACAAAATAAACACAAGGGAACTACTCAGCCTACTACTCTTGTGCCAACAATCCAGTCTTGCTGGCAGGGGCCTGCTGTCCAGACCCAGAATAAGCCCCAACATCTGGCACATGAGCAACAGCAGATGGGTGCCAGTTTATCCATTAATGATCATATTTAAACCATCCCAATTCTTCGACATGCCCACCATATCCACATAATGCGAACATGGTACTATTATACTAATGCATTATGTGCCTGACAGGTCACAGACGGAGTATGAGTGGCAGGTGTTGAACGTCGAACTTCTCCATGGCAACAAGCGGAGTAAATTCGGAAGAGGTACCGTGTGCTTTAACTTCTTACTCGTGCCACCACCGAGGTCAACCAGTGGATGACTAGGAAGTATTCCCTAGTAGTACTCAGTAAACAACTCCCCGGAGAGGGCTGCGAAGGCCGGTTGTCTATTGAGACCAAGATAATAAGTGGAGCTAGAGTCGGACCTCGGATCTTTCCCATGTCATCGCACTATTGCCATAAATGTCATCGGTCATAGCGCCACTTGCTGTGCTCACTGATATTAGACGGTGCTAAGCCACAAGTACGCGACCACTAATTTGTGGACAAAATGTTAATGTGTGTTTGTGTGGCAGGCCGCAGGCAAAGTCGTTGCCCAAAGTCGAACCTCGGTTCCACCGTCACGTTGATGATTTTCTTGGCAGCCTAACATCATATATGTAGGGTTGTCGTCCTTAATGCTGTGCACACCATTCCAACTATCTGTAACTCGTACGTAACAAGTCATCCTAATTGGACGTGCACAGGGCCACAGGCCACACAACCCCCGTGTTGATGATCTACTTACCTGGCTCTACATACTTTGCGGTATGAACCATCCCCACGGTCTTTCAATTCGTAACGAAGCATAAAAGTGGACTAAGGTGTTAGGTTCCTTAGGCCCCTCAGGCTTCAGTTTCAGAACCTCTCCATGGCGAAACTCACTTCAACCTCTATTCTTTTTCTTTTCGCGAGCCTCATCGCCTACTACGCATTTGCGCTTCCCCTCCTCCGGCGAGGCATCGATCAGCTCGAGAGTGATCTGGAGCTCTTCTTTGGGGATACTGATATCCTATCCGATTCAATAGCTTCCTTTAACCCGGTCCCTAGTCGGATAGAACCGGTGAGTGATTTCCAGTTACTAGAGCCACGAATCCAAGCCTCACTTCCATATGTTTCTTAGCACGTTCAGACTCTCCCCTCCGAGTTCGCGCTTACCAACAACGATCTCCAACAGTGCATCGATGATCTCAACGTGAGTAGTTCAGCCAAAGGGCGGGCTTCGAATGCTTATCTGATTTCTTGTCATTGCTTTTTCGAATAACAGAAGATTAAAAGGATCAATATCGTCGATGCAACTATAGTGCTCAAATTGATGCACGACTTTCAGCCTAGTATTACAGGAATGCTCAAGAATGTACGAAGTAAGAAATCTGCTTTTAAGAAACTGAACATGGTCTCCTTCATTTTGGGGGAGCTGGAAATGTTGCAAAGTGGCGTTGCGGGGTTGATGGGTGAGCTGACGAGAGTAGTTCCGGTTTGTAACTTCCTTTGTGACGCCAATTTCGCTGATAGCGGCAATTACCAGTCCCAATTTCAAGGCGAAGCAAGGAGTCTCCAGGCCAACATGGGGGCAGCATTCCACCAGACAATTTCGCTTTTGGAGTCGTAGAATAAGTACAAACCCCAGATTACAACCTTTCGTATTAATACAACGCGATATTGGTGTTATGATACGAGTGGGGTGAAGTTTTGAGCTTTAACTGTTGGCCTTTCGACGACCGTGCATCCATGCAAGGAGTATTTCAGATATAGCATAGGAGAAAAAAGGAAGCATACAATGCTCACGGCGCGAATACCAACATGCGTCACTTGGAAGTTGGTCAGCAATCGCTCGCAAGGAACGAGGACGAGCAAGTAAACGAACCTCATGGAGGCACCACGCCGAATCCGACAGCTTAACATTAAGCGTCACCCCGATTTCACCTTGCATGCGTGTCCGATTGATTTCTGATATTCGGTATTTCATCAAGTGGAGGATACGCGAGATTTACCAGCGCAACCTGAGTAGCCCAAGGATAACGCAACGGGCTCAAATACCAGCAGTTCAGCGGTGGGATGATGAGCGATTTGCATTGTCACGGCGCGTGTCAGCACAGCACCCTAGAGCAAGCTCAAAAAAGCACTTGCAATCATCTCAGAAGATCCACTCAAAGTATCTACAGCGCGTCCACGTTAGCCTCCGTTCTTCAAGCTCTAGGCAAATTACGGTTGCTCGTTCCACTCACAGCACTAAGGCCACGGATTGTAAAAGACAAAGGACCCTCTTATTAGGATGAGGATAGGATTGCCTTGGTAACCGATGGTCCACTGAACAATTACTGAATGCAGATCATCGACATTGAGCGCTAGAGCGGAGTAAGTAGAGCGGTGATGACAGTGATTGCCGAGACTCGCGCGTCACTGTCAGTGTGACTTACTAACCCGTTCAAGCCCTCTAAGGCGGGACCTTTGAAAAATATTATGATAACCCTGTCGTCTCCTATGAGATAATATATAAAGGCGAATCAAACTGGCAGGTGAGCCAGTTTTCCCGTCCTAAATTTTTACCCTCTCTTCCGACCATGGCTAGATTTGCCTCTGTCGCTCTCTTAATCTTTCTCGCCACTCTCATTGGCCACGTATTCGCACGCCCTATCGTCAAACGGAACGTCAATCAGCTCGAAGGGGATCTTGAACTCTTCAACGGTGATATTGATGGCCTGTCTCAAGCTATAGATCAGTACACTGTCAGCTCTCACACGGCAACGCCAGTGAGTGACTTGTAATTATTGAAATCAGTTGTTGCTGACATTTCCTCCGCCTTCCATCTATTAGCAATCAGATCAACTTCCCTCCGCGTTTGAGACTAGCAACAGTGATCTCCAACAGTGCATTAATGATATAAATGTAAGTACATTCGCCCGATCGCTATTTCAGAGTGCTAACGTCCTTGGCGGAATTACAGAGCATCACGACCATCAATACTGCTGACGCGGAAATTGTGCTCAAATTAGTCAAGGACTTTACACCCAACATCACGGGAATGTTGAAGAATCTGCAGAAGAAGAAGGCTGCCTTCCGTGAATTTGGTATAGCGCCATTCATCCTGTCGCAGGTTCAAAGCTTGTACGGTGGCGTGACGAAGTTGATAGATACACTGGATAAAGTGATACCGGTATGTAATCCTTTTATTGTGAAATTCTGCGCAACTGATCAATGTATATTATTACCAGGCCAACTCCCAAGGTGTGGCGAACGCTCTTCAAGCCAACATGGGACCCGAATTCCGAAAGACAATTTCGCTATATTCTTCAAAGTAGCATTACTGCTAATTCAAAGTGTAGAGCACAGACCCCTCATTTATTCTTGTTCTACCTGGATCGGAAGCGAATAATACGTCGTGTTATCGTGACAACGTAATGAGAACGTGGTGCTCCCATCTTCGCAAAGATTAACAGATGGCTTTGAGTGCTTCTCGGTACATCATTCTACATAACCTCAATCAATTACGCAATACGTACGTATCCTTTGCCTGCTTGCCGGAGCGCGTTCGATCTCTCATACACGCGTCGGCGCTGGTCTGGATTCCCCATGGGCGCGGAATCATACTCACAGAACATAGCAGCTCCTATTCTTGCGTCGATGGGTGACGCGCCACCTAGGCTTGGGTTTCCCAAACAAAAACTAATTGTGGCCGAAAACAAAGGGTACACAATTTCTATGGTTGATCAAAAATCGGTGTCTGTTGAGCGCTTTGAGCGCCGATCACGGCTATTACTATTAGTATTACGGAACCGGACGCGGTGAACCGGTGACTTGCCAAGCTACTCGTACCCACACTATCCCCCCATGCGAAGCTGTGGCCTATGCCATAAATGCGATCAGACCACAGAGAGCAGAAATACGTTAGAACCTCATCTCAGGTGTGTAGTCCACCAGCGAATACAAAAATTTACGTCCTTTTCCTATGTGCAAATACTTAGTTGATGTAGGTGGAGCTTTTTCATTGTAATGTATGGGCGCTGTCACGATGAAGCACCAGGAACGAGACTAAGCCCCTGTGATCTGCCGAGGTTTAATAACAACCCCTGTGCCATGAGTATAAGGCAAGTCAAAGCATTATTACTCAGTCTAAGGTGCGCTACCACAGTAGTCTGACTCTCTATCATCTGTCTCAACATTTTACCCTCAGGAGGGCAAACCTATGGCTAAATTTGCCCATGTCACTCTCTTGTTCTTTCTCGCTACCTTCATTGGCCACGTTTTAACACTTCCTCTTCTCCGACGGGACGACAATCAACTTGAACAGGATCTTGAGCTTTTCAACGGCGATCTAGACAGCCTGTCAGAAGATATCGACGCATACTCCCGCGTTAGTCCAGATATACCAGTGAGTGACTTTTAACTGTTGAAATGAATCATAGTCGACTCCGCCTAGCAATCAAATCAACTCCCCTCTGCATTTGATACTAGTAACAGCGATCTCCAAAAGTGTATTGACGATATAAATGTAAGTATTTCGGTCACATAATTGAATACTTCAGAGCGCTAATAAACGTGCTCGTTTCGTTACAGAGCATTACAACCATTCAGACAGCTGATGCGTCAATTGTACTCAAATTAGTAAAGGACTTTACGCCTACGATTACAGGAATGTTGAAGAATTTGCAAAATAAGGTGGACATTTTTGAGGAATTGGGCATGATCCCGTTCATCCTGTCGCGGGTTAAAACCTTGAACAGTGGTGTTTCAACATTGGTGGGGGCGCTAGAGAAAGTGATACCGGTTTGTCATTCTCCTTACAAGGTGAAAGTCTGCGCGGCTGATTACTAACCATTATTATCAGAGCCAGTCTCAAGGAGTGGCGCGAGGTCTTCAAGCCCAAATGGGTCCGGCATTCCAAAAGACAATTTTGCTATATTCAAAAAAATAGGCGAATTAGGTACCAATTATATAACAGTATGGAACACAGACCCCCGTTTGGCCTCATCTTAGTAATTTGTTGTATTTCGGCACACCGCGTAACAAGCGGCGCGCCCAAGCGGCCCCGAGGGACGCACAGTGAAATGCTTGAATTGAGCTTTGTGGGCGCTGCGATTTGTCATGATGCACTGGCGGTAGGACGGTCCCACGCCAGGGATCTCAGCGAAAAATGTTCCAGATACAGTGGGAAGGGTATGACATTCCTTGTTCTCAGATCACATGGATGAATTCGACATGCAATCCACGCCCCCTCTACTCCCGATTGTCATTGATACGAAGGGCTTCTCCATCTGTGGTTCACCTGTTCAGATGGGAAACAGCACCTCAATCCCATGTGTGCTTCGCACATTATTAATTGCTTTTGATGAGCTGACAGCGAGATTTGTTGATTGGCGCTCGACCGTGGATTTGGTGCAAGCATCAGTGTTCTTGGTGCGCCATCCCGCCCACGTAGTGGTTACCCACCGTGTTCAATAACGTATACGCGTTCGATTTTCATTGCGCCAATGGACGTGACAAGCTAATCACACCATGCTCAGCTGCCCATGTCCGCAACCGTGACGCACCTTCTACACCTGTTTCGCATGTGGAGCTCTTGAGAACCGGGAATACTGCGGATAACATTACACGTTTATGTCAGGATCAAATACGCTAACGAGGGAATAATGATGGACACCGGTGGGTGAATCACGTAGCAACAAATTGACTTACGGCACGATGCGACATGTAAGAATTTTGAACATTGTTCTTTCCCATCCAGGGTTCTCTGCCCGAAGAAATATAAACCGAAATGGAACACATTCCCCCATCTTTCGCATCTCCACTAGCCAGCCAGCTCTACAATGAAGGTTGCACTCACAGTTCGTTTACCTGTTCCTTGCAACTTCAACAAGCGTTATTGCGTACCCTCTCCAACGGAGGGGTGACCCTACCCAGTTCTTTGCCTCTCTGGGCAAGCTCAATACTGATGTCACCAACTTCAACAATCACGTACCTGATGACGGCGATATCTTAGACCTACTGCTGGTTGGTATCCTAAGATTTTCTTGTTGAATCGAATGCTCATTTTTACCAGCTCGAACCTATCTTGCAGCTCATTGGTTTAGACTATCAAGACTGTTCTGACGCTCTTAACGTCCGTAGTGCCAGTTGTTACTTCGGGTTTGCACGCTAATTTTGTGTTTTGTGGTAGCTCGCCGGTCCCCTCTCCGATAGTGATGCGCAGAAATTCGTCGATGAATATATACCCATTTCTAACTCGTTCTCGAATGGGTTGAACAAAATGGCAACAGCCCAAAAGAACGCTCCGAACCGTAATGGTGGCGTTTTAGGAGCGTTAGGGACGTTCGTCGGTCAGGTCGGCAATTCCGTCAATCAGTTCTTGCACACTGTGGGTGGTGGCCGCGGTAATGTACCGGTACGTGAATTTCTTCCACTACATTATATTTATATTCTGACACGTGTTGCAGGCCCAACAGGCCAACGAGCTCAACCCCAGTAACAGCGAATTGCAACAGGCTCTCCAGAATGCCGGATCGGCTTAGAACAGTTGTTCTCTTATTTCATTTATGATACCTGTGTGTCGTACAGTACCCCCCGGACTATTGTTGAAGCTGGTGCTTCGCGTAATGAGTTTGCAATGTCATTCGTTCTCTGTAATCGTTCTCTGAAATAGAATGTGACCGATGTCACTCACTACAACGGCAGGTGTACGTCGCATACATCTATGCAACAATCTGCAGGTGATCGGCTAGCTAGGATGTGCTAGGTGAGCTCGTTTGACTGCTGCGTAATGCCTGACTCAGTACTGATGCGCAGAGTCTCTATCCTAGTCATCTCGTGTTTAACCGATTCCGTTCTTTCACTGAGGGGTGCATGGCGCCTTGTCTCCGTATTAGAGAGCCCGCAGTGGTTCTCGCCTTCAAAGGTGTCAATGTAATTGACAAGTTGACGAAATGTTTAGCTGCCCACGTACAGGCGGCGAAGCACCATCCGGACATCAATTCAATTCATAGAAGAGGGCAGTTCAATTGAAGAAGAATTTGGAATGTTCTTTTTTTCTCAACCAGTGTTTCAGGTTGTATAGATGTGCCTCCCATCTTCTGAAATTGCTCTTTGAACTGTCTTTGGTACTGTGCTTGTCCTATCGTGATACTACATACGTTCAATTGTGGTATTATTATCTTGGGAGCATTGCTGTGCTGGCAATGGGCGCTGGGATAAGTAATTGTGCCAACAAAAGCGTGACTCGGCGCCACCAGTTCTTGACGACAACGGCTTCGTCACTGAACTGTCTTGTAGCTGGTCTACAGACAACCCACAGTACCCATATTCTTTCACAGCAACCCGCAGGTGATTGACATCTTACTGTAAGCTATTTTCCTGACACTGCCTTATACCCCAACTGCGCAGCTCTACTATATAACCACGCATTTATTCCATCGACTCCGCTCTCTACTGACTTCCCGTTCCGACTCATCTCCCAGATCCAAGCCTCTCCAGGCGAATCCTCGTTCGTCCCCCAACGTTTCCATGGCTCCGCATCTCCGTATTCTGGCTGGCCCGTCTCCGGATGCACTTACACCTATAACCCACCTCGTCAACACCTCCTCGTCTTTCAAATTCTCTTCTGAATTGTTCGAAGGCGAGATTTCGGTGCATATCAAGGACTTTGTGGACGATCGTGGTGAAACGCGACGTTCCGACTACTTTGATAGGGAGGATAGACAAGGTATAACGTGGAGCATACAAACCTCTGGTGAGCATCTTGTGGAATCGTTCGAATGACCGCCCAAGTTGACCAATGCGTTCGCGGATCAAGGGAGGTTCCTGGTTCCTCGAAACGCTGATGATATCATGTTCGGTAATATCTTCGAGCGGCGGCTACGCCTCCCACGGGGATCCAGCGCTGCTCTCAGGTTTATGAAGTAAGTGCGGAATCGAGTTGCTTGAGAGCGATAATCATATATTTTGCAGATTGATCGACCCTACGCTCGAACACGATCTAACGTCTCAGACAAAGCCTTGGGCGCTCTCCCCTCTCGTAGCGACTATGCCATACTGTTCACGCAAGTACGTGGATGAGGCGATGAATGCATCGCCGCGGAGGCCCGGCATGTTGAGAGAGATGTCGATGAACAGTCTGAATGGCATTGATCTCAACGCTCCCAGGAAAGAAAAGAAACGCAAGAATCTGAAATTTGAAAGTTCCTCGCATAGACAAAAGTATTTTAGGGACCCAGAACGGAGGAAGGAAGTCGAGTTTGGGCCTGACGTGAGTGTTTCTGCTGGCGATCTGGGTCTTGTATGTCTGATCGGGCTTTTTAGGAGATTATCTCTTCCGATTTTTGTCATGGGTTCCTCGAGTTTAACCCATCGCTTGCTCTCAAGCTGCCAGTTGGTCTATCCTTTGATCTGGTGCGGTATTGGGATAAGCACCCGGTCAGATTTGTTTGCTGTGAGCGGAAGAAGGGAATGGAAGGACGGCGAAGACCCATGGGGTCGCGTGTTTTGGTGTGTCATGATTGAAATTGCAGAGCGATAATGTATTGGATGCATGGCGTAACGTATATTGAGACAATATCCTTGTAGTTCGTTGTACGACAAATGGACAGACTTTCATCAGCGGAAGAGTATAGTGTAGTGTAATTATAGTGATAGAGAGAGTGCAACAAGACCAGGACGATAACACCATCGATTAGTCAAAGGAAGCTCTACTAGGCCTGCTGGCCACCACGAAGGGCAAGGACGAGATGTAGCACGGCACCGGCTTCGACGTTGAAATCGTTAGCCGTCTTGTCGTCTGACCTAGAGAAAAGTCAGTTCCTTTTGCAATCGTGGATAGCTCAGAGTGACTGACATTTGCCGACCACGAAAGATGAGTCGCTGTTGTTGTGGTGGCACGCCAGACTGCTCTTCGACTTTCTCCTTAATACGCGTGATCTGGTACAGTAAGAGAGTATATCAGGAGGGGTGTTGCAGTTGAGACAAAGGAGGAAGCACAGAACCTGGTCCGACGGATCGATGTCGAGTTCGATCTGAAGAAAGGTGAAGGGTGAGTGAGGGGGTTGATAATCTTGGGATCGTGGGTGATCTGGGACGCGTACCTCCTTGCCTGTGAGTGTCTTTGAGGTGATGGAGAGTCAGGATTGGGAGGGTTAGAAGGGATGAGCTGACTCACCTTGACTTTGATCAACATGGCGTCTAATGTAGAGTTGATGAGGACTGGCTAACGAGTTTTGAAGTGTTACATTTGTCACGCTTAGTACGCCGTCTATGATAGTTTTAGTATACCCTACGTCAAACGGTTCCTTCTAGCGCTCATCTTCGACAGATTCAATCCATTCAAATGCTGTTGCGAATGATGAGTTACTGAGTCTTTGTTTCCTCGAGTGCCCAGGGCATTGGCGTTGTATCATAAGACAAACTCTATATTGCGCTCAGGCTCGTACTGCCGACAGATCACTGCCTGTGATTCCTGCAACAGTCTGCATCTGTACATGGGCCATCGCGACCATCCCTGTAACACGAAGATCAGACAAGTAATTCAAGACTCGATCTCGGTCTCTGGGGGAGATCGAAAGGAGCAATGACGCAATCAGATTATCCTATTATAACCGCAGCCGGCGCACCGTTAACATGCAGGGCAGTGTACGCAGTTTGCGTGGCATCTTGTTTGCTGTCCACCATCATCAATGGCACCTCATCTCCGGGTCCTCGTAGGCCCCTGTCCAAGGACACTTGTGCCTATCACTGATATAGTGAATACCTCTGCATCGCACAGAGTTTCATCAGAACTGTTTGAAGGCGAGATTGCTGTACATATCAAGGATTTTACGGACGAAGAAGGCGTTATCCGCCACTCAGACTATTTTCAGAGAGAAGATCGGCAGGGTATAACATGGAGCATTCAAGTTTCCGGTGAGCTTCGGGCATACTACACCCTATATGCGCATATAGTAACCGTCAGATACAAGGACGATTCCTAGAGCCGTATTCTGCTGATGATGTACTCTTTGGAAACGTGTTCGATCGACCGCTGTATATGCCGTGGGGCTCCAGTGTTGCCTTGAAGTTTATGCAGTAAGTTGAATCAAATCATTATATTCACGCTTCATGTTTTTCTGATACTCCGTTAGGTACATTGATCCCACTCTCGAACATGACCTTTGTTCGCAAACTAAACCATGGGCATTATCGCCGCTCATTGCAACAATGCCACATTTTGCACATAAACGTATAGAAAGTGATTCCGGAGAATTAGACTTTGGCTCTCCATCGCGTTCGTGGAATGATTCTACGGGAGAATTATATCAAGCATCAATTAAGGAAATCAGCTCATCGGAATCCAGCGAATCCAGTGCATCGAGATTCAGCCAATCACCAGATAAACTTCTTTATGCAGACGTCGATGACGCTCAGCCAGCTATGGTGAAGAAGCGCAGGAAGAGGGCAGCACGTGTGACTGACTTTCAGTTTGAAACTGCTGCCGAAAGACGTAGTTATTTCAGCAAGACTGAACACCGGCGAGCGATCCAATTTGGTCGCGAAGTGCGTAGCTTTCCTGTGATTATTCACGCCCCCTTTTGAAATTCGGCTTTAGGATATCATAGCAACCGATTTCTGCTATGGGTTTATTGAGTTTAATCCGAGCATAGCATTGCGCCTTCCTGGAGGGCTGAGCTTTGACTTGATGCGATACTGGGATGGGCAGCCGGTCAAGTTTGTGTGCTGCGAGCGCAAGAAGGATGACTCGGAGGGGGTGGCATGGGGACGAGTGTTTTGGTGTGTTGTAATTGAGCAGGCGTAGAATACCAAAGTGTTGATAAGATTGTGACGTCAAGATCGGCAATGAGCGGCAGAACGGTGTAACCCATAATAGCCTCCGGCGCTGGACCGCGGTCCTGGCTTTGCGCGATTTGCTGTCATCTCGCATGTTGGAATGAACGACGACCGTCCCTTAGCCATTCAGGTCCGTCGCGTCCTTTGTCTCGCTTGAGCGCCCTTCATCATACCCCTGCTTAGGCTCTAGCGTCCAAGTTCATCAAAAGAGTGGTGCTTGGGCCGAGGTTCAAATCAAACACACTCAGGTCGAGGCATGATAGCACCCGTTACCCCTACTCACAGCATCGAAGTCGCATGAAATCGGAGGTCGCAAGCACAGCCAGTCAAGACGACGAAGCCAGCGCGCGCAACTCTTATAAGCCGTATATGTCTCAACCTTTTTTCAATTTAGACAGCATGGTCGTTGAGCCATTTGTCCCCGCAGAAACTCATGGTTCAATGCAAGCTTTGCATCAAGCATCCGAAGTCTCCGATAGCGAAGCTTCCTCGCCACGCACCTCGGCTTTACCCGACAGTCTCGCTCAACTTTCCCGGACTAGGGCGATTTCAACGCCTATGAATACAGAATGGAGTCATACTCTGCCGCCGAAGGTTACCACCTGCATCGGTTATGCTAAAAATAACACCAATGTGAATTTGTCGGATAGTCGCGGCAATAGAGCGGTCGGTCATGAGGACAATGTCACACTTTACAGTAATAACATGCAAGGAATCCAAACACGGAGCATGCTATCCGTGGATGATGACGAAGATAATGTACCATTGCAAGTTCTCAAAGAACAGGCAAGACGGAGTCAATCGCATGCTACAGGACAACTCCCTGGATCGTCCATCGACGAACCAACAGCTGCAGAAAACATGTCACCTGAAATTGTCATATCTCATCCAGACGATGTGCAGTTTATGCATGAAAAGGGTACGAGTAAATTACGTTCATTACTATTGCATACCCAAGTTTTATCTTAGATATGACAGCTTTAAACGACGCAGCCGACTCCGATCGTAACGCTTCCATTGTACTACAGGATTTCCAAAGAGAGGCGCTACAGCCACTGGTGCTGCCCGATATCGGACCTGCCTCGTCGTTAACGTCTCTTCGGACCGTTAATTCGGATTCGGCATCGCATGAACCTAGCTTTACTTACATTCCGAATTCTTCCACGTTATCCTCTCCATTCCCAGCCCGTTCACGTCCTAGTCCCAAAATCGTACTGCCTGTAACTTCGCCTCGCCTCTCATCTCGACGCATAAGCATGCAAGACAAGGATGGTAACCTTTGTAGCTTGCGCTTTTCGCCCACCATCGTTACACGCCATCCTCCACTGCCATTGAAGCTGCCCACACTTCCACCGCTATCGGCCACCTTTATAACCAATATTGGTCAAAATACTGACAAACGAAAGCGCGATAACCGAGCTAGTATAAGGAGCATGCCTGCTTTGCCACGGAGTGGTACAGGCCGAGGCGTTGGCGGACATGAAGAAGAAGAGGACCATGAAGATGATATGGAAGACGCTATTGATGAAGAAGGCGATGATGATATTCTGCAAGGTGAAGAAGAGGGGAGGGCCCTGTCGAGAATCGACCGCTCGGACACGAGATCATCATCTAGCGCCGGCAGCGATTGTAGCATGAGAAACGACTCAAGGACGTCTTCATATTCCACGGCTCAAGGAGAAGCGGGACAAGAACAAGAACAGGAACATGTGCAAGAGTCATATAACCGAGGCACCCTGGGAGAGTTTTTGCCCCGGGTGGACACGACGAAACTAGACGTTTCATTTCTAGAAACGCCTCCCACACCATTATTAGAAACAAGCAAGGGTAAAGCGAAAGACATTGATGCCGCTACGCCAACGGAGCGCTCACAAAGCGATTACTTCTCTTGGGCCGCGGGGGGTACCGCGCGTGCTTCTTCAAGCACGTTGGTGTCAAACAAAAGGTCCTCAATGTATCAGACCAGGCCATTGTCATTGGCACGGACCCGTAGTAGTATGACGCCATTACACACGCCTATTCCTGGATTCGCGACCCTAAAAACTCTGCCCCTGCCACCCCTGGCCGATGCGGCAAGACCTGGCATGTATAAACATGCGTCGCAGAGTATGATCAATGTTAATTTGAAGTCGCATGAAGAGGTACCACCATTACCCGTGAGTGACGGCGAGTCGGAGATGGACAATAATGGTGGTGGCCTAACGGAACCTGCGGAGAGCAAAGGGAGAGAAAAGAGGCTTAGCAAGGTGTCCCTAATTGAAGAACCACCGTCACCCAAGATCCTACGCCGAAGAAGGTCAATGCCGTCATATTACGGGCCAACCTCACCGCCACCTCCTTATCCGACATTTGCGCCATTCCCGGGCCCGCGTCGACCGTTGATACAGCCAAGAGAGGACGAAGGGATGGAGAAGCTCCCACCTTACAATAACGATATTTACTTAAAGGCGATATTGCCACGGAAGATGGAGTTTTCAAAGCCGGGTGTGCAAGCCAAAGACAGGAAGTGGAGAAGAGTTATTTGTGTATTGGAAGGGACGATGTTTCGAGTGTATCGGTGTCCAGCGAGCGTCGCAGGGGTATCGGCCATTGAGAGCTGGTGGGAGAGAAAGGTGGGTGTGGGTGACGTGAGTAATTCACGTCCCCACACATCACTGCGACGACTATCATCCATGGGCCGTCTGCCCGTTCAGCGGGAGGGTCGGGAGGGTTGGGAGACGATCAAAACAAGGAGGAACCACGGAACCTGCCTAGGGCGACTATAGCGATAACACCAAAGACGGAGCCTAAGCGATCGAGACTGACTGTGCCTTTCCTCAAGTCGGTGAAGGCGCACGTGCGGTCTCGTAGCGACGGTTCACATGAAGCCTTAAGGCCGGATTCATCGCGGGGGTCGGTGAACTATATGAGGACGCCTGGGGGTAGTTTGTCTTCTCGGGCGCCTTCACCTGCGTCAGGGGTTATGTCGTCGGCGGGATCGACACGGTCGAGTAACAACGGGATGCAGCAGTCCGTGTCGCGATCGACGACTCGGGATGATGTTCCGGATCCGGATCCGGCGGACCTGATCAAGACGTACTCGCTGCAGCGTGCAGAATGTGGGCTTGGGCTTGATTATACGAAGCGGAATAATGTGATCCGAGTGAAGATGGATGGAGAGCAGTTTCTTGTACAAACAAAGGAAGCCGATGGAAGTGGTTGCATGGATAGAAGGGATTCAAACTGGGACGAATGTAGCGCTTGACTTGGATGAGCGGGTTATGCCACGAGGACCATTGTTCCCTAGGTGGGTGAGCAATTATGATTATAAAATGACGCTGATGGCGGGACAGGCGACGGAGACGGCGACGAGTAGTAGTAACGTAGATAGGCTAAGTAGTAATATTTCCCACGGTGTTATCAGGACAGCTGTCGCATCGATTCAGAAAATTGGCCTTCATCACTCCGCTCTCACTGACGACCTCTCTCTTCCCGACGATTCTCCACTTCCCCCCTACCTCACACTTCCAACATCACACGATTCAACACAATAACCGAACCTTTAACTACTACCGAATCAAACCATGGCCGACTCTTCACCGGAGATCGATTTGGACTCCGTCATTGACAGGCTGTTGGAAGGTTCGTACTTTCTCTTTCTCTTCTTTTTGCTTTTTCCTTTTGCCCTTGCGCGGTTTTTATCCAACTTCTTCCCGGAGCGTACTGTCCCATCTCGTCGCTTCCTTGGCGACTTCCTTGTACGGCCGCCGACGACCCGAGGCGGTGCTGACCTGCGCTCAAAGGTTTTCACGAACACATGATAGGGATTGGATACGGGCGTGCGGTTTGGGGTCGTCGACTCGTCGTTGTTGTGATTTGTGGGCGGTGTTGCTATGTTGAGACTGATGCCTTGCCGAGCATGCCCTTGCGCTTGAGCTCTTTCCGCGGGTTGACTTCGGGTCTTACGTTCCTTTGGGCGTCTTTTTTTCACTGAAGATCCGGGCGTTAACCCTGGTCTCTACACAAGCGAGCGTCCTTTTTCTACTTTTTTTTTTCGTGTTGATTTTTATTGTCCTTGGTTCCTTGTTCTGATCCTTTCTAAGTGCGTGGCAATCGACCTGGGAAGCCTGTTCAACTTCAAGAATACGAGATCAAGTATCTATGTACAAAAGCACGAGAAATCTTTATCAACCAGCCTATCTTGCTGGAACTAGAAGCACCCATCAAGATATGTGGTATGTTGCGGAGTTGATGGATCTGATGTTGCGTGTTAATGGCATCATTTCAGGTGATATCCACGGTCAATACTATGACCTGCTGCGGTTATTCGAATATGGTGGATTCCCGCCAGAAGCGAATTACCTTTTCCTCGGCGACTATGTAGACAGAGGGAAGCAGTCGCTGGAAACAATTTGTCTCCTCCTCGCATACAAGATAAAATACCCTGAAAACTTCTTTATCCTGAGAGGCAACCACGAATGTGCCAGTATCAATAGGATTTATGGCTTTTATGACGAGTGTGAGTGGTTGGTTGGTTTTTCTCTCTCTCTTTGCGTGCTCATGGCGGGGCAGGTAAACGTCGATATAATATCAAACTGTGGAAAACATTCACAGACTGCTTCAACTGTCTTCCAATCGCTGCCATCATTGACGAGAAAATATTTACGATGCATGGAGGGCTAAGTCCAGATCTACAGTCGATGGAACAGATACGGAGGGTCATGAGGCCAACAGATGTGCCAGACACAGGTGCGCTATCTCGTTGGAGACGACGACGAGTTCTGATGCTGATACCGCAACCACGCCAGGTTTGTTGTGCGATTTGTTGTGGTCAGACCCAGACAAGGATATCACGGGTTGGTCAGAAAACGACCGAGGAGTGTCGTTCACCTTTGGTCCCGATGTCGTCTCGCGGTTTTTGCAGAAACACGACATGGACCTGATCTGTCGGGCACATCAGGTGGGTGATGCGGCTATCATGAATACGGGAACAGACGGGTCTGATATTGTATTTGAAAGGTTGTCGAGGACGGCTACGAGTTTTTCGCCAAGCGACATCTCGTCACGTTATTCTCCGCGCCCAACTACTGCGGCGAGTTTGATAATGCTGGAGCAATGATGAGTGTGGATGAGACGCTATTATGTTCGTTCCAGGTGAGGATCCATCTGACTCGTTGAGGCCGTATGTTGATTGGCCTAGATATTGAAACCTGCCGAGAAAAAATCAAAGTACGCGTATGGAGGGATGAACATGGGTAGACCTGTGACACCGCCACGCAAGCCGATGAAGAAGAAGGATAACAAGATTGGTTAATGAATTGTAAAAAAACGTTACTATAGGACGACGGAGAGCTGGGGGGTGGAGCTGCATCATCAGGTTCATCATCTTTGATGGGACGGGGACCGTTTTAACCCCTTGTTATTCATTCACTCTTTTCCTTTCTCGATGTGTGTTGGGTGTGCTTAATTCTTGTTCTTCTTTGACTGTTATTTCTTTCCTTCTTCTTTTCCCTTTATCCCACCTATTCCGCCCGTGTTGCCTCCTACCTACCCTTCTCCCTGTCTGTGCAATTCTATATATATACTCTCCGTGCCTTGTTCTTTTTTTTTCTCACTGTTTTTTTACTGTCAGTTGGTACTCAGTACGTTCCTGGCACAATCCAATACACATATATATATCGAACAATTTTAATACTCGGGATTGCGTTCCGTTGGTGTCATCAGCGTTGCGACGCGCGGGGGAATTATCGTGTCACGGCGATGATGGCCTTACTACGCACCGGCCGATCACTTCCACTCCTTTGACAGCATTTATCACTAATACGGGCACAGGAGTGTTTCTGGAAGGAGGGAATCAACCCGAAATTCTGGTAAAATGTTCCATTTCTCCAGCAAGAATAGTTCGCGAAAAAATATTGGAATAATAGGTTTCGAAAACATTTCTCAACACATTTTGTTGACATTTCGCCTGTCGACTTGCCTAAAAAGGGAATTCACACGGTTTCCGCCCAAGCGAAATGTCCGACGAAATGTTTGAAAAACTTCAAAATTTTCTTACACTAGTTCCCCCTATGAAATTTGGTATTTCAGCCAACATTTCTCCTCCCCGGAAACGTCTCCATGCCCGTGGTGTATATATAGGTGTACCGACACCTGACGTTAACTGAGCAGATAACTCACACATTAATAGTATCGTCACCCCAAATAGGCCGTCCAAAACACGAACTTTTCGAAGAAGTCCTGGGCCAAGATTACAGCAGCATCAATATAGATACGACCCTGTCGGCGATGCGCGTTTCACAGAGTCGAGGCCCTCCTCAGTGACCGTTTTTTAAAACGTCTTTCCGCCGGTTCTTGCCATTGAACTTCATGCCATTATCCTCCGTGACTGAGCTCGCTCCGCTGTGTCTTGTGGTTTGGTTGGTGAGCGTCTTGTATCGCCAATGGACGTCGGTTCGTGATGCTCTGAGAGACATTGGGTGAGTTGCGGTGGCTGGTATTTGACGAAGGTTTACTGACGACGTACTATAGGGATGTACCTGGAAAAGGTATCTTCTGGATGCACCCAAAACATTTGGTTACGATGGTTGTGGCGCCTTGGTTCCCCAGGCCAGGGGGTATAGGACAGCTTTTTGGAAAGTTCTCAGGTATGTTACGATTCGTACTTTGAAAAGAGTTTTGGATGCTGATGCTAATGCAGTGTACAAAAAGTATGGAACGACGTGTTTGTCATCTGTGTGTTTCTGGACATCTATGCCGGTTTATTTTGTATCCGATGCTGATGCGTTTCGAACTATCAATAATGAGCGGAGGATATTTGATAAGGAACCCTTCAAGTTGGTGAGTTAGTGTCGAGATCTTTTCTAGAGGTGGTGACGTGATGCGAATGAAAAGATCGATATTTATGGAAAAATATCGTCTCGACAACGGGGAGCGAGTGGAAAAGACATAGAGCGGTGGTAAGAAACGCTTTCAATGAGGTAGATCGTTCGCTGGTGCCCCTTGGTTATTGTATTGACGCTCCGATCTTTAGGCTAACAACTCGCACGTATGGGCAGAAACATGTAGAATCATAAACCAGTGGTTTTCTACTGTAGACTCCAAACCAGAACAACCTGTCGATTGTCTGAGTGTATTCACGCAGGCATGTCTTTCCTTCTCTACCCTGGGTTGGAAAAGCAGCTCATGACGAGAATAAAGATTGCGTTTCTTGTTATCGCTTCGGCTGGTTTTGGCAGGAGAATCGATTTCAACGATTCTCTCGACCTGACCTGCCGCGCCGGTCATAAACAAGGAATATACACCCGGTTCGGCGAAACCGATGTACACCCTCGGAAGCTCCCTTACAACGGCTGTTCGTGGAGTCATGATCCGCGGTCTGACACCCCTTTTTGCTTACCCCATCGCGAAATACATACGTATCCCGTTCATTTCCCGTATGCTGGAAGAGACCACGATAGGTTTTCGGCTCGCTCAGGACGCATATGGAGGATATCATATCTAATGCCCGGGTTGAATTGCTTGGTGAACACGCAGAGGAAGACTGCAAACCTCGAGCCAGGAATAGCGACGCGGGCGCGGCTTTGCTGAAGAATCTCGCCCAATCTAATGCAGAGGAGGAATTCAGGAAACGATAGGTTAACGGATGATGAGATCATGTCCGATACGTTTGTGAGTAGTAACTAAAGCAATTTGTCATCGGGCTGATTTAGAGGTAGGTGTTCCTGCTAGCGGGGCATGGTAAGATATTTTTTGCGAATGGTGCTAATGCTAAACCTAATTGTGAAGAATCTACGTCCCACGCGCTCTGTTTCATGATTTGTTTGCTTGCCCTGCATCCTGAAGCCCAGGCCAAGGTGTATGCGGAAGCTTGCGAGTTATGGCCAGAGGCACCTTCGCTCGATGCTCCTCCCGTGTGTATTTCGCTTCGCGAATGGTAGAATTACTTAATCACAATTTCAGGAGTATAAAGGCTCATTGCCCCACCTCGTGCGTACCGAACATGCTTTTGTATTGTATTTTAGGCAATTTACATGACCAGGAATACACCACCGCAGTGTTTTATGAGTCTATGCGTTTATTTCCACCGGTGGTTCGACTCATGAAAAGTGTCTTTACGGATACCATCCTCAAAACCCGTCGGTTCACTACCAACACAGACGGCTCATTGGACAATGTGGAAGTAGTAAACACGCCTATCAAGGCTGGGAGCGTGATGGTGTTAGACATAAACGGGCTGCATTATAATCGTAAGTGTTATTTAGATGTTAGGGCGATTTGATACGAACGTCAGGCAGCAATTCACTGGGGTGAAGATGTTGACAAGTTCAAGCCTGAACGTTTTATCGACACCGAAACGTACAAGTGGCCCCGAGATGCATGTACGTCCATTGACACTCTTATCAATGTCTTGACTATAACATCTGGTAGTCTCCGGGTTCTCTCAAGGTCAGCGGAGCTGCATTGGGCAGCGTTTCGCGGTAACGGAGGCGGTTTGTATTGTTGCTAATTTGGTCCGCCGATACGAAATCTTAGTTCCTGCCTACTTGGAGTCAAAGCCTAAAGTAGAGCAGGAGAAGGAATTACTAGAGTGTACACTAAAATTGTCGGTTACCCCAAAGAATGCGCGGGTGCGACTGGCAAAGAGGGTAACCAAGCGTGGCGCGTAGAGCCCTGGAGCTACTAGGTGAGATATATTGAATGGTCATTGACTTGCACGCGCCAGCTAAGACTGCTGAATTTTTTTAGCACTATCCAATTCGCGCGATTCTACAAATGTACATATATGAGTAGCCTCGATACTGTGATATATTTTTCATACGAACGTAACATGTAAAAATTAGACTGACGTATGTGATTGAAAGTAGTCTGCTAAATGCATTGCGTTGAGAGTAAGTTGCGTTCAAGTCACTTGTCTACCTGGCAACCGTGAGATCAACGAGACCAGCAGTCGCTCGGCTCTCCGGCTCTCCGTGATCTACGTAAATCTCGCTGCTAATAGGGTTTGGGATCATCATCGATCTTCTCGGATAGGCCGTCCAAAATGCGAATACTACTGTTTCGAAGCTCAAGGTTGCCGCATAGATACGACTCTGTCGGGTCCCGGTGATGAGTATTTCAGAGTCGAGCCCCTCCTTGATTTTAAAAACGTCTTCTCACCGGTTCTTGTTGAACTTCATGTTATCCTCCGTGATTGAGCTCGCTCCGGTTTGTCTTGCGGTGTGGTTGGTGAGCGTCTTGTATCGCCAATGGACGCTGGTTCGTGGTACTCTGAGAGATATTGGGTGAGTTGCGGTGGTAGTGCGCCGTCGGGATTGACTAGACGAAGTACTGGCAATGTAGGGATGTACCTGGAAAAGGAATCGCCTGGATACGCCCAGACAGTATGGCTTCGATGGTTGCTGCACCTTGGTTCCCCAGGCCAGGACATATAGGTCACTATTTTGGAAAGTTCTCAGGTATGTTACTTGGTATCCAAGACTCGGACTTGAAGAGTGTTGCATGCTGATGCTAAATATCAAATGCAGTGTTCAAAAAGTACGGAACGACGTGTTTGTCATCTGTGTCTTTCTGGTCATCTATTCCGGTTTATTTTGTATCTGATGCTGATGCGTTTCGAGTTATCAACAATGAGCGAGGGGTATTTGGGAAGGATGTCGAGAGGGTGAGTGACGTCAAGATGTTTGGCGATGTGACAATTTTGATCGAATGGAAAGCTCGAGGGGCTCAATATTTATGGAAAAAATATTGTCTCGACAACGGGGAGCGAGTGGAAAAGGCATAGAGTGGTGGTCAGAAGTGCGTTCAATGAGGTAGATCGATCGCCAGTACCCGTTTGATTATTATATTGACGCACCGATCTTTAGGCCAACAACTCTCACGTATGGGCAGAAACATGTAGAATCATAAACCAGTGGTTTATCACTGTAGACTCCGAACCGGAACAACCTATCAATTGTTTGAGCGTGTTCATGCAGGCATGTCTTTCCTTCTGTACCCTGGAAACGTAGCTCATGGTGAGAATAAAGATTACATTTCTTGTTATCGCTTCGGCCGGTTTTGGAGCGAGGATTGATTTCAACGATTCTCTTGACCTGACCGGCGCACCGGTCATAGACAATGAATATACGCCCGGTTCGGCGAAACCGATGTACACCTTCGGAAGCTCCCTTACAACGGCTGTTCGTGGAATCGGAATTCGCGCTCTGACACCCCTTTTTGCTTACCCCATCGCGAAATACATACGTATCCCGTTCATTTCTCGTATGCTGGAAGAGACCACGATAGGTTTTGGCTCGCTCAGGACGCATATGGAGGATATCATATCTAATGCCCGGGATGAATTGCTCAGTGAACACGCAGAGAAATACTGCGAACCTCGAACGGATTTAGACAGGAACAACGACGCGGGCGCGGCTTTGCTAAAGAATCTCGTCCGATCTAATGCAAAGGAATTCGGAAGCGATATGTTAACAGATGACGAGATTGTGTCCGATACGTTTGTGAGTGGTAACTAGAACAATTTGTCATCGGGCTGATTTAAAGGTAGGTGTTCCTGCTGGCGGGGCATGGTAAGACGTTTTTGCGAACGGTGCTAATGCTAAATGTAATGGTGAAGAAACTACGGCTCGCGTGCTCTGTTTCATGGTTTGTTTGCTCGCTCTGCATCCCGAAGCACAGGCCAAGGTGTATGCCGAAGCTTGCAAGTTATGGCCAGAGGCACCTTTACTCGATGCTCCTCCTGTGTGTGTTTCCCTCGGCAGGTAGTAGAATTACTTAATCACAATTTCAGGAGTATAAAGGCACATTGCCCCATCTCGTGCGTATTGAACATGCTTTTGTATTGGATTATAGGCAATTCACATGGCCAGGAATACACTACCGCAGCGTTTTATGAGTCTATGCGTTTATTTTCACCGCCGATTCGACTCATGAGAACTGCCTTTTCGGATACCATCCTTAAAACTCGTCGGTTCACTACCAACACAGACGGTTCATTAGACAATGTGAAAGCGGTAAACACACCTATCAAGGCCGGGAGCGTGATCATGTTAGATATACACGGGCTGCACTATAATCGTAAGTGTTATTTAGATATTAAGACGATTTGGTATGAACGTCGGTGCAGCAATTCACTGGGGTGGAGATGTTGACAAGTTCAAGCCTGAACGTTTTATTGACACCGAAACATACAAGTGGCCCCGAGATGCATGTACGTCCATTGACTCTTTTCAATGTCTGACTATAACATTTGGTAGTCTCCGGGTTCTCTCAAGGCCAGCGGGGCTGCATTGGGGAGCGTTTCGCGGTAACGGAGGCGGTTTGTATTGTTGCTAATTTGGTCCGCCGATACGAAATTTTAGTTCCTGCCAACTTGGAGTCGAAGCCGAAAGTAGAGCAGGAGAAGGAATTACTAGAGTGTGTACTAAAATTGTCGGTTACCCCAAAGAATGCGCGGGTGCGACTGGCAAAGAGGGTAACCAAGCGTGGCGCTTAGAGCCCTGAAATTTGGTGAGATATAGTCAAGGACATCGACTTGCACGTACTAAGACTGGCAAATTTTTATAGTTCCACATCCAATTCGCACGATCCTCCATCGTGCTTTACCGAGTCCAGAAAGAACTCTGCGTTGACATTATCTCCCTCTTTTAGGCAACCAGGGCTTCTTCGATGCTTCAATTACTCTGAAAGGAGTAGCCTTGATATTGTGATATTTTTCATACGAACGTACCATGTGATTGAAAGTCTGCTGTCAGCTCGAAATGCATTGAGCGTTGTCAATTGCCGCGTACCCCAGTGACGGACTAACTCTTTCTTTGCCACTCTGGTCACCATTTTTCTAGCGACGTTCCCTTGATGCACACTGACGTTCAAATAACTGATCTGCACAAGCGTATGAAGTCGCAATAGTGGTGCATATACTCCGAAATTCGATTCATCGCAGTTTGAAAGAACGTAAATATACAACCAATCATACGAGAGGAGTCCAGAAGCTGAGACTCGAAGGGTTTCTTCGGTGCGTCCACTGTGTGCCAGTACTAAGGTGACGCGTTCTGTATAAGCATCTATGATGTATCGGCCTGGTTGGGCTTCGTCATCGAGTAAGTCAAAGAATTCTCGGGTGCGGCCAATTTTGAGTCGTAGTAGAAAGTTGTCATCGGGGAGGTCCTTCCCGGGCGTGCGCAGTGATAGTGCGTAATGCGGGCCGTCTAAGTTGCCAAACGGAGGTTGCACCCTATGACCAGTGGGGATGGCCTGAAAAAATTTCCATTCGATCGGTTGTTTGAAACCATCTTGGCAACTTTTTTTACTGTCGGTTGAAGGTTCGTCAGCACATTTCTGGCACGATCGAATACAACACTTTTAATGCTCGGACTGCGTTCCGTTGGTGTCATCTATGATCTGTCCAAGGACCCCGGAATATTAGCACAAATGTTAGAGACAGGATTCGGACAGGATTGGTCAATTTCCGGCCGTTAGGCCGGCGACGAAATTGGAAAATACGGACAGCAGACCCCCTCTTGGACCTAAAATGGTGGGTCGGGGTGTTCGGACACACTCTTTGATACAGCACATATGTTAGGTCAAGGTTCGGACAGTTCCGTCTTTTTTCAAGTTCTTCTTCAAAGAATAGGCTGCCTTCCAAAAATGGAGTTCAATAAGCCTTTGAAGCAGCTGCAAGACTCAACGGGGCCAACTACAACAAATGACGGTGAGAATGTGACCCAAAGGTCGCGAGAAGGAACGTCTTGAAGAATATTGCTCGGCGGCGGCGCGAGGTCGTCCACTGAGAGCAGAAAGATGTTGGGGCCGTAGGGACAAGATTGGAACGCAGTGCACGATGAAAGATATCTGCAAAAGGAGCAAAGGGGATGGATGAGATGGCAGGAATTGTATTGAAGCCTGCTATATCTAATATTGTCATGTTCACTATCAACAACTCCAAGAACGTTCGTAGTGCAATGGTGGCCTTCAGATGGAGAGAAATGAAGCAGAAGCAGGTGTATTAGCAGTTATACGTGCATGTACATAGGTCATGATGCTTGAAGCTCGAAGGCTGGGTCATGGGTACGGACACATTTGGGCCGCCACCGCTGTGGCGGCTGGGGAAAAATTCGGACAAAACTTGCCTCGAGGCCCCAAAATCGGTGCGGACAGCAAGGCCCCAAAACGGGCAATTTTCGTCGCTAACCTTTGGGCTAATATTCCGGGGTCCTTCTGTCCATCAGCGTTGCAACGCGCGGGCGGCGTTATTATGTCACGGCGATGACATAGAATATTGAATATTGATTGACCGTAACTAGATCTCAGTGTCATCTTTATAGTGTACGCTCTACTCTGCTATACTGTACGAAGGCTGGTACGTGTTCAAGACCTCCGGTATGTCCGAACCTGGTAACGCTAACTGAGTTATTTACAGGATGAGTCAACATGCATTGCTAAAAGTAAGTATGACGTCGTCATTTATAGAACTTTCCGAAGATTACAGCATGTAGATCCGAATCTGCTACTGCGATGCGCGTTTCAGAGACGGCGAGCCCGCACCTTGACCGTTCTTAAACGTCTTCATGGCGGTTCTTGTTTAACTTCATGTTATCCTCCGTGATTGAGCTCGCTCCGGTTTGTCTTGCGGTGTGGTTGGTGAGCGTCTTGTATCGCCAATGGACGCTGGTTCGCGATACTCTGAGAGATATTGGGTGAGTTACAGTGGTAGTGTGCCGTCGGGATTGACTTGACGAAGTACTGGCAATGTAGGGATGTACCTGGAAAAGGAATCGCCTGGATACGCCCAGACAGTATGGCTTCGATGGTTGCTGCACCTTGGTTCCCCAGGCCGGGAGACACAGGACATTATTTTGGAAAGTTCTCAGGTATGTTACTCGACATCCAAGACTCGGGCTTGAAAGAGTGCTGCATGCTGATGCTATCGCAGTGTTCAAGAAGTACGGAACGACGTGTTTGTCATCGGTTTCTTTCTGGGCATCTACCCCGGTTTATTTTGTATCCGATGCTGATGCGTTTCGAGTTATCAACAATGAGCGGGAGGTATTTAAGAAGGATGTCGAGTCGGTGAGTGACATCAGGATTTCTCCAGGGGTGATGTGCTAACACTTTTTGATCAAATGGAAAGTTCGAGCCGATCAATGTTTATGGAAAGAATATCGTCTCGACGACGGGGAATGAGTGGAAAAGGCATAGAACGGTGGTCAGGAATGCGTTCAATGAGGTAGATCGGTCGCCGGTACCCGCTTCGTTATTTTATTGATGCTCAGATCTTTAGGCCAATAACGCCTATGTATGGGCAGAAACATGTAGAATCATAAACCAGTGGTTTTCCACTGTAGACGCCAATCCGGGACAACATATCGATTGTCTGAGCGTATTCACTCAGGCATGTTTTTCCTCCCCTATGCATTGGAGAAGTAGCTCACGATGAGAATAAAGATTGCATTTCTGGTTATTGCTTCTGCCGGTTTTGGAGCGAAAATCGATTTCAACGATTCTCTTGACCTGACCGCTGCGCCGGTCATAGACAAGGAATATACACGCGACTCGGTGAAACCGATGTACACGTTTGGAAGCTCCCTTACGACGGCTGCCCAAGGAGTCAAAATCCGCGCTCTGACGCCTGCTTTTGCTTACCCCATCGTGAAATACATACGTATTCCATTCATTTCGCGCATCCTGGAAGAGACTGTGACAGGCTTTGGCTCGCTCAAGATGCATATGCAGGAGATTATATCTAATGCCCGGGATGCATTTCTCAGTAAACAAGCTGAGAAAGTCTACGGATCCCGATCGAACTCAGCTAGGAATGATGGCGCGGACGCGGCTTTGCTAAGGAATCTTGTGCAATCTAACATAAACGAGGAATCCGGAGGTTGTAGATTAACGGATGATGAGATTGTGTCCGATACATTTGTGAGTGGTAGCTAACGCAATTTCGTCCTTTGCGCTGATTTAGAGGTAGCTCTTCCTGGTAGCGGGCCATGGTAAGATAAAATTTTCGTGAACGTCGGGGGCGCAAGGTGCTAATGCTAAATTTAATTGGAAAGAAACTACGGCTCGCGTGCTCTGTTACATGGTTTGTTTGCTTGCTCTGCATCCCGAAGCACAGTCCAAGGTGTATGCCGAAGCTTGCAAGTTATGGCCGGAGGTACCTTCGCTCGATGCACCTCCTGTGCGTGTTTCGCTCAGCAGATGGTAGACTCAATTGCTTAATCACAATTTCAGGAGTATAAAAACCCATTGTCCCATCTTGTGCGTATCGAACATCCTTTTGCATTGGACTATAGCCGATTCACATGGCAGGAATACACCACCGCAGTGTTTTATGAATCTATGCGTTTATTTTCACCGGTGATTCGACTCATGAAAACGGCCTTTTCGGATACCATCCTCAGAACTCGTCGGTTCACTACCAATACAGATGGCTCATTGGACAATGTGGAAGTGGTAAACACACCTGTCAAGGCTGGGAGCGTAATGGTGTTAGACATAAACGGGCTGCATTATAATCGTAAGTGTTATTTATATGCTAGGGCGATTTGGTACAAACATCAATGCAGCAATTCACTGGGGTGAAGATGTTGACAAGTTCAGGCCTGAACGTTTTATCGACACCGAAACGTACAAGTGGCCCCGAGATGCATGTACGTCCATTAACACTCTTATCAATGTCTTGACTACAACATCGAGTAGTCTCCGGATTCTCTCAAGGTCAGAGGAGCTGCATTGGGCAGCGTTTCGCGGTAACGGAGGTGACTTGTATTGTTGCTAATTTGGTCCGTCGATATGAAATCTTAGTTCCTGCCAACTTGGAGTCGAAGCCGAAAATAGAGCAGGAGAAGGAATTATTAGAGTGTGCACTAAATTTGACGATTACCCCAAAGAATGCGCGGGTGCGACTGAGAAAGAGGGTAACCAAGCGTGGCGCTTAGAACGCTGGAATTCGGTGAGCGATACTGAAAGGATATTGACTTGCATGTGCTAAGACTGGTGCATTCTTATAGTACTACATCCAATTCGCGCGATTCCACATCGTCATTCGGCACACACTGCTTGTTTTCTGCTTCACGGAGTCACCAAGAACTTTGGGTCGTTGGTAATCCCTCATTATCCCGTTGTCTCTTGGGCCAGGCCTTTTCAAATGCTTCATTTATGTAATGCCCTGCTTCCGAAAGTACATTTGATTGCAAGTGTACACATGATATATACTATGATATTTTCCTACGGACGTATCGTGTAAAAATCAGACCCATGAATGTGATTGTAAAGTAGTGACGGAGCCATATTTGACAACGCAACTCACCCAAAATGCCTCAACGCATCTTCCAACCTCACACTCTTTGCTACTCCGGTTTGTGGCGATCTTCCCTTGATGCCTATCGCGACGTTCAAGAAATTGATGTGCACAAGCGTATGAAATCGTAACACTGGTACTCTGATATTCATTGCAGAACTTGAATGTATCGTCTTGTATCGTGAAAAAGAACGGTGGCAGGACGAATAAACCGATCAATATCACAAGACGGAATCGGCATCAATGGACAACTGCACACATGGAGAAAATTTTCAGTACATGAGGCTGAGCGCTGATGCGTCACGCTGATCGTACCGCATGTGGTTCCTGTGAACTCCAAGTGCCGTATATGTTTTTAATCGAGTGCTTATTCCAATTTCCAAGTCGTCTGATTCTTGCACTCTTTAAGCATTGACAGGGATTTGATGAGATGCCAACCAAACAGCATCCGAGTCCGTCTTATTAGTGCTCCCACCACCGCCCATGTCCTCTGTGCTAAAGATCGTTCCAGCGTTCTTGGTGGTGTGGCTGATTGGCAAGCTGGTATCTGTTCGAAATGTGCTGAGGGACCTTGGGTGAGTGCCGTCATCGGTATACCGCAAATGAAGAGCCGACAGCAGAGTGACGTCCCTGGGAAGGCCATCGTCTGGCTACACCCCTTCTACCCAGCTGCCCTCCTCGCAGCGGCTTGGTTCCCCAGGCCAGGAAACATAGGATACTATTCGGGCAGGTTCTCGCGTGCGTTCACTTGCCCTCGTTGGCGTCCGGCTGGCTGGGTTTTGTGTAAACAAGGGCGTACTGATCACTTTCGCAGTGTTCAGGAAATACGGTAGCACCTGCTTACCGTCGGTGTATTTCTGGTCGTCTACTCCGACCTATTTCGTATCCGATGCTGATGCGTTCCGGTTCATCAACAACGAGCGCCGGTTGTTTGAAAAGGATATTGATGCTGTGAGTAATATTCACTTTGTTACGGACCTGCAATTTGATGAACGCCATTGCACGACGAAGTATGAGCCGCTCAATGTTTACGGCAAGAACATTGTATCGACCACGGGAGGCGAGTGGAAAAGGCATAGAGCAGTGGCCAAGAATGCCTTTAACGAAGTGCGACTTGATATTTCGACTGGCTTTTCTAGCTTCTCAATGTTTTCTCCAGGCAAACAACGCCTACGTATGGGCGGAAACATGTAGAATCATGAACCAGTGGTTCTCCACTTTCCAATCCAAGTCAGAGATACCCATCGAGTGCCTGGGTGTATTCAAGCAGGCAAGTTTTCTCCACTATCCTTCTCATGGGTAGCTGACAATGGCCAAGATCGCTTTTCTCGTTATTGCTTCTGCCGGGTTTGGCGCAAAGATGGACTACAATGACTCCCTTGACCTGACCGACGCGCCTGTCATAGACCATGAATTCGCACCTGGCTCGACCAAACCCATGTACACATTTGGAAGCTCCCTCACGACGGCTATGCATAGGTTTTTTGTTCGCACCCTCTCTCCCCATTTCATCTATCCCATCGCGAAGTACATCCGTATTCCATTCCTTTCCCCCGTGTTGGAGGAGACCGAGATAAGCTTTGACTCGCTCAAGTCGCACATGGAAAGCATCATATCTCATCAACGAGATACATTGTTCAGTGAACGCGCCAAGAATCAGGCGGATGCATCCAAGTACAAAGACGTGGGCGCGGCTCTCCTAAGGAATCTTGTGGAATCTAATATGGATGAGGAATCCGGAGGCAATCGGCTAACGGATGACGAGATTATATCCGATACTTTTGTAAGCTATGGTTGATGTCTTCCCGTGCGTCAAACTGATCCAGAGATAGGTATTCTTGCTTGCAGGCCATGGTAAGACGACTGCTTCTGAGTATACGAGAATACGTGAAACTGATCATATCTGTAAAGAAACCACGGCCCACACACTCTGTTTTGCGCTTTGTTTGCTTGCTATGCATCCTGAAGCACAAGCCAGTGCACATGCGGAAGTATGCCGGCTATGGCCTGAGGCTCCTCCTTCACTTGAGATACCTTCTGTATGCGTCTCGCTCCGTAAACGGAAGCGTTACTGATGATTAAATCTAGGAATACAAAGACTGTATGCCTCGCCTTGTGGGTTTTAGCTTATTCTTACTGGGTTATTAGTGAATTACTTACTATGCAGGAATATGTCACTGCGGTTTTTCATGAGACACTACGATTATTCTCATCCGTGCCGCGACTTGGGAAGCGCGTTTTCTCGGATACAGTCATTAGGACCCGTCGGTTCACCACGAATCCAGATGGCACTTTGGATAAAGTGGAAGTGGTTAACACACCTATCAAGGCTGGAAGTGTGGTCGTGCTAGATGTTCATGGACTGCATTATAACCGTACGTAATGGGTGGACTGCAAGGCAAACTTACATGACGTTTCTTTAGCTATCCATTGGGGAGAAGACGTTGATAAATTCAGACCGGAGCGCTTCATCGATACGGAGGCATACAAATGGCCCCGGGATGCATGTACGTCCATCGATCTTTTCCAATGCTTTGATTGTAACGTTCTCGCAGTCGCCGGATTCTCTCAAGGACAACGGAGTTGCATTGGCCAACGTTTCGCAATAACGGAAGCGACCTGCGCCCTTGCCAACTTAATCCGTCGATACGAGATTTTACTTCCAACTCACTTGGAGTCGAAGCCAAGAGCCGAGCAAGAGAAGGAACTTTCGGAGTGGACGCCATACGTGACAATCATTCCAAAGAACGCACGGGTGCGATTGAGAAGGAGGACGTCTGGAGCTGACTGATCTATGACCATAGCTACTGATGAATCACAATGTAACGAGACACAGGGACACTTTTGTACGTGGACGTTGAACGTTTTGAACATTGCCCGTTGAAGAAGGTTAAGGAGCCTGATTCATTCATACAGTGCAGTGGCATCCGATCGCTTTTTTTGTAACCTGTAGGCTGCTGTAGGTCTGCGTGGGTTCTTTCGTACGAGTTACACGAGGTTAAACGCCCATCATGATTGCGGACCGGTTCCGCCGGATCATGTTTTGCCTTCGGAACGCCGTGTCATCCGATTGGTCCCAGGCGCCGGCGGCAAAACTCTGCGCTATTGTTCAACAGCTAACAGACAGTGGATTAGTTATCATCCAGTAGTAATTATCGATAAGCTTAGGCTGTTGGTCGACAACGGAAGTTATGTTGGCGAGAACGTGGGTATCATGTGGTCTCACTCCTCCTACTGCGGATAATTCAATGATATCGGAAAATAGATAAATAAGCCCTCTCGTGTTTGGGTTGGACAACCCAAGAAGCCGCCTCACTATGCCTCTCAAAAAGTTTGTCAAGCTTAACACAGGCGCTGAGATGCCCGTTGTTGGACTCGGTGAGTTCGTCTCATACTGAATTTATGGCGTTGCTTCATTTCCGTTTCCACTGCAGGTACCTGGAAGTCCCCAGCCAGCGATGTAACTAAAAATGCTGTAGAGGTCGCATTGAGGACGGGCTATAGGCATATCGACACCGCCGCTGGATATGATAATGAAAAAGAAGTTGGAATTGGTATTAAAAAATCTGGTGTTCCGCGCAACGAGATATTCTTGACAACGAAGTTGATCAACTGGGATATGAGGAACCCAGAAAAGGCCCTCTTCAAGTCTTTGGAACTGTTGGATACACCATACCTTGACCTATGTGAGCAGGAGTCATTCATAAATCCTAAAAGCCATTTAGTTGATGTGCGTCGCCAGGGCTCATGCATTGGCCGGCGCCCATGACGGCGGACAAGAAAGCCGACAAGAATGTATGCATCTTCCGCTTTTACTGTATTATTTAATAATCATGGGTTAGTGGGATTGGTTGGACACATGGAAAGTGATGGAAAGTCTTTACAAGAAATACCCAGACAAGTTGAAGGCTATTGGTAAGCGCGACGGCGAGTCAATACGTTCCTGATCAATAATCTCGCTTTAGGCGTCTCTAATTTCTCTGTCAAGTTCTTGGAGCGCCTACTGGCCAACTGCGAGATTGTACCTGCTGTTAATCAGATCGAGCTCCACCCGTAAGCTGTTTTTTTAACTAGGATGAACGTGCGATAAATCACTTTCATAGATCCTGCACTCAGCAAGAAGTCGTTAATCTTTGCGTTTCAAGGGGTATCGGTCTGACGGCCTACTCCCCGCTTGGGTCGGACAACTCACCTCTGTTGATGAACGCCGTGGTTCAGAAGATAGCGAATAAGTATGATGTCCATGCCGTCAATGTGCTTGTATCGCTGCAGGCTAACAGGCCTGGAGTGAGTGGTACGTAGACTGTATACATTACCTTGTAAGAGACCCTGACCTAGTCCCAGTGATCCCTAAATCTGTGACTGCCTCTCGGATTCAAAGTATGTCATCGCGCTTGAGCATGTTGAAATACTGACCGACACCGGACGCAGGTAATTTCAAACTTATCGAATTATCGAACAAAGAAGTTGAAGAGTTGAATGCCATTGAGAAGGTTTCACCTTTCCGTGCTTGTCATCCAAGGTGGACTGGTTGGGGAAGCATCGGTTTCCCTGATTGCGAGTAAGAGGCCTCAGGCTTGATAGGCACGAAATTATTCAATAGAAATAAAGCACCGCGCCTCGTTCAAGCAAATTGTAGCATACGCATAGTAAACGATATTGTGATTGTCACCGATCTAACATACCGTGTAAACTTAAAACTAGACTAACATTAAGTGGAGAGAACTTGGCGTGTGGAGCGTTGGGTTGAGGGCGCTGGTAATGCAGGGTCAACGCTAGAACGCAGAATGAGGAAACCTCCTAACCCGATCCCTGCCTACGAGTGCTTTATCCCCTCCGATCCTACCCTCGGATGATCCGATACCGCCTAGTATTGAGGTGATATCGGGCGACGTGATCTAAACGTCGTCAACAAGACATCATTGGTTAGTAATAGCTCACTCACCAAGTCTCGAGATCACTCGAAAGTGGTCTCGTCCCTCCTTTACCGCCCAAAGAGGTGAACTAAGGGGGAGGGCAGCTCGCGAGAGCGCCAGCCGCCTACATCCGGGAGCGCCTAATTCGACGCTCCTCCGTTTGCGACGAGCTCACTCGTTAAAACTCCGAAGGCTCCACTGACAAAATGATGGAGCCCGAATGATGACTTATTCTAAATGTCGTCAGTGATGAACAGAAGGCGAGCATAAGTAAGTGCTCACCTGAATCTGTGATGGAGAGTAGTACCGCGCTCTCCCGTTCACTATCCGAGGCTGTATTGTCGCAACCTTACGGGGAAGTTGAAACCGCCCCTTCACGATCCGAGCCTCAGAGAGTTAATGGGCTCTCTGAAGGGTATTCGGAGTCCGGGAATGTCACTCCGTACAGTCTGTCGAGGTCGCTGAGGCCGGCAATTGCTCGTTCGAGCGTCTAGTAGAGATCGGAGCGATATCAGAGGAACCAGCTATGCCAGCTCAGGTTGAAGTTTTTCTGAGCGTCGTTGGGAAGAGGGAACCAGCGTTGGGGAGAGATGGGGCTGCTTGCACAGAGCTCCGACGACTGGATTCAAATGTCGTCAGCTTGGACTCCATGATAGCGAGTACGGTCTCGTTCTCACCTGTACCAACTGTGGCCCCTTTGCCACCTACGCCTTCTCCTACCTGTCCTCCGCAGACATCTCTTTCTAGTCAGCTGTGTCATAGACTTGGCGGGCTAAAGGTGAAGTCTCCTGACGACGGAGAACGTGAACGACATCTTTATGATGTCATTAGCAAGAAAGGAACATCGAGCGGGTTTCCACACTCACCCGTACCGAGTGCGGCCCTTTTTTGCTGCCTATACCTTTGCCTATACCGTTGCTTACCACGAATGCACTGACGAACATCCATTGATGTCAGCTGTGATTTTGACGCGTGAGAAATTTCATTGCGTGCCCAGCGCTGCAGGGCTAAATATACTCTTCACTCCCGTATCAGCACCTATTCACTCCTTCAACAAACTCCCTTCTGATAAGTAAGTATCGTCATTTGCAAAATTCGGAAATTTGGAATTTCAAGTCGTATGAGAAATTCATTGAAGTTCTTGCTTCGTTCTTCTGCTGCCGCCTCGTGTGTGGGCTCAAAATTACAGCGTCGTTCGGGCATGATTCTTAAACCTAAAATGGCCAAGCTTAATGCACGCGGCGATGAGGACTGCCCAGCCATTGAACGTGTCTGTCCCTGCGTCGTGCTGTCCCCTTCTTCTACTCTGGTGCCACATTCTTGCCGAAGCTGTCTTCAAGCCTCTTAAATCCTTGTTGCTATCAGAAAAACCTTCACCACTCATTCTCAACTCTATCTAGCACCTCTCATTCTTAACGACGATGGCGCATCCCGTATTTTGGCCGGGGAAGATCTTCTTTTATCCAATCGGCAATACATCCGCCGTTTGTCTTACAAGCGAGCTGCCGCCCGAGCAACCTGCAGACATCTTATTGCTCGGTTGTGGTGACGCTAGAAATGTGCTATATACCGTATATGCTGATTTGGGCGCACGTAAGTGGTCACGCGTCGCATATATGATGATATCGCACCTCATTGTCTTATTCAGAATCGAGGCCTCTCGATTTCACGTGCTGCGATATTGATCCAGCTATATCAGGTCCATAGTTTTTGCTCAACTGTCCTATTGAGAGCTCACCCCTTGTTAGCCCGGAATATCTTGCTCTATACCCTCGTTACCGATTTTCCATCAGAACAAAATAATGAATACCTTCAGAAAATATGGAATTTTTACTATCACTTCTTCATCGATAAGGAGACACTTGATATGGTCTTGAAGCAGTGTCAGGTCCTCCTCGACCTATCTCCTGACATCGATACGTGGAATAATAGCAAATATGGCGCTTTCCTCCGGTTTTCGTCTTTTCATTCCCTTTCTTCAGTTCGTAAGAACTGGGCCTTGTACATTGGGACAAAAAACTTCTCAAAGAGTGAAATGGACTCGTTGCGCGCCGAGTTCCGGAACGCCTGCTGCATCAAGGATGATGATGAAAACAATGCTATAGTTAATATGACTCCATTACGCTCTGCTGGTCCGCTTTGCTACGAACTTTACAAAAGTGGTCCAGAGCAATTCGATGATCGTTACTGGAAGACAGGTGTTACCTTCGATGAACCAGCCAAAATGGTCAAGGCGAATGAAATCAATCCTACATTCGCATACTCTGTTACAGGAAAAGGGTTTGCGCTCCAGCACGGATGTGGATCCGACCCTATTCTGTCTTTCCACCTCGCAGAAATTCTCGCCCCGGTTAGCGGCTCACAATTAAATAAAGCCATTACTACCTCTGGTCTCGTTAAGGGCGCTATTGAAGAATTTAGACGCTGGTGCCTGGCTTTCAACAAACGCGTCAAGGAAGGATCCTCCCTGATAATCCGGTTTTTGGTTGGCAACGCTATCACAGCCTGCCGCGCGCTACATTATTGCGCTATTAATTCTTCCATCGATCCTGGATTGTACGCTGCTCCATGGACTACTGCCTTGATGAAACTAGACGGAGGTGATTATGCAGAAAACGCTTCGACACGGGCACCTCTGCAGTTCAACGTCATTGACACCTCTAATCTCACGGATCACATTGGGTTTTTAAATGTTCTGGTTCCCTGCCGGCCTCTAATGCAGACGAAACCTTCGTCTATCATATTTACCAATAAGTTGGCCACTGACGATGTCGATGACGGAATGACTCCAAGTCGAGATTTCCTCGAGTTATTATGCGGCGATCTATCCGTGTTCGCCATGATTCTCGATCTGATCCCAGTTTCGTACATATCAAACTTTACAAGTCAGAGCGACGCACACGAGAGGGCGGCGGCGGCCCCTGGATCGGGGCAGTTTCACAGACATATTGCCTGGAGGATTGGGACTTTGTCTGACTCGACAGCTATTGGCGGGAACATTCAACTGAACCAACACTTAAAGTTCGATGAAGAACAACTCACGAACTTCATCTATGGCGTTTACCTGAACATGTTCCCCAACGAGGACAACGCCTGGATCCGTCACTCGGACCCAGCTTCGCCGCGTCGGAGACTGGTAAAGTTATCAAAAGTCCACTACACCCGGTTTACTCTCGCATATCTTTTACGATTCATGAAAGACAGAATCGATGTTAACTGGGAAGACGTCATGGGTCGTTTTCATGATGTTATCAGCCGTGATCGTAGGCTTGTTTGGGGGTCCAATAACATCCAAGATTTGTTTTGCGGTCTTCACCTTTCTGCACACAGTTTCGGCACACTTCTTCCCAATTTCAATGAAAACCTAGAAATGGGTCCTTTGAAGGGGTGGAAAAGTGTGCCTCCTGTCGTTTGCATAAGTTTCGAGGTCCCGAGAAAGAGCTTTGATATTCTCGAGAAGCTCGGCGCAGAGCGGATTGGAAATCCCATCCTACTTTGCTCCGTCATGGGAGCCACCACTCCTAATGTGTTCAGCTATCAGTCTTTCTGGGGAAAAGTAAAGGCTGAATACGGCGAGGATTCCTCTCAAGAGCCCAAGATTGCTTTTGAAGAAGATCCCGAGGGAATTCGAGGCTTATCTCCTGCCGTTTTCACTTTCTATGTCCCCTCTCATATTTTGGCTTCCAATGGACCACAGAAAGTATTGTTATCAATTCAGCACAGTCCTCTCGCTGCGAAGATTCTTGCCCCACCCTTAGGGCCCTCCCTGATCTTGTTCTCCGTCGAACTTACTGAACGAGGACATGTTCATATCACTCGGGAGCGGCCCGGAAATTCTGGTGAGCTCCAAAAGCTGCAAAATATATCATTCGCCCAGCCGACAGTGGAGGGAACGCAGCGCTTATGTGATCCAGTCAAAGTCACTTTAGACAGCGCCAATCGCGAGGTAGCGTTCCTCACGGGACGTGTGAATATCCAGGATCTGAAGGCAAAAGCTGCATTGGCTAACGGGGCAACTGTCTCTGTTAATCAAATCTCGCCTCGAGCCATGCAAATCTCCATCGGAAATAATTTACAGAACATTGCATATCCATTTCCAATCAATTCAACAGATTCTAGAACTCGTATCGCTAGGAAATCGTCTTACGTTGAAGTAAGTGCACGTATAGGTTTTTTTTCGAATTGATTTGAGTAACACCAAACAGATTGACGTAAATATCTCAGGCCCTCTGGAAAAACTTGGGATGTCGCTTAAACCATTCCCCGTCATACAGCAAGATAAGACGCTGAGCTTATGGAACATTCACTACTTAGACCTAGGGCGACTCCCTGTCCTTGATCTCTCCTCTTCAAACAGACTTTCATTTTTGCCGATGCACATCAGCATGTCTTATGCTGATCGTGAACGTCGCCTCTGCGCAGCTGAAAGCGAAGGTAGAATTAAGACATCAGATCTTGATGTTATCACGCGCTTGAAGCAGAGCATACAAAACCTATTTGTCGATAGTAGTGGCTTGGGAGAGGTGAAACGCCCTGTCATCGGCCTTACAGATCCCGAGAACGGCAGCGTCTATACCTTGATCTTCACCAATGGTATATGCCTAGACTTGGCATCTCATACAGTGGTAATAGACGCTTGCGTTCTTCCTCTGACATTGCATCTCGCATCACGTCTTATCAATGCTTTCGGAAGGGTGGAGCGGGAAACAGGACTAGCGCAAATTTTGACTAAACCCGATGAAGTCAAAGCGTGGAAACATCTTCTCCCCGCATTCACCGAGCGATGCCGCAAGTGGCCTCACACCGCTAACTGCGAGTATCTATCGAAAGGTGTTCCCGTCTCAGAAGAAACTTATCAATCGCCATTGTGCAGCTGTGGACAAGGCAAAAACCTTGGATCTTTCACGCAAAAGAAAAATTGGAAAGAGTTTGCTCCCTACGTCACACGTGCTGCAATCAGCCCTCTCTTTGCCGTGCCCTTTATCGATACCATTGACGAAGACGCAAGAAAAGCATTCCATGCTGCACAAAACAAGTTATGTGGTACCTGCCACAGTACTGGGAAGCCAAAGTTGTTGCTATGCACGGCGTGCAAGCACACTAGTTATTGTTCCACCGAATGCCAAAAAGCAGACTGGAAGGCTCACAAAAAGTTATGTAAAGAGTTAGTGCAGTTACGAAATTCCGGTAACGGCTGGCTTGCAGAGTAAATATAATCAATGTAGCATGCAAATGGCGCTTAAAATCGCTTTCAAACGCGCCCTTAGTAGTAGTAGTAGTAGTAGTGTAGCATTACCAGAAGCAGTAATTAAATTTACTAATAACAGCTTTGCATTGATGTGTCTAACATTGCCACATGTGGTTGGGTGGCAAGGCCGGCACCGGCACACATCCGCGCGCGAAGCACAGGGGCGGGTATAAAATAAGAGGAAGAGTTCGGCGATCACCTAATTCCCTGGCATAGCGCTCTTTTCGATCGCTTACTCATCGTTTCCCATGCGCCAACGCCGTTCAATTGAGCGCAACGCTGCACGCGACGCGACGCGTCACGGTCCTTTGTCTTACCTCTTACCATGACCTCGAGCGTGAGCGAGCGAGACCTTCTAGAGCTCTCTTCTGAAGAGGATGATGGCACTCAACCAGGGACAGAGTCGCAATCTGATGAATCGGAAACAGAGGGGCATTTATGTGTACGTACAGTTCTGTTAAGAAGCGAAATATTAATAATACCATATTTTGCAGGAGGATCTCGAATTGGCCTTGGAAGAAGATAAACTGGAGGTGCCAAGCTCATACGCATATTCGACTCTTTTGCCCTTTGCACCTCACTCTTGCCTGAACATCAAGGGCCTTGGGAGCATTGGATTACCCCTAACTGAAACTGACGCGAAAAGAGTGATAGCATGCGCGTCTCAGGCGCCTTATGGTCAAGGTGACCAGACTATCATTAACAAAAAAGTACGGGACACTTGGGAAATCGACCCGGGGCGCGTCAAATTCGAAAATCCGAACTGGCTTACCTATATACGAGACCTGGCAGTCCTGACGGTGTGCTCCAGCCTCGGCTTGAAAAATTATCATGCGCCACCGCGGTGCGAGTTGTACAAGCTTTTAGTTTATGAAACTGGTTCGCGGTAAGAATATTTATTCCCCAATAATGTATCTTAGTTGATGTCCATGTAGCTTTCTTCCACATAGAGAGTCTGTTTCAACATTTATTTTCACTTAACTTTTTTCTGATGAGGTTCGGATAGCACTCAAAAAGCGGATGGCATGTTCGCGACCATGATCGTTATCCTACCTTCCCAATACACTGGTGGCGAGGTTCACCTTACCCATGCATCGAAAACACAGGTCATTGATTTCTCTGCATCCTCTTTGGCGAACACTGCTGTCCTTGCTTGGTATACCGACGTATTACATGAAGTGAAGCCAATCACCTCAGGGTATCGACTTGCACTCTCCTATAACCTTATTCATACATCACCACTCATGGCGCTACCCAAGGCTCCAACCGATGACGGACCATGTGCAGATCTCAGACGAGTACTGCATAATTGGGAGAAGGGAAAATACGCGAAACCGGTAGATTGTAATTACATCGCGTATCTCCTGCAACACAAGTATAGCGAGATAGATTTCAAACGCGGGGAAGCTTGCCTGAAGGGAGAGGACAGCGAAAGAGTTGCGCTTGTCCGCGCGGCCGCAGAAGGACTAGGCTTTGTGGTTCTCCTCGCAAATATGGAGTATCATGTTTCAGAAAATCCAGACTACGGACTCGGATGGGGTTATGGCGGATTAAAGCGTCGACGTGGATGCGCATTCGGCATGCCATGGGTCGACGACATCGACGGGGAGGTAGACATTTCCCTCTCGAAGATATTTGACTTGGATGGGAGCATTGTGCTTGCCGGCAGTCCCTGGGAATCTTTCTGGGTCAATGAAGATTGCTTTCTTCCGAAGGATGCTCTCAAAGATGAGAGTCCCGATGACACGGAGGAGAGTGGTTATACCGGTAATGTAAGTCTGAGTGTCAGATATTCGTCATGTTTTTACTCACGTTGTCGCTGCAGGAGGGAGCCACAGTCGACTACTGTACGTGGCCTGCCCTTGATTGTTCGCGATACTTACCTGCGCGTAGGGTACCATCGCTCCGTTTTCGTGCTAATGCTCTCAGATCAACTCCCTCGTATTCTGATGCAGAATGGGGGAATAGGATACGTGATAAAGTTATTCAAGGAGTCACTTTCCGGGGATATACCTACGAAAAAAGATAGACTCATGGCGAAGAACATCGTTAGCAACCTTCACAGAGCAAGGGGCGACAAGAGCTCAGCTACGAAGAGCATGCTTCATTATGCATATAAATGGAAAGATTTTGCAATGTGGCAAGACCTAATTAAAAGTTACAATTTGCAAGTACAGGGTGAAGATGGGCTTGTTCGAGCGTGGCGCGTCTTCAAATTTGATCAAACTCGCGCAAGGTACATTACCGGAGTTTGATGTTCGGTTCCTACTAAAATCATTAATATATAGCGTCGAGGACTTGTTGCGTAAAAAGTGCTTCGCCGATAGGCTCGCATTTATCAACGCTATTCGTCAGGCTGCATCAGAATCTAACGAGAAGAAGGCTATTCAAGAATGGTGCTTGAATGAGACCGGGGTCGCCCTGACATCCTATGTTTCTGCCAATGTTATCGACGTACCACTGTTTGTCTCCATGGCCTGTGACAACGGGATTCAAAGCATCCGACAAGTGTATGTTGCCTATTGAACAATTTCAATACTGGACGTCGCTAATGTGCTTGCCATTCAGACCCATCGAAAATTTGGTTTATGAAAATGCATTCATTTTTTTGATTGCGCTTGTCAAGGAGCTTCATTCGAAGCAGGCTGTTGTTCTAGAGAAAACTGCAGCCCAGTGCGCAGGGAACGTCAATCCAAAATCTGAAGCAGCTCGTATATTGCAGGAATTTGTTAGGACCTGCCTTGACTGCGCTGGAAAACAATTGAATGTGATGGTATCAGGACCCTCGTACTATCTCTGTGGTAATGGACAAAGGGCGGCTCGCATGGTCGACTTTATCGAGTTATGCCTTCTTACTCGTCAAATGGATATGTGCCGCTCCTTTCTTGACCGAATATGGAACGTGTCAGGTCAATTGGTCGACAAGTTCAATACAATCTATACGCCTCTCGTTCCCGAGCTCTGCAAACTCCTACAAAAGACAAACACCGATGTCTGCGCTCCGCCTTTCGTCGATTTTTTCCGTTTAGCGATTTCCTACTACCTATGTCACTTGCTTGGTTCAAAGGAGCAACGCGTACAATTAACACGCAAAATTGGTTGCGGTTGCGGTGACTGTCAGGAGCTGGATCGCTTTATAACTGGAAAGGAGTCGCAGCATACTTTTCGTCTCGTCCAAAAGAGAAGAACTCACTTGGAGCATCAGATGAATAAAGCTCGAGACCTTGTGACACACGAAACGATACGTTGCGGAAGTCCCCATAGTCTGGTGGCCACGAAAACTCCCGCGGCCGCTGCTGCGAGTGCTTGGGACTACCGGCTTCAAGTTATTAACCGCATGTTGAGCGCGATTGGCGCGAACAACGTTCAGAAGATCATGGGAAATCGATATGTCGACGTTGTCAAGGCCGTGAAGGGTGAAGCTGCATTCCGCTTGGACAAGCCGGTAGCCCAGGGTCAGCAGCAGAGTGTGCCTGGTCCTGCATCAGCATTAACCGTCACCGGGACAAGCAACAAGACAACTTCAGTAATAGGGGGGAAAAGGAAACAGGGTCATTGATCTTTCGCACTGACACGTATATCGTGAAAGTCTACATATATTCAGCTCTGACTGCATCTACTTGTTTTACTTAAGTAGCTGGTAACTAATAGCTTCAATATTTATTCAATTTTCAGAGTCCCCGGAAGGGATATTCGAAAAACTCCTGGCATGCACGATGGATTCCGAGGAGCTAAAGGATGGTTAAAAGCATCGGGAATCCCTTTAGTTTGGTAGTCACTAAAACTCCTGCGTTCCGTTCTGCAAGTATGTGGGAATACCGTCTTCAAGTCGTCAACGACATGTTCAAAGCGATTGGCACGAAAAACGTCGAAACGATCATGGGAGATCGATACGTCGACGTTTGCAACGCCTTAAAGGGCCAATATGCATTCCACTTGGATGACACCACGGCTCTTGAAGGTCAACAATAGAATGTGCCTAGCGATGCATCAACGTCGACTGTCAACACGACAACTTCAGTAATAGGGAAAAGGAAAGAAACCTGCCAGTGAAGTCATTGATCTCACGGACCCAGAATAACACGTTAAAAGAATATGAGCCTTTTGAATAAACGTTTCTTTGGACCTTTTGCGACGTCGCTATAGAAGAGGAGAGGCTCACTCGGATGTTTGTTTGTTTAAGCAAAAATATTATAAATTGGGGTCGAGCTGCCCCTCGTGCTCTCTACCTCCCTCGCCTCGCGCAACCGCCTGCGCGCTCTCAGACGCTCGGCCATCGTACCGTCGGCCCTCGCCCCTTTTAACTTTGACTCCGATCCGTCCCCCAAGCAACCCGTCCGACGCGCTTAGTGACGGTGCGCAAAAACCCAAAAAGAGCGCGCCGCGAGGTAAGAAACTGCGTGCTCGGCTACCTGAGCCGGCCTTTGCTGTCAGGGTTGCATGAGGCCCTTTCTGTGATGTCCACCAGGTGACTGCCACCTCCATCTCTCTAGTAGGCTAAGTATTGTTGCTGATCTCAATTTTTACTTTATTTGCCAAGCTGGCCCTGGCCAGACTCAGTTGGAATGCATGGAGGGTGGTATGCTTAGTATCCGACAATACACTATATGTTAGAACACAATAGAGATCATATCAAGACTGATGCGTCTCCGTGTGCTTCTCTAACCAAAGCTTTGACGCTAACCAGCATGACTCAAAATCATCTAACTCCTGTTCCTTCCCAACAACTTGGAATACTACAGAAAGTTCGTTGGGCAAGTCTGAGTTCCAGAGCACAGAACCGAGTTGTTGTATTGTGCTGGCAAACTTCAAGTCAGGTATGGCACGATAGATAATGAGTACGAACTTCGCAGTTTTCTCAATCTCCGGGTTTGAATCAAGTCCAACGAGAGTTCGGGAGAGTAAGACGCCCTCCTCCGCGTCACTCAGGCCCAAGAAACAGGATTCAACCGAGTCCTCCGAAACCAACACTCTCCGAAGCATGTTATGAAGGAACATGTCGGACGGACTCGGAGACCAGGCCGGACAGGCAGTCAAAGTGGATAAGGAGGAGACGGCGAAGTTATGAAGTAGTGAAGATGATCGGAGGTGAACAAGGAAGGAAAGACTAGGAGATAGCACGTCTGTGAATACCAGGGGAGAAAAGCGATGACCTACATAAGGGATTGAATACAAAGATGAGGATGCAAAAAAAATAAGATTAACGTACAGAAGGACAAAGCGAGAGTAAATGGTTGCGCGAAACAGGCCAGACTACGTATAAAAAAGGATTTGGACCTTCGCAATTGACAGATACACGATTTGAAGCAAAAGTGGATACTTCTGAATTTGAACCACGGATATCCATTGCGATTTAAGACTCGGTACAGATACCGCGCGCATACGCAGAACGTCGGCAAAACGAGAGACAAAAACCAAACGGAGTGCGTGAACACTACCAAGTTGCGAAAGAGACAACGGGCACTGGAAGGGGGGAAGTTAACAAAGCGAAAAATGTGTTTATAAAGAGTCGGTCATACGAGTAAAGCATGACTGCGGAAAGACAACTAAAAATTAGGAATCCCTATGATGTAAACAATTAAGGGAAGCACAACGCAAGACAATAGCCACCTACTGTAGTTGGGTAGCAGCCTGAATTCTCCATCCTATGTGCGTATGGAATCTCGTTTATATTGTTCTTGCATGAGTGATTGAAAGGGTGGGATCCCCTAGCGCCATTGCCGCGAGGGGTATCGCGGATGAGTCGACGAGGCGCCATGAGCGTCCCTTTTGCGAAGAGATCTCTTGACGACTTTTTGTAAGAGTGGAGCAATTGAATTCTTGAAAGCAAACACGAGGGAGCTAAATGTAATACCATGTATTGGCGCAAATAAATATCGAAAGTCCGCGAGTGCTTTTAGGCTAAGTACGAGCGCCCGGCCAACAACTTAACCAGATAATACAGCAGTGAATTAGCGACGTCGACAGATTCTAACAGCACTTTTGAATGTCATGTATAGCAGTGAATGTCGGATTTGCTATGGATATCACCAAAGCATCAAAGTTTGATGCACCGCCGCACTTTAGCAGTAGTACTGTACAGCTTCGAGCTGAAGTGTGTTACAGTCCATCGGGTCGACAGATGAGGACAGTTCAAGGATTCGTCCGCTAGGGTACCGCTCACCACAGCTTAGATAAGCTGTGGATGTGTCCATAGGTGTCCATGTGAGCGCCGGCATCAGCGCTAGCACGTGAATACGAGCTCCAGCGCTAGCATCGCGTCGCAAAGTAATTGAGTTACATAAACAACACGAAACATTACTGTATTTCGTCAGACTTGTACAATAACGGTCACAACTTATACACACTTTCAACTTTTTTCCTGCCACCTCTCGAACGAATCACTGCGAAGGCTATGTAAATACTTCTCCTCGACCGTCTTGCATAGGTCGTCTAGGTTGTCAAGGGCCGTGATAAGGGCATCCAATGAGGACAGTCGGTCTGACGTAACATAAGCAGGGAATATGTTCGACCAAGAAACATTCTCACCATACATCTGTATCCGTACATTGATCACATTTTCAGACGGGTGGGGATTGCTTAGATGAGTATTACTTCCAGCATTTTATAGGACTAAATGGAAAGGCCTAACCTGTATCCGCAAAACTCCACTTTAGGGCTACCTTGGAAGTAAGTGGGACATTGCCGCACAGGGTACGACAGCACACAAACTTTTTCATCAGTATCCAGCGAAGGGCATTTCCCATGGTATGTGATTCGTCGTGAATTTGGTACGTCGCGGCCGAAAGGTCAGGTTCATAGCCTTTTAGCTAACCATTCAACAAGTGTTTCGTTTGCCATCATAAGTTAGTTTACACTGAATAAAGAAGCACACTATGGATCTCTGCGCACCAGCTTTACTTTGGGAGGTAACGAATCGGCCATGGACTCAAAAAATAAGGATGATGAACCGGTTTTACGTAATGAAATTCCAGTCACATTCACGTTACCTCGTGACGGTAGCGCGTACGTCTCTCTGCTCTGTATTCGACACACAGACTGCTGACAACTGTTACGGCACGCGCGAAATATCAGAAATATCGTGCGAAGACTGCCATTGGCAGTCCATACCAAATCCACTCACGTGGATAGTCATCGCACGATCATCGGCAGAAAATCTTGATGATACCACAGAACTCTGCGCTGTATCACTTTAGGCTTGTTATCGTAGCTCAATCTGCACAAAGTTGCGCTCGATGAGACTGATTCTTATACTTGTGGGCTTTAAAAAATTGTCTGCATTCTTCAAGGACGGCGAAATATCCCTTGTCGGATATGATCTTTGGCGGCCACGTGTGGCTTGTCGCTCTTGAGAAGGAACAGCGTTAAACGTCCCTTCAAGATATATGCCGCTCGCGGGGCCGTTCCATGCGAAAGTCAATGATTGGCGTAGTAAATTTATAGAACGGTCTTCTATCATGGGGACGTTAGAGTGCAGTATTGAGGGAAAGCATAAGCTACCGCTTGGAAGCCTGTCTTGCATGTCTGCCTCGGCATGCGGAGCTTATCTATTATTACTCTTGGGCCCATAATCAAGCCACAGAGGGATGCTGATGATCATGACAATAGGTGGCATATGAACAAATTGAACGTTACATTAATCAATAACAGAGCCAGCTTTCCGTGCAAAAATGCGATCAGTTATTTTAAGTAACAAAAGTTTATGATGGAAAGGGCAATGCATATCAGAAGCAGGACGACAACCATTTATTACGACACGTTCGGAATATCAAATGCAAACTCTTTGTTATCCTAGGCCCTGTTCACTGCTTGGGCCCGTCATAATGTCCCCTGCCATGCCATGTACATCGACCGCTCTCCCCAAAATTCCCGCCCAATAATGCGGTAGCGAGATCCCGGGTTCTTTTCCGGCGCGTATGAGATCATACAGCTCATCTACGCAAAGTTGTGCTTGATGATAGTGGTTCTTGTATTCACCGGTTTTGAAGTATAGTCTACATTCATCAAGGACTGCGAATATCGCTTGTTGTACATCTTTGGCAGCTGCATTTTGCTTGTCGCTCATCAGAAGCCGAACAATATCAAATGTCCCTATGAGATATCTGCCGCTCGCGAGCCTGTTGCGTGCCAGTGTCAACAATCGGCACGCCAGATTTATTGAAAAACGTGCTATCACAAGAACGTTAATATGAGATATTGAAGATAAAGAAGGGGAGTTACTACTGGGTTCAAGCCTGCCATGCATATTTGCCAAAGCACGGGCATTGTAGTCATCTAACCGTTGTTTATTCGCGACTTCATGGAATATTGCAGCGAGCCCGCGCCGCACTATCTGAGATCCATAATCCAAATTTGCAAAGATATTAGGTGACTCTAAATCAGAGAGGCAAAGGTAAATCGAGACCACAAGCTCCGAAGTTTTTTTTATCTTCGGATTTGAATCGATCCAAACGAGAGCATCGGCGAGAAGTACGTCTATGGCACCGATGTTATTGGGGTGGGAGAAATTGAAGCAATCTTGTTCTAGCCAATCTCTGGAGGCCAGCGCTTGCGGCACTAGCGTCCGAAGAGATATAGGTTTGAACAGTGGAAGACTGAGCCCCCGGCATGTTGAACGTTCTGATCCCTGTCTGAAACGTCTAAAAGATGTCAAGCGGAGTAAAAAAGAGAAGAATTGAATGGACCCACCTGAAAAACGGCCAGGACAACTGGCAATTGAAGGGGGGAGAAGAGGATAAGCCACGTCGTCCAAAGAGCGACAAAAACAAAACGATGACGCTTGAGGTGCAAATGACAATGTGCAAATCAGGGTGGACCAGTGCCTGTAAAAACAACATTACACCAGAGAGAGAAAGTATGGTGGCGGTGAGTGTCATCCAATGAATAGAATCGCAGGCAGCGAAAATTCTGCATCTGCGTAAAGAGTTATAGCGCATCTGGCGGAAAGCTAGCAAGCGTTTGACGCCGAATTGAGGGCGATTCATAAATTCTTGACAACAGCGTCGGCACAGACAGCATATTAATAGCGTGGAACCCGTCAGAAAAAGGGACGAAAACCACAGTGCATTAATGATTACCGCCATTCGATATGGGAGGAATGGGGGATGACCATCCGGACACAACATATTGGCGATGTAGCTGTTTTGGTTGAAGACCAATCTGTACGAGTCAAGAATGACCGGTACAAGGAAGCAAGAAATGATGAATGCCTTTATGACATCTATGAACTCCCATACGAAGAGCTAAACAAAAGATGCTTACATTTTCGTATTGGCGGTCCAAATCGTTCTCTCTCTGTGCGTACGCTGCACGATCAGCGTTTTCCACCACTTCGTACACATGGTACCAATGATCTAAAGCGTGTTGTTGTGAATGCAAGGCATCGTAGTTAACTCCGCATTTTCGTGCAGTAGTCGTGGGATACTGAGGCGAACGTTCATGATCATCGCCGGGCAGCATAGGCATATATGATTGAGACTTGGAGGACATCTCGGGGTGAGGTACAGTGGAAGACGCGCTCAGCCTTGATCATACCCTTATAACCCGCTGGTGGCAGTGCCCACTAAGGCTCAATAACAACTGCAGTGGGTCCCACGCCATATGATCATTGCTATAATGTTGCTGTAGGGAAAACATGATGCCTTTGAACATGGAGGCTCAGATCTCAGAGCACAGCTCATTCTATTCTTATCCTCATACGATTAGGGATGATTCATGAAGAAACTGAAGTAGAATTATTGGTAATCGTCAACCATCACAGCTATGCTCACTACGACGGCTTCTACACCAACAACGTAAATTGGTTTGCTAATATTCAATGAAACGAAAACGACGTGCAACAGGAACGGAACGATGACATACGCCACATTGGGAAGATTAGATACAAACTCATTAGCACAAGCATCGGGTCATGTCCACTGCTGTACATGAATGCTCACCGTGTGAATAAATGTCGACCTCCGTGGATGATCTTGATGGAACAATAGAATTTTGTGGCGAATTACTGTATGTTGGGTTCCGCATCACGCCCCTTTCCATGTTATACACAGAGTCCGCTTTCCCAAGAAATTCCGCCCAATGATTCGGTAGCGATTGCTTGGACTCTTCTGCAGCATGTATGAAATCGCGTAGTTCATCCGCGCAAAGTTGCGCTTGATGACAGTGATCCTTGTATTTAACGACTTTGAAGAATCGTTTGCATTCTTCAAGGACGGCGAACATCGCCTGTTGCACATGGGGACTTTTGACAGCCATTCTTAGCTTGTCGTCCATAAGAAGGCGAAGAATTGGAAATGTCCCTTTGAGATATCTGCCGTCCGCGAGGCCGCTCCGTGACGAGATCAACAGTTTGCACAGGACATTAGTAGTCCTAAGATATTCTATCAGGAGAACGTTAGAATGTGATATTGAACGTCAAAAGGTAACTTACCGCTTGGAAGCCCGCCTTGTATATTTGTCTCGTTATGCGAAGTGAGGCCTGACCTATGAGGCATTTTCTCGACGTGGTTCTCCAACCAGAGCATTGACGCCAAAGCACAGGCATCGTCGTTATCCGATCTTTGTCTATTCGCAACTTCATGGAATATTGCAGCGAGCCCGCGCCGCGCTACCTGAGGTCCATAATCCAAGCGCGCAAAAACGTTGGGCGACTCCAAATCACAGATGCAAAAGTATATCGAGGCCATAAGCTCCGAAGTTTTCTCGATCGTCGGATTTGAGTCGATCCAAACGAGAGCATCAACAAGAAGAACGTCTATGGCATCGACGTTATTGGGGTGGAAGAAGTTGGAACAATCTTGTTCTAGCCAATCTCCAGAGGCCAGCGCTTGCGGCACTAGCTTCCGAAGAGATATAGGTTCGAGCGGCGGAAGACCGAATTCCTGGCGCGTTGAACGTTCTGGTCCTTGTTTGGAACGTCCATAGGATACCAAGCGGAGCAAGAAGAGAAGAATTGAATGACCCCATTGGAAAAACAACCAGGACAACTGACAATTGAAAGGGGAAAACGTGTAAAAGCCATGTCGTGTGAAAAGCGACGAAAAGAATGGGTACAACGCTATAACCAGGAAGAAAAACACGAAAATGCTTAAGACAATGATGACAATGTGCAAATCAGGATGGCCGAGTGCCTGGAAAAGTATGATCACACCAAAAAAAGAAAGTAGGACAGCAAGAGGTATCATCAAATGGATCCCATCGCAGATAGCGAAAAATTTGCACCTGCGCAATGAGTTATAGCGCATCTGACGGAAAGCTAGCAAGTGTTTCACGTCGAATTGAGGGCGATTCATAAATTCTTGAAGACAGCGCCGGCACAGACAGCATATCATTAGCGTGGATCCCGTCAAAAGGAGGGACGAAAACCACAGTGCATTAATGATTACTGCCGTTCGATATTTGAGGAATGGGGGATGACCATCCGGACACAACATATTGACGATGTAGCTGTTTTGGTTGAAGACCATTCTGTGCGAGTCAAGAATGACCGGTAGAAGGATGCCAGAAAGAAGGAATGCCTTTATAGTATCTATGAACTCCCTGGGAATACGAAGAGTTAAACAAAAGATGCTTACAATCTCGTATTGATGGTCCAAATCGTTCTTTCTCTGTTCGCACACTGCACGATCGGCTTGGTTCACCAATTCGTACACGTGATTCCAGTGACTCGGATTTGCCCCGTGTGATTTCAGAGGTAAGACTCGTGGTTAAACTCATATCGAGTGCGCGCGGGAGACGCGCTCAGACCATTTATCCTCGACGGCATAGGCAGATAGAATAGGCTTGAAGGACGTTTCGGGGTGAGGTACAGCTGGGGACGCGCTCAGCGGCCTCAGCCTATTTATCTTCCCTGTGATATAATCAGTCGCTGGCTGTCCCACGGGACATTTGATCATTTGCTGTAATATTGCTGTGCGTAAAGCATGATGCCCGAGGCCCAGAGCACTGCATCTATTACCCTCATACAAATAAAGATGACGAAACTGAAGTAGAATCATTGGTAAGCGATAATCGTTACAGCTATACTTATGAAAAACTACTTGGGCATCGCCCTGTTCAGTGTTGATCAACCTGTTCTTGACTGCAAAAGGGATGAGTTGTGTCTCTTATTCAGTTTCATGTGATAAGTTGCATGCATCAGTTCTAGGAATCAGAGAGTAGGAAAGGAGAGCACTACGCAACAAATCTACCCAACGACGCATTTCGGATTGAGACGGACCATTCGTGGCTCGTGAGGGATTGGCCTTCTCCCTCTTCGTCCACCCCTTCAGTGGGTGCAAAAGTTGAGGTGTCGGTGGGTTGGATGCTACGGTCCAGAGTGGGCGGGATCTTGGGTTTCAGAAGCAACGTCTATGAGTAGGATCAAAACCCATATGCGTGCAAGGTCAGGGTCAGATAATAACAGGAAGATGGATTGAAACTCACATTGTCCCATCGTTGTCCATATGGTATTGCCATCCTCATCCTCGCCCTCACCCTCGTTGCTACACTAATCCCCATCCTCCTCTTCATCTACAACACCCCCAATATCTTGAGCAACGTTGATCAAGTTCCCCCATGCCTCATTCATATTTGCCTCTATCGAATACCTCGCTGCAGAGAGGAACAGGACAATCCTATGCGGTGAAATGTCCTCTGGGTTGGACCCCTTCATCGAGCGAATCGCTTGAAAAGGGATCAGTGCTGGCACCTGGAATGGATAAGGTGGCGGTGAAGCAGAAAGTGGGGATGTTTAATGGCAGAGAATGGTGAGCATGTCGAGGTTGTTTCTTCTTCTAAGCCTGAGGGAGGGGGAGGGGGAGGAAGGGGTTCTTTTCCCTTCCGTTGGGGGTGGGAAGGTGAGGGATGCTGTAACTGAGAGGTTGGGTTACGGGGAGGAAGAGGCCGTAGAGTCATTGTTCTGTAAGGTAGCGTATATTGTAGACTATCATCCTCGCTTGGATCCACATTTGTTGTTAAGACGTCGGCCCGAGTTGCTTTCAATAAATACGAGTTTGTGAAAGAGCCGCAAGGTTTCAGTCAACTCCCATTCAAGTCGTCAACGATGGAGGGAGGATTTCCTTCTCGATTCCTCCGGGGACGATGATCCATGGGTTGAACGTGCGCAAATGATCCACCAGGCCTGGTGGGTTCCGCGGGACGATGAGAAGTGGATAGACTAGACGGGTGTCGGATAAGGAAGAACCGAAGGAGGATTGCGAGTACATGAGTCTTCACGGTGGTGGGAAAAGTGGAGCAACGCCGATTCTTAGTAACTCCATGGCCTCTTGACACGCATTCAAATTATGTTGGGAAACTGCTGGTTCCAGTTGTCTGGTAAACGCGCGTGAAGCATACTTTATTTGGCAAGACGAAAACCGGCGTTACGCCGGAATGATGGCTATACTAGTACAGCGAAGGTCTCGATGATCAACTCTATTACTATTTATTTCATACAAAAGAAATGAGAACGACGCGTAATGGAAACGGAGCGATGACATGCGCCGCAAACTCGTTAACACAAGCATCAAGTCATGCTACAACATGAATATTCAACGTCGACCATCGTGGATGACCTTGATGGAACAATAGAATTTCGTGGCGAATTACTGTATGTTGGGTGCCGCATCATGTCCCTCGCCATGTTATGCACATAGTTCGCTCTCCCAAGAATTTCCGCCCAATGATTCGGTAGCAATTGCTTGGACTTTTCTCCAGCATGTATGAAATCACGTAGTTCATCTGCGCAAAGTTGCGCTTGATGACAGTGATCCTCGTATTTAACGACTTTGAAGAATCGTCTGCATTCTTCAAGGACGGCGAACATCGCCTGTCGCACATGGGGACTTTTGACAGCCGTTCTTAGCTTGTCGTCCATAAGAAGGCGAAGAACTGGAAATGTCCCTCTGAGATATCTGCCGCTCGCGAGGCCGCTCCGTGACGAGATCAACAGTTTGCACAGGGCATTAGTAGTCGTTAGATATTCTATCAGGAGAACGTTAGAATGTGATATTGAACGTCAAAAGGTAACTTACCGCTTGGAAGCCTGCCTTGTGTATTTGTCTCGTTATGCGAAGTGACGCCTGACCTATGAGGCATTCTCTCGACGTGGTTCTCCAACCAGAGCATTGACGCCAAAGCACGGGCATCGTCGTTATCCGATCGTTGTCTATTCGCAACTTCATGGAATATTGCAGCGAGCCCGCGCTGCGCTACCTGAGGTCCATAATCCAAGTGCGCAAAAACGTTGGGCGACTCCAAATCACAGATGCAAAAGTATATCGAGGCCATAAGCTCCGAAGTTTTCTCGATCGTCGGATTTGAATCGATCCAAACGAGAGCATCAACAAGAAGTACGTCTATGGCATCGACGTTATTGGGGTGGAAGAAGTTGGAACAATCTTGTTCCAGCCAATCTCCAGAGGCCAGCGCTTGCGGCACTAGCTTCCGAAGAGATATAGGTTCGAGCGGAGGAAGACCGAATTCCTGGCGCATTGAACGTTCTGGTCCTTGTTTGGAACATCCATAAGATACCAAGCGGAGCAAGAAGAGAAGAATTGAATGACCCCATTGGAAAAACAACCAGGACAGCTGGCAATTGAAGGGGGAAAACGTGTAAAAGCCATGCCGTGCGAAAAGCGACGAAAAGAATGGGTACAACGCTATAACCAGGAAGAAAAACACGAAAATGCTTAAGACAATGATGATAATGTGCAAATCAGGATGGCCGAGTGCCTGGAAAAGTATGATCACACCAAAAAAAGAAAGTAGGACAGCAAGAGGTATCATCAAATGGACCACATCGCAGATAGCAAAAATTTTGCACCTGCGTAAGGAGTTATAGCGCATCTGACGGAAAGCTAGCAAGTGTTTGACGTCGAATTGAGGGCGATTCATAAATTCTTGAAGACAGCGCCGGCACAGACAGCATATCATTAGCGTGGATCCCGTCAAAAGGAGGGACGAAAACCACAGTGCATTAATGATTACTGCCGTTCGATATTTGAGGAATGGGGGATGACCTTCCGGACACAACATACTGGCAATGTAGCTGTTGTGGTTGAAGATCATTCTGTACGAGTCGAGAATGACCGGAACAAGGAAGCCGGAAAGACAGAGTGCCTTAATAGCATCTATGAACTCCCATACGAAGAGTTAAACAAAAGATGCTTACAATTTCGTATTGGCGATCCAAATCGTTCTTCCTCCGTTCGCACACTGCACGATCGGCGTTTCCCGCCACTTCGTACACGTGGTTCCAAGGGCTTAGCTGCGAATACATAGCATCGCAGTTATCCCCGTATCGTCGTGCTCTATATCGGGACGAATATTCGTGGTTGTCATTGCTAGGTGGCATAAAATGTGAGATGCGACAGAAAGAGTGAGAAGACGACGCCTTGTATGCAAGCGCTTAAGCTCATCTCATTATATACCCTCATATCATGCGTATGGGGAATGGTCTACCCCGTCTGGGAGAAGTTGAGGCCAACACGTTGTCATTGCTGTTGATCGAACAGCGCAGAGTGTTGTTGGTGAGAGCAGAATAATCTGAAATACTTCCACAACAGCTGTTGACGCATTACACGATCTTGACGCTTGATGGTAGGCGCGTACCAAATTTGTTAATTGCTATTTATTTCTCACGATCACAGCATCACAGTGAAATGTGTTAGCTGGACGGCCCTGTACCGCGAATCCCGAATCGGCACAGCTCCACAGCGTGAAATATTACGACACAACATCACTTCAGAGCGCCCTTATTGAGCGCTTCTAGGAACGTGTCGTGCGACGAGGACTGCGTTTGTCATATCTTATTCATATTAAGTATGGTGTGTGTAAAACAATTACTCAGTGATTATGAATTTCGCAGGTGATGAACACATCTCATGCAGCCCTGGTTGGACCCTAATCTTCCAGGAAGAAATAGTTTCCGGCAGCTAAAAATAGCTCGTCAACATTTTTTTCGTTCTTTCAGTGCACCTAACGGCTCACCTTTCTGCTCTCTATCCTTTACACTGTTAAGTTTGTTCACGCGGGGGCGGAAGTTTGTGGGATCACGACGGAATGTGATCTCCAACGACGCCAGGAACTGGTTCATACCAGACAACAGATTTTGAGGCCTGCACACGAAGAACAGGTTAAAGACTGCTGGGAACGAAGCTTTGGATGACGTACGGTGTAGCGGTCGCCGCAATGGCTGGCTGGCCTTCGAACACGATAACGCGGTCAGCAAGGTACGTGGCCATGATGAAGTCGTGCTCAATGATGAAGGCCATCTTTTTAGCATGTAACACAAATCTACGGGAAAATCAGTAATGGCCGTGAGATCAAAACTGATGCCCCACCGTTTGATGACTTTGCTCGCAATGATACGTTGCTCAGAGTCGAGGAAACTATGACGTAATGTCAATACAATGACATCCGTAAACTATCACCAAAGTCTCTCACCTGCTAGGTTCGTCAATCAGATACACAGCTACGTTGGGTTTGCCCAATGCCAAGACGATAGCAACTCTCTGTAACTCTCCTCCAGATAACGTTTGGACCTCCTGATCCATAATAGGATCCAAGTTCATCGGTTTCAGTACATCCGTCTGAAACTGGGGGTGCAAGAACGCCTGTTTGATCCTTTTCAAAAGTAGCATACGGACCGTCCCCGGGAACTTTGGGGAAATTGCCTGAGGCTTTAGTGATACAGAAAGGTTTTGTTTGTCCACCACGTCATCAGGTTCTTCACCAGCTAGCAATCTAACGAATGTCGTCTTTCCTGTACCGTTTTCTCCAAGCATAACAATTATCTCAGAATCCGTGAAGCTTCCGGACTCCACGGTCAGTTTGAAGGATCCAAGCGTTTTGGTCATGCGTGGATAAGAATAATGTCGTGTTTTATCCACAACAAGTTCTTCCGCAGTTTCGACCATTTTGAACGATAACGAATCCTCTCGGAACCTGAGGTTTTCCGTGGGGATGTAGCCATCCAGGAAAATGTTTATCCCTTGATCTGATTTAGCTCAACGAGGGGCGACACGGATCATGAGCATACCTTCCCTAACCGAGTAAGGCATAGTTACAACCCCGTACATGGATGGTTTGCCGTAAAGAACGCAGATAAAGTCGGAGAGGTAGTCAAGGACAGACAAATCGTGTTCTACGGCAATCACATAGCAATCGGGTGTGAGCATAGAGCGAATGACCTCGGCTGCCTTCAAGCGCTGCCTGATATCAAGATAACTTGATGGTTCATCGAACATGTACCTAGATTTTGATCAGTGAAGAGCGTTAATCAAATGCAATTAATCAGACTCACACATCGGCCTTCTGAATGCATGACATTGCAATGGCAAATCTCTGAAGCTCTCCACCAGATAACTGGTCAATCTCGCGGCTTAGAACGTGGTTAAGCTCTAGCTCGTCGCACATCCTCTGTTTGTTGTCAAGCTGCAGTTTAGAATCGAGCATCTGGTCAACGGTCATGTTGCCTTTGATAGCCTTGGGTATGTGGTCTACATATTGAGGCTTGATCAGCGCTTTCAAGTTATCCTCGAGGACTTTGGTAAAGTAGTTTTGCAGCTCGGAGCCGCGGAAGTACTTGAGGATTTCTTGCCAGTCTGGGGGGTCCTAAGAGTAATAGATGTCGCCACACAGCAAAGAAGGCGGAGAAAGGAAACATACGTCGTAACGGCCAAGATTAGGTTTCAATTTGCCGGCAAGAACCTTCAACGCTGTGCTCTTTCCGATACCGTTGGTTCCCACGAGACCCAGCACCTGTCCCGGTCTTGGCGTAGGGAGACGATGTAACTTAAAAGAGTTGGCTGCATATCGATGCGTCACTTCTTTTTCAAGATTTGTTGGCAGGTTGATGATCGTGATAGCTTCAAATGGACATCTCAAAATCGAATCAGCACACAGAACACCGTACGAATAATACAATGTATCCACTCACTTTTTGACGCAGATACCGCAACCGATACACAGGAACTCTGATATGAATGCGATTTTGTCGGTGGGTTTCACTTCAATACACAGTTTGCCTACAGCACCAGTCAGTCCATCGCGTGCGCTAAACAAGCGCTCGATCGCTACTCGCCCATTCTAACCACAGGACATGACTGATGGCCGATAATTTAGAGATCGTCATGTCCACAGCAGATGAGATAACGCGCCTTTTTGCATTCCTGGGCGCATCGCTTGGGCTTGCACCTGTTCGAGTCTACGATGGCGATACGAGTGATTTTGTCCGCCATTGCGATAAGGGAAAGATCTAGTCTGACTTGCGCCTGATGTGTTGAGTAACCGAAATTTTGTTATCTGCACCGTGGGAAATTTGCTGCCTTATTCCCTCCTGGCTCCCAGCCAACATGGGCAAGAAGAATGCCTCCGACTCAAAGGGCGACAAGACGAAGAAAGACGGTAAGAAGAGTAAGACTGAAGGGGACGATGATAAGCAATCCAAAGTACGTTCCGTTTATTGCCATCTTTAAATTTAAGCCATGATCCATCACTTCAACTCAAGGGTAAATTGAAACCGGCAACAGCTGTAAACGTACGACATATCTTATGCGAAAAGCACTCCAAAGTTACAGAAGCCCTTCAGAAAATCCAGGTCTAGTTTCTTCTTCCTGGCAACAGCAGATCATCTTTCGCTTACTCGACCGACTCTGCCTCAAACAGGAAGGCCAACCGTTCAACAAAGTTGCGCAAGAATACTCTGAGGATAAAGCCAAAGGTCAATTTCTCTCGTCTTTCATTATCTATTCATCGCGAGCCCTGAAGAATCTCCCTTCTTCCTTTCTCAGCCGGCGGCAGTCTTGGCTGGATGACGCGGGGTAGCATGGTTGGCCCATTCCAAGACGCCGCGTTTGCTCTTGCGCCCTCCCCAGTCGACAAACCTGTCCCATCGTCGATTGTGAAGACCAGTTTTGGTTACCATATCATTATGGTGGAGGGTAGGCGTTGATTTGGCGCTCACCGCTATACATATACCTCACCTTATAAACACGGACGTCTGTATGTATGCTATGTTCTTACGACGGAATGACATATATGAGCCTATTGCAAGCACATTTACATCGAGTACTCCAAAAACTTGGACGCCCACCAAGCGCCCACATTCTTCACGAAATATACACGGCATTGAATTAACGCAACCAACACGATGACTGAGATACTACTGAAATTAAGATAAACACACTATGCAGATATGTATATAATGAAGAATTTGAAATATGTTGTGCTGTCGTGCCCCTCTAGTGTAACCTGCGCAAGGGCGCGGGGATATCAATATCAGAGATGCAAGTGGTGATGATCAAATGAATAAAACAGCGTCACGAATAAAATCGTGAAGTGGGGACAGTAGCAGCAGAAGCAGCGTTCGTCGCCGGTGGACCCAACACTGGATACACGGGCTCGTCTGCCCCCGTCAGCGCAGCGACAGACAACAACCGTCGTCTCGACGATAAGACCGATTGCGGCGGCGGCGGCGGCTGTAACGAAGGTGGCGACGGCGAGCGCAGAAGAGAATTATGTTGATGCGGATGATCAACCAACATTGCCAAAGACGTCGGGCCCAACCCACTACCGCCAGACGACCTCAAATCCGACGTTGGCACATCCCTAACGGCACCACCACCACCACCACCACCACCACCACCACCAGCGCTCCGCCACGTAGAAGAACGCGCATGATCCTCCAGCGCCCCGCTAATCCTAACCGAAGCATGATCCTCCTCAACCGAAGACGTCGATCCCAACAACTGCCCAAACAACCTCCTCGTGCCCTGCCACGTTGTCGGAAACTGTCTCAACAGCATCGACTTCCGATTCGCGTCTTCCGAGGCGTTGTACCGCCAAGAATCGGGCTGCGTCATCCACCCCTCGGAAGGAATCGCGTACATCGGACGTTGGTTCTCCGCGAGCGTCGGACCCGTGATAGCTTCGCGTCCTTTATCCTCCTCCTCCTCCTCCTCAGCTTGTTGCTGTGCCCGCATGAGAGCAACAGTAGACGGACCCAAACGTCGTCTAGAAATAGCCACGGGCGTGGCAAACTCCGCGCCAGAACAAGTCTGTTTCGAAGCACCGGCGACAACGTCGAACTCTGCAAGATGGCTCATGTAATACTGACTAACTTGAGCCGTCGTCTGGGCTGGGGGTAACTCACCCGCCACCGCTCATAGAAGAACCAAAACACACCTTGTTCGACATCGACGCTGCTATCCGCTTAAAATCATCGCCGTGCTGAGCCAACAAGCTCAAAAACAGACCTATAATCAATCAATCGAACGGGCGTATAAGCCTCGCAAGAAATCGGCAAAGAATCGACCTCCCACTTTTATCCGCTTCGCTCCATTGGGCGGCAGCAGAGGCGGTAGACGACGATAACGACCCGTGGCTCCTCCTCCTCGAACCCATCGGCGGTAGATCTGGAATTTCCTGGATCTTCTCTCCCTCTCCCGTATCTCCCATGGATGGTGGCGCAGAAGACATGGACGGCGTTCCTTGCGGCGTTGAAGGCTCCTCAACAACAATACTGGCAGACTTGATAGTCTTGCGAGATCGTTTTGCACGTTTGGTAGGCCTAGGGTCGGGATCCTGTTCAAATTATCAGGATACCAGTCGACATCATACCAGTTCGCGGGAAACTTACAACATTATCCTCCTCCCCCTCTTTAGCCCCATTTTGAGCAGAAGACTGTGTCTGTCCCCGCCGCCGTCGATTACTGTTCCGCAACGCCGTTGTCGGCGTCGGAGCTGGTGCTGCCTCCGGCGGTTCAGGGGTGGGCGTTGAGCCAGGAGTCCCCTCCTGCTGGACAGCCGCCCTTCTCATCTTCTTCCCTCCATCCACCTGCACGGCCACCTTTCTTCCCTTAGACACCCGACTAGGGACCGTCAACAAATCAACACCACCGCTAACCTCAGCATCGTGCTGCTGAATATCAGCAATAATCCCCTTCTTCTTGCCCGTCCCCCTCCTTCTCCGCTTGTTGGGCGCATACTGAGAGACAACCTTGCGAAAGTCGATCATCTTCTTCTTGTGCAAGTAGTAAAACGCAACACACTGAGCCTGGGTTTTGTTGGGCAAGTAACTCGCAATGATGCCAAACTGCTTCGGATACTCTGCAAATTTGTCGAGGAAGACCTTCTTTTCTTCTTCCGTCCAATCGTGGATACCGGTGTGCGGACCGTAGTACTCTGCAGGGTTCTCAACTCGGTGGTTGGTGTCATCGTACACGTAGTCCACTTTGCCGTGTGTGACGGAAATCATGTCAGGTATCGTAGCGAGGTTCCGGAGCGAGAGGTGGGCAGGGTCCGTCGCCTCGTCATTGCCAAGACTAGCTATTATCTGCTCCATCTCCAGATCTGAGCGGACGGCGTCACCAAGGGAAGCGGCGGATCTCCGAGTCGTCCTTCCAGCAGGCTGTACCGTCTCTGTTTCCGAAACGAGCGCGCGAGACTGCTCGTCGAGAAGAGCACAGTGTTGTATCCATTTCTCCTGCAGAACTTGATACTCTTTCTTTAGTCTCTGGATTTTGGCAAGCCTCGTAGCTTCACGCTCCTTGAACTGTTGCTCCAGAGCGCACTTGGCGCCCGCAAATGCCAACATGCGCTCTTGGTGTCGTTGGCCGTCACAAATCTCGGTTACGAGCTCTTGCAGAGACGTAGACCGGCGAGTTTCCACACACTGGACAAGTGACCGGTTGGTTAGAAGCACTGGACCGACGCGTTCTTCTCGAGTTTGCCGATCGCGTAGTAGACGCGTCATAACCACTATCCGCAGAGCCTCTTTTGTGGATTTTGCTTCGGAAGGAGAAGGAATGTCCTGAGGTGTGATTAGAATCTCTTTTGTTTGCTCTTCCTTTGAAGGTCCTGTTGAATCTGGGATAATAGGTGTAGTTGCCTCATTTGGTAATGTCGGAGGTGGAGGTGATGAGATTGGCGGAACGGCAGAAACGGGTAAAGTCTCTTCCATCTCTTTGATTTCCGGTGGGCTTTCAACAAGAATAGGTGGCGAGAGGACTCTCTTGAAGGGTGTTGAATCTGACAAGACTTCCGTTTCAGCAATATTATCTTGCTCCGGAGTCGCGGAAGCATCCCCTTGAAAGTCTTTAACGATGGCCTCCACTAGCTCGACAGATTCTTCAGAAGGAGCGACAGGTGTTATTATAGTTGGAGTTTCATTATGCGACAAGGGAGTTAATGAAGGTGGTGGCACGGCGTTTTGAACAGTCGGCGGTAACGATGGTGTCTCTAGTTCTGACATGACGACGTCGGAAGGCTCTTGAGCTACGGCAGGTGGTGGCTTTTCTATCTCGGTCTCGACGAGAGTTGAACATGATGTGAATTGTGCTGCCGAGGGTCTAGGTTCTTGTATTGGTACACATAGTTCTTCCAATAATGGATAATCAAAGGCGGGTAAAAGAGTGGACTTTTGCTTTGGAGGAGGTTCGGCAACCGGTGGCACAGAAGATTCTACTTGGTGGTTCAAGTGAATCATCTCTTGAAGAGGCTCGGAAGGTTTGGTTGGTTTAGTGTGATCAACCTGAACGGCGACAGGCGGAGGGGGGGCCGGAGTTTTGGGATTCTCTTGTACAGAAATACGCGAAGAGGCAATTGAAGAACGTGACAATGATCGTGAGACATTTGCGCGTTGATTGTGGTCTCGCGTCGAATGACTACGGCTACGACTGCGACTACGACTGCGACTGCGACTGGAAGAGGTACGCCGTCGACGATGATAACTTCTACTTCGAGTTCGAGTTCGTGACCGGGTTCGTGACCGCCGACGACCACGACTGTGACTGCGACTTCGTGAACGGCTCCTGCGATTCCGACTCCGAGAGCGGTTTCTACGATCACGACTACGACTGCGACTACGACTACGAGTTCGAGTCCAGGAGCGGCTCCGACTGCGGCTTCTGCTTCTGCTCCGGCTTCTACTCGAGCTCTTGGTTGTAGGGCGGTAGTGGCGGCTGCGGGGAGACGGAGAGCGAGAGCGAGAGATGGATCTTGACCGCCGTCGTCGTTCATAACGTGATCTACCATTTAGGAGGGTGAGAGGATCCCTGGGAGAGTAGTGCCTTGAAGAATCGTAGCTTGGTCTGTAAGAGTCATAGCCTGGAGGCCTGTAGGTGTCTCCGTTGAATTTACGACGAGATCTACATAGAGGAGCAAATTTGAGTGGAAAATGTAGCTTTGTAGAAAGCACGTACGGATCTGCCCAGGAGTCAACACGGGGGCGCTCAGGGAGAGGGTGGTCGGACATTCGAGAGGCGAGCATAATGTCTGGTCTGCGAGGCTTTGGTCTGTCTCGAGGGGGTGATGCTGGGCGGGGGCGACGAACAGGGCTGTTGTTCATCGGGGAAGCTCTCATAGGATCTAAGCTGCGGTAACGGTCTGAAGGAGAGGGAGAACGAGAGTCACGGCGGTTGTGATCAGGACGGTAAGAGTTTGGACGATAGACGTTCGGGTAGTCGTCTCTTGAAAAAACGATAGAACGATTGGGTACGTATCGATCTGGAGGAACATAACGACGAGAAGCGGGTGAGGGGCTCCGTCGGCGGGATGATCTCTGTGAACAAGAGAGTTAGAAATTGACTGTATTCGTGCAAGCAAACAAATTACATCTGTAGATGGTGATTGTGGTGGGCGACGAGAGGAGGAAGGAACAGGGGGCAGCTCAGCTGTGGCGGGTGCCATGGCGGACGAGCAAGAGAGCGCTTCACAAGTTTACCACGCCTATCCTCACACGCACCTGCCGCGGCTTGCTCACTAACAAGCATCGTCAAACCCGTCAAACCCGTCGACTCGAGTCGGTCATCTTGGAACTTTGTGGAGGGTAGTCGTGAGCACATACCAAAGCGCTCTAGGAACTTTCAAACGTCGCAGGTCTGATATAGCTTCAAGTCAGCCAAGGATTCAACCTATTCAACGTTGTCTCGCTTTCTCGGATACACCTTTAAATGCCTTCCACTTCAGTGAGAGCACCGCTAGCTTCGTGTCGCCCTCACGATTATTGTCGAACCTAAGAGCCGTAGTCTAGAAAGAAACTGCCGCGGCGCTGTTCAATAAAAAGAACGGATGGTAGAACATGTGGTTTAAACAATCCAGATGGTTTACTCAAAGTCTAACTTTCGCCAAGGCTCAAGATCTGCATCTTGTCCACCGTAACGGGATCTACACTCATTGTGGCAATTATGCGCCCATGCTCAGAGTGATCGTAATCTGGGTATCACTGGAACATTGAAAAATCGGATATTTCGCCTGACGCCAATGCGTTGGGCTCCGTCAATAACCGAGATTCGACCGATAAGTACATGCTACTTTACGCTCGTCGTTATTTGAGCTCCTATCGCCAGCGTTGCGTTCTACCCCAATCCAGCAGCGCGATCCATCATAAGTCCTGAGCCTGATTGTAATAATAACCTGGTGTAATAAATTGTGTTAAGCACGACCGCCTGCTATGAAGTTGAGTCGCCGGATATACTCCGATTTGGTCCTCGGAGATGTGCGGAACCTCGTGAGCGTACGCCAGTTACACTGATCAGGCCTCGCGTCCATCTCTCGAGCTCGATCGCCCCATCCGTTGCCCTCTCTCTCGAGCTCAACGCACCGTGACGTTATCCCGTGAACTTAACGAGTCATCCTCTAGCCCAACCCGACCATATATCTACTAGTAATATACCATCTTTCCTCAAATTGTGTCTGCCAAAGCCCACTGTGCACATCCGGTGTCAAGTTTCAACCCTGCTCCTAACACAACATCAGTCATGGCAGCTACAACTGCCAGTGCACCTTCTTTGAGTAGGCTACTATGTGACTTGACATTGCTAATCCTTGACTGACACATAGTATCAGATGCAGATGAGACACATGTTCAAATGCTCAGGGAGCGCTATCTATGCCCACACTTTCGCATCCTTGTCATTGGGAGGGCTAATGCAGGCAAGACAACCATCCTTGAGAAGGTCTGTGGTGTATCAAAGGGGACAAAGCCCATTATACATGACAAGGATGGTAAGTTGGTCTGAGTTTTGTGCTTCCTTGACTGTTGAGTTTTTTGCAGGTAATCAGCTTGAACAGTCTGTGTTTCATTTGATGCCATCACTTGAGGTGGGTTGGATAATGATGTCATGTATGGATGTACCCATTCACATGTAATGATAACAGAGAGGCTTGCATGATATTGAGCATCAAATTACATACCCTAGAAGTAACTTTATCTTCCATGACTCTCAGGGTTTTGAATCTGGTTCAACTGAGGAATTGGAGATTGTTTGGAAGTTCATTGCAAAGAAGTCTGCAGAAACTGAGCTGAAAAACCAGCTGCATGCAATTTGGTATATTGATTTATCCTTTTACATTACTGGCTGATCTGGCTTCCTCTAGGTACTGTATACCTATGGATAGCCCTCGTCCCATTCTACCTGCAGAACTTGAATTCTTTAATCAAGGGACAGGCAGAGGCAAGTCCTAGTGAATTTGTATCTCTTCTTGTAACTTGTTGATTTTGGAGAATTGTTTACCCTTAACTATTGTTACCTCTTTCCATTTGCCAACTTGCCACAAAATCTACTAGTACTGACTAGGAAATATTTTTTTACAGTTCCTTTGGTGGCTATATTCACCAAATTTGATGGTCAAATAGCCAGTGAATTTGTCAACTTGACTGAAGCAATGGATGAAGATAAATGGGAGAGAGCCAGGAAAGTTGCTGAAATCACTTTTCAGAAAGTTTATCTTCCTAAGGTTTTGGAAGCCAAATATCCTCCCAGGACATATGTGCAATTGGAAGGTGAGAATGATGAGGATTTCTTCCTGAAAAATTGGAGTAGTGTTGCTTCATAGACATGGATTTACCAGAGAAGAATTGTGCTGAATTAACTCAGCAAACTGCTGATGCAATAGATGATTACAGCATACATCAGCTGTTTGTTTCAACACAGATGAATAATCTTGACCTTTGTGTCAAATCTGCAATTCAGTGAGGGTCACATTCAAAATGTCAATTACATCATTGACATTGTTTAGACATGTTCTGAAATATGATTATTGGACATGGGATGATGTCATTTCCATAGTTTTGTCAAAATTTCCACATTTCTGGGTATGCATTTTGTCAAACTGCACATCAGCATAGGGAAATATGAATTGCAATAGGTGGACAGGGTGGTAGGTGACCTTCATATGGAATAATAAATACTTGCAAAAAGTTCATCAGGAGGTAAGTAACACTCCAATGCCTTCATATGAAAACAAGATTAGTCATGCTTCAGATGGTCAATGAACAACTGAGTGAACCACAAGTTAGTTGTCATGGTCATGATATTCTTGGTGGTAAGATCTGATGAGTCATGATACTGATACCAGTGGGTAAGAAACATTGAACTAGTAGTATAGACTCATCTGATATATTGTCTCATGACAACAGTTTGTGAGTAATGGTTCCTTTGTCATTAGTAATCTTGTCCAATAATCTATAGGAAGTGAGTGGCTTAGTAACTTTTGGTGAATGATCCTATGATGGTGCTTTATGTACATATACTATAATAGAAAGTGAGTCAATCTATCATTGTAAGTAGACTTGCCAATCCAGCCTCTTGTGGACAGACAGTGAGTAATACTTATGTATACAACATTGTTTCACACCACATCTGACCTGCTTAAAGAAAGTAAGCAACATTGGTGTTTGTGCAGCTTATCAGGTGACATAACTCAATGAACATCAGAAAGTTGGTGGCATACTATCATCTGAAAGAGAATACATTTCACTGGATTAATAACAGGAAGTAAGTGACATTTCCTCTGTCTGCTTATAGACATTGTGTACATCTTGTCCAAAAATGACAGACAGTAAATATTTCTCCTTTTCAAAGCCTCTTCACAACCCAAGCAATTGCAAAACAAACAGGATGTATGTGATCCTTTTATGAGGTGAATTCATCAAATGAAGTACTATGGCAAAAGAAAGTCAGTGGTATTGTTTTTTTTTCAAACTCATCATGCTAATTCATTCTAACAGGAAGTGAGTGATGCTGGCCACTCTGCTACAGGCAATTTGGATACATTCTTTTGTTCTACAGATTGTGAGCAACATTGCAAGTTTGTGAAAAGCAGTAAATCACATCTTTTCCTATACATAGGAGGTTAGCAGCATATCATGCCAATTTAGTGGTTCAAAAGATGACCTTATCAAAATTTTGCCTATGGCCAATAGCATGTGAGTAGCATTGCAAACATTTCTTTTCTACATATGTATTTTTCCCCATGGCTGACAGGATGTGAACAACATTGAAGTTTTTTGTGGAAGGCAGTCTCATCACATGACTAACAGGGAGTGAGAGTGACATTGCACCTTTGGTGAAAGGCAGTCTCATGATTATTTTTTCCTATGACCAACAGCGAGTGAGTGACATTGCACATTTTGTGGAAGGCAGTCTCATCACATGTTTTGATATGATGAACAGGGAGTGAGTGACATTGCACATTTTTGTGAAAGGCAGTCTCATCACATCTTTTCCTATGACCAACAGTTGGTGAGTGATATCATTGCATATTTTGTGAAAGGCAGTCTTTTCCTGTAACCAACAGCAAGTGAGTGACATGGCACAATTTGTGAAAGGCAGTCTCATCACATCTTTTCCCATGACCAACAGCGAGTGAGTGAGGTTGCACATTTTGTGAAAGGCAGTCTCATTACATCTTTTCCTATGACCAACAGCAGGTGAATAACATTTTCATATTTAAGGCAGTCTCATCACATCATTTTTTGCTATGACCAACAGGGAGTGAGTGACATTGCACCTTTTGTGAAAGGCAATCTCATCCCATCTGTTCCTCTGTCCAACAGCGAGTGAGTGAGATTCAAGCACATTTTGTGAAAGGCAGTCTCATTACATCTTTTCCTACTATGATCAACAGTTTGTGAGTGAGATTGCACATTTTGTGAAACTTTGGCAATGGTCTCATCACATCTTTTCCTATGACCAACAGGTTGTGAGTGACATTGTGCATTTTGTGAATTGTAGTCTCATCAAATCTTGTCTTATAACCAACAGGTTGTGAGTGACATTGCACATTTTCTGAATGACAGTCTCATCACTTCTTTTCCTATGACCAACAGCCTGTGAGTGGCATTGCACATTTTGTGAAAGGCAGTCTCATCACATAATTTCCTACATACATATGACCAACAGCTAGTGAGTGAGATTGCACATTTTGTGAAAGGCAGTCTCATCACATCTCTTCCTATGACCAACAGCGAGTGAGTGACACATTTTGTGAAAGGCAGTCTTACATATTTTTCCATGGCCAACAGTTTGTGAGTGACATTGTACATTTTGTGAGAGGCAGTCTCATGACTCTCATCACATCTTTTCCTATTATATGACCAACAACAGCAAGTGAGTGACATTGTGCATTTTGTGAAAGGTCTCATCACATATTTCCCTATGACCAACAGTTTGTGAGTGATATTACACATTTGTGAGAGGCAGTCTCATCACTTCTTTTCCTATTGAACAGGTTGTGAGTGACATTGCACATATTGTGAAAGGCAGTCTCATTACATCTTTCCCTACAACCTACAGCAAGTGAGTGACAGTGCAAATTTTGTGAAAGGCAGTCTCATCACATCCTTTCCCATGAGCAGCAGTCTGTGAGTGACATTGTAAATTTCCTGACCTGCATTCTCAGCATACCTCAATTCATGAATGTTTGATATGTCCATTGCATCCTATGTATATCAGAAAGTGAGTGTGTTGCCATATGTTTTCCATGTTTTCCTTTTACATTATTCTCATCATAGATTGTGAGCTTTCATTTCCACTGACTCATTCCCACCTCATGTCTCTCCTTTCCCTGATTTCCAGGTGAGTGATATTGGTTCATAGAGGCATTGATTTTTACATCAGTTTGCTTGCTAGTTTGTAGGTCTGATGACCCACATTGGACATTTTACTATGTGTACTATCTCATACATAACTAGCATGAACTTTTCTCAATGTTTGGAGACAAGCAATGGATCAAGTTTGCAGTCAAGGTTTTTTCTTTTTCTTTTTTGGGTAGTACACAACTGATGCCATTGCAACAAGCCTACTGATTGCCAGGTCTTAGTTTGTAAATTATTCCTTTTCATTTACTTTAAATACTTAAACTTTCAAGCAATTATTGTCATTGCCAAGCTATCCTTTTGGATCAATAAACCATTTCTGCCATCAGTCATAGAAGCCTTGGATCAATACAAGCAAAAAGGTTATGTCCAGAAGCTGAAGACTGGTATTACTCTGGACTTGATGCACTCTGGTCATCAAGATTTTGTCACATTACTCTATAGGCAGGTGACTCACATTGATGGTATGTCACACTTTGTCTAGTCATGGACTACTTATGAGGAGTTTTTGGCAGAGTGAAACACACAGCATGGTAGGTGGTTTATTCCTTTGCATTGATATCATATTTACTTGTAGATCACTTATAAAATCTTGATCATATTTACCTTCTAGCCTTTTCATTTACTCTGTGTATCAATATCCTTTCTTGCCTAGCTGATGAAAACCATTTCAATGCTGTAACAACATTTATTGTTGTCTTCCATGTAAATATCCAGTTTCCAACCTCCCTGGTCCCATGTAAATACTCTCTTGAGTCTCTCCTGATTTCTGACTTTTCTGAGTGTATGATCATGCTTAATCCTGACATGTGATTGTTGCAACTGTCACCTCTTCAACACTAACCTGTTATATGCCAGGGATATCAGTGGTCTCAGCAGCTGTCCCTTGCAATGCCTGAACTGGGTGTGATTGAGGTCATGAATGATTGTCCAGCAAATAATGTGTTCAGAGATAATGACAAAAAGAATCTTATAACTTTACTTGTCAGGAGTGTGGGCCACCACTCAGTCCTCTCAAGGTCTTTTCCCAAGAGAGGTGGGGGAATAAAAAGCTCAAGTAAAATACTAAGGCACTGGAAGTTGTTTTATGGATGTAGAACAGAATATTATTCTACCAGTTATTACCAAACCCCTGCACAAGCCCCTGCTCTGATGTTCTGCTCAAGTTTTTTAAGCATGTGAAGGTCATGAGCTTTATCCATTATTGCCAATGGCCCAACACCACTTGCCCACTCAATCACATCACCAATGATGAATGGGTATCGGTCCTCCCCATGAACACCACACCAATCATAGTCAACCAATTTCATATCATCACCATTGACAAGGATATTAGGTGTTCGCAAATCACCAAAGACCAGGTTCTTGGCATGCAGAAGTTCTATTGCTTTTTTCACTGATGTGATAATGGTATCCAGACAACTCCAGGGTGGACATGGTGATGAATTCAGGAGTCTGCTTAATGTTCTACCTTTTGCATCGTCCATGACGATCATAAGCAAGCCTCCATAACGGGGACCTTCTGTTCCATCATAGATGAGCTCAGGTGCAAAACCATGGTCAGCAAGGAGCCGATGAGCATGAGCATTGTAGGTAGGGGCAAACTTCACAACCACCTCTTTTCCATCTCCCTGCTTGGCTAGATAGGTGGCCTTTGATTCATTTGGTGATATTGGTTCTTTATAATCAATATCCACAGTAGCACCACTCAGGTGCTTGTAGGATCGAACAAAGGTGAAAAAACGAGAAGATGTCGGCTGACACAGGAGGCTTTCATAATACTGGCGAAGATCTCGAAGGGCTCTTCGGAGAGCATAAAATAGTCGGAGAGGCGTATTGACACTAGAGGGATCAAGGACATGTGGTTGAAGGTAAATGGAGCCAGTAAGGTCCTGAACTATGACCTTCTGCACGTAGACGGCACCAAATACAGTGATCCATGGGCCCGCGATTTCCACGAGGAAGCATGGAGAGCAAGAGATCAGTCGAACAGGTTCATGCTGTACAGGTACATGTGAGTTTGCAATTCCAAGAGAGTAAATACGAGCACACCTCAGGTAAAGAGCATGTCCTCGCATAGGATTGCTGTACCCGTGTTTTTCCGTCAATGCCGGACTCCAACTCCAACTCAAAGATAGCCGATAGAGCATCATAACCTGCAGGTATCCTAGCCACGACCCTGGCACCCGGTTCCGTTCCGTCCGAATTTATGGTCCAAGGCACGCTGACGCCAAGAAGGCGCGATAAGGCGGGTAGGACAGCTTCCGCTCGACCGGTTGGAGGACCCTGGTCGACCGGCCCACTCCTTTCTAGGTCGTGGAACTGTGATGAAGCTTTCATGAAGCTGAAAGCATCATCTATGCTCGGCATTGAGTCGTCGCCATCTCCTGGTGAAACGGTTCTATACCCGGGCGTTGTTTCTTTGAAGTATTCCAAAAAACGGTCGAACACAGGATGATAGAGGCCTACAGGAGGCCCTGACCTGTCCCACGGCCTGCCGTTGAGGATTTCTGCGTAGTCCTGCTGTGACCGCATTAATCTGGCGTCCTTAGAAACAGCAGAAGGGTTTAACCCGGTGCGGTATCGCTTTGATTGCGCTTCTTGCACTGTGAAAGAGGTTGGATTCTGTGACAATTCAAAGGAGATATGACAAACAAGCAGAGAGGTCAATTCCTCCGTCGTCTACTCGCTGTCGTTTTCCTGATTCCGATGGTTCTGTGACGGAGATGAGATGACATAGCCAATGCAAACGACATGTTCACCAATGGCCGGAGCCTTTATAATTATGTGGATGTATTCGTCGGCAGGCTTCACTGAAAGGATACTGGCGAGGCGCTTCGTGGGCCCTAATTTGTCCGCAAATTGCGAAAGACCTCCCAGGGACACGATACGTTCAGCCAGAGTGTCGTCTGGCTCAGTAGGGATAAAGTCCTTGGGCTGAGAAAAGCAATGTCATTTCACACCGTAAGTCATCAATAGCACTTACCTTCCACAATTCCAAAGTGTGAGGATCAACATCCGCTAATATACTTTTTTGTCGCTCGCATTGTATGGCTTTCTTCAAGTTGCTGACCTTAATATTGCGCCCCACGGTAACTATAAAGACGGCGTATTCGCCTTCGATAACACAATTAAGGTCCCAATCATCGTCTTGTCTCGGTGTACTAGGCTCTACCATATTGAAATGAGAGGAGGAAGTTCTGGTTGCACTGCCACCGTGACATGGTCTTGCAATAACCCAATGCATGCTTGGATCAAGTTTGCGCAACGCATTTCCGGTATTGTCTTTGTTTTCAGAGGAGCTGGACCTCGGGAGCAAGGCACGGGTTTATGGCTGAATGCACTAGGCAACTGTGACCGCGAGATAAGATGGACACCACCCGGGTTCCATCGATTGTCCACCACAGCCCACCACAGCTCAAAAGAGAAGTACATGTATGAAGCTCATTGGCTCTCCCATTGTGTTCGAAGGTTTGAGGGTACTCAACTGACCCCCAACATTATTCGTCGATTGCCAAAAGGCCAAAAGGCCCAAAGAACGTCCCGCCAGACGCTCGCGTTCTGGTCCAGAGGCTCCATCTCGGCTAACGCACACTGGTCATCTTGCCGACTGTCAACCTCATGTGCAGCTAACACACGCTTTTGTCATCCTGCCGACTGCATTTGGTCCCTCCTTCCGAAGAGCTTGTCGTAGATGCGCTATTAGTAGATGACTAGTCTTATCATCTCAACTTTGCTTCTTGTTAAAGGTGCACACATCATCAAACATCGATTCTCGACGGCATCTGGTCGAGTCAAGCGTTAACTCACCTCATACGACCCTTGCTGTACTTTCCTGCGGTGCGCTGTGTATTTGTATATGCTATTCTATAATTCTTTGTCAGTGCCATTATTCCTGCGGTGGTCACGGCCCTTCGAAACTATGCTAGAGCTCAGCGTATCTGCACCGGTAATGGAATTTGGTTCTTGGAACTCAGGCTTGGAGATACTCGAATCAAATTGTTTCCTTAACAGATGGCAAACGATGCATGCCCCCAACACACCTTTATCGTACAATCTACTCACTACTCTCTTTGTTCAGTGATACTGGTAAGCATTAATCGCATCGTCAAACGCATCCTCCATCTCATTCATAATCTGGGTAGCGTCTTTTTTCAAATCGGCCTAATCGTTCATTGCTGCGTCAGTATCGCCTTCATCTTGTAGGAAGAGAAAAAGACCTACAGGTCCCATCGCGATCATGGCGGCTGCCACTTTAGCCGTGGCTTTTTCCGCCTTGATGAGCTGCTTCAAAACGTATTGAGAAGCGGATAACTGAACGAAGATGCTCTTCTTCTCTGTGACGGCCTTGAGGGCGTTTACGACCGTAGGCGTGAGGTCGTGCACGGCGTTGAAGATGGCCTGCGCGTTGGCTACGCTTTTGGCGGTCTGCAAAAAACAATGGTTTGGGGTTTAGGGATGACTACGACTACAGTTACTTACGCTGACATCTTGTTCCAATTGGTTCAAATTTTTTTCGACACTTTTGAATTCCGTATGGAGGGCCTTGAAGGGACCGATGTCAATACAAGGTTTTTAAAGGAAAACAAAAATTGTTTGACGCTAGGGCTAGTACTCACTATTGCGCTTAGGACGGAGAGCCCATTCTTGATGGACTGTACTGGACTTGGCAAGGTTATTCAAATCGGTCGAGACCTTGCTCATGGTCTGCATAATCACATCCATAGTGCGCGTCTCGGTGGGAGAAGCGACGGTGAGAGTGAAAAAAGCAACAAGGAAGAAAAAGGCGGAGGCAAAGGTGAGCTTGACCATAATTACTGGGTTCTCCGTTTCTCTAACTATTTCACTCGTCTTTATACCTGGAATATAGGAACCGGTCCCTGTGCGAAGTGATAATTTCATGTTTGACAGATAGGCGTCTCAACGATCGGGATGCACCTGAAAGGAAGGTTGGCCCTCCTGGTTTCAATATTCAACTGAGCATAGGCGTTTGGCGAAAACGACGCGTACCTGAGACCAATGTAGTCTAGCCAGCTTTAGGAGAAAAGCAACAATATCGACCCCTTCGCCCCTCGGCACCTTACACTATATGTTCTTCATTCTTCACAGTATGTCGTGCTTGACCAACGCACTACATTCAGGTGTTATTTCTAGATTCGCTGTTAATAGCATGGCCGAAGCGACCCGGCGTTTGCCAACGTTGAAGTCTAAACCTGCTATTCTTGGTTCAGGGGGTAGTTGAGTTTTTTTACCCTATTCCGTCCGTTCTCCTACCGGTCCGCCATCTTGTGATTAGCAACTGATTGCGACAGTCTATAATTCGCCAGGAGAGCTCTCGTTGGTGGCCATTTTCACGCGGAAGTGAAGACAGTACGACGCGTTTTGTTTGAGAAAACGTTAGATACCCTGTCAAAAGTCGCTAGTTGAGGCAACCTCTATCGCGCTGTTGAGAGTATTCCGCCTCGCCCCCATCTACTCTTGCACCGATTGACGATCTTCCTTAGGTTGAAAGGCACAAAAAACGGATGATAAACATTGGGCGGCTGTTGGAGATGAGGGCAGACAGGGGCGTCATTTTCCAATTCACAGGGACATTAAATACTACAAGCAAAAACTTCAATAGCATGAGTGAGGTAATGTAATTGCGTAAAAAGCCCATTAGATACGTATAATACAGTAGTAAAATATAGTATGCCATATAATGCGTAGAGTCTGTCATGGATTCAAGTCATCAATAATCATAGAACGAGTTCCACTTTGTAAATGCTTCGGAAGATCGGCCAAGTCCGCATCTTCAAGGAAAAGCTCAATCTCGTTGAATTCCTCCAAATACCTCTTCAAATACTCCAGTTCTGAGCGTAGTAGATATGGCGGTTTTGCAGCCGCGATTATCATGTTTTCGTAGCTGGCGGGCATGGGGAGCAAAGGGATTTTCATCGGCGGACCAAGGTAGAGGTATTCCCGCTCCGGATATGGAGAATCTTCCCTTGAACAAAAAGCGACGAGGGTTAATTCGACAAAGACAGGATATTCCAGGTTCTCCTGCGATTTTGAAGGAATTGGACATATCAAGTCAAAGTCGTGGTGCAAACACCGTTGCATATCGAGGTGTGCGTCTGGACTGGGGGGAAGCGGGGAATTCGAGAGGAGATCGGTGAATTTGGAGTCTCCTAGCAGAAGGAGCGAGGTGGATTGCGCCGCAGTTGTCTTATCAGCGCTCGTGCCATCATAGAGGACTTTCTGGCCCTCTATGCATTCCTGGACAATCTTGTACTGCAACGATATGCTCTTGAGCGTGGCAAATGTTTTCACGACGTCCACATCCTCTTGAACGTAGGCGACGACGAGGTTCAGAGGAACATGTATTTTTAAGGAGCCCCGTAAGTATATTCTGTGTACGCTGTCAGCGTACTAGTATGAACTAAAAGACCAGAATAGAGGACTTGCATGTCATCAAACTGCCACTTTACTGTGCACCGTGATGAGAAGGTTTTGGGAGACGAGGTTAGCGAGTAAATCCATGATCTTCTGAGTTGCTTTGACGTATGTTAGCCTCCGGCTGGCATCTTTTATACCACAGCATAAACCACATGAGGCATCTTGGAAGGCCTATCACGCTTGACAGACATAAAGGCTTAACAAAACGCGATGGTGGCGCTTCGCGGAGAGAAAGGAATTGGGAAACAATGAGATTGAGCGGAGTCAATCACGTTACGTAATGAGAACCTTGTCACCTGCCACTGCTTGCTGGCCACACGACGGCCATACGAGCCACATTCACCTAGAATGGCCAACAAAGTCAACTCTGACGGCATGTTTCTGCTTGAGCAGCCCTTTGCACGGGTATACTCTTTTAGGTCCCTCAGAAGCAAAGAATTGAGCCACATCAATAGGTCCCATACGAGAACTATCGCAAGATCTTTAGAACATCTCAGAAATACATAGAAAAAGACTTCGGCACGATCCAGACCACCGTTTCAGGACCTAGCGAAATGCGGGACAGTGGATCAACAAGAAGTCTTGAAATATGTCGATAGCATGATTGAGAAAGTGGAGAATCTCAAGCGTAAGGCACGTCACTCTGCTTTCCCCGGTTGTCGTGGAATGTAACGCCACTTAATGCTGCTTAGCTAGTGGATCTTCAGGAAACTGCCGGAAGGCCTACGCTGGAAGTCATGCGAGAACGATTCAATCACATAGCTGCGGTGGACGGGTTCCAGCTCACCACCTGCGCTGATTTCTCCCGGTGGGCAGAGACGAGGCTAGACCGGTGGCTGGTGGATTGGTCACTGAGACATGGGAAAGAGTTGACGGCGAGACAATTGGCAAAAGAAAAGCACATTGAGGTACGCCCCAGTTCGATGACCTCAACCGGTTACTATCTTACTTGCATTCCTGTCAAGACCCTAGTAGATATCGACCTTTTCACAGACATACGGAGAATAGAGGATGCCCTTTCACGTCACAGTTGCACGGAAGCATTGGCATGGTGTAACGAGAACAAGGCATCGCTCCGCAAGATGAAGGTAGGTTTACCAACCTGACCCTGCGTTATTACCCGCTCCAATACAATTCAGAGCACTCTCGAATTTGAACTCAGACTACAAGAATACATTGAATTGGCTAGAGCACGCAAAGCCATGGAGGCTATTTCATACGCAAGAAAGCATTTAGTGCCATGGCAGGAAACCCATTTGAGCGACATCCTTCACGCGAACACCCTGATCGCTTTCGACCCCAGCACGACATGTGCACCGTACAAGGTATGCCGTTGCGCTCCGAGCACGTTTTGTGATCTACTCCTCCGATCCATGCGCTAATTACGCCGAATGCACAGCGATTATACGACCCCTCGCGGTGGAACAGCCTCGTGCAATCTTTCCGTCTCACGGCATACAGCCTCAACACACTCCCCACCGAATCAATGCTCCATCTTGCCCTCTACGCAGGTCTTGCGGCGCTAAGGCTGCCCACATGTTTCGATCCATCGACCAAGAACGTCGATTGCCCGGTCTGTGACAGCGACGCCAAGGATTCTTCCGCGCACCGTGGACTCGGCAAATTGGCTGAAGAAGTTCCACAAAGCCATCATGCCAACTCAACCATTGTATGCCGAATTACCGGGAAAATTATGGACGAGGACAACATGCCGATGGTGCTCCCCAACGGGCAGGTGTATTCCAGAGAAGTGAGATCCGCCTCGTATAATGTCTCCGCCTGTATTGACACTTATTAGGCATTAGAGGAAATTGCAGCCAGGAATAACGGAATTATTACATGCCCCAAAACGGGTACGAAGTGCGAGTTCTCTACATTGCGCAAGGTGTTTGTGTCATAACACGTGTCGCGTCCCTGCGTTTCGGTCACTATGGAAGCTTGGAGAATCCACGTGTATGCACTAGGCTTAATAATGGGAAGCAAAATAGAGTGAAATTTGGTATGTACGTTATGTGGTTCATTGTAATATTATTGCTTTTTAGGAATCCTTGACTTTCGCTGGTCGTGCGAGGCTGAGCTTGTCTGACTAGTGGTATCGTCATGGTATCGTCACTTTTGCAGCCCGCCTTTTTCGGAGGCGGAACCTTTCTACCCTCCGCTGCGATCTGTGATCTTCGTGAAGGCTAGTGATGGTTGAAAATGCACCGCTCCCCTGCTCGTCACTTGATTCGTCAGAAGTTTGTACAACAGCCCAAGTTCTACATTCCTTACGAGAAGCCCTGTAATTCATTGATGGATTTCTCCAAAATGCTGACTGCACGTCCCCAACCGCACTGGACTTGCGGCTAGATATACTCAATTGTCCTCGGCGCTCGAAAACGAGACTGTGACGATGCCTTCACACCTATGCGTATGTCCGTGAAAAATGAAGCATTTCCGAACTCTTGGGGTCGGATGCGTATTCATTCAGCTTTTGTTCTAAACGGGCGCAGTATCCTCTATGACGGGTTTCATAGTCGAATGTTCAACTCGTGGCGTCACACCGGATGACCATGTACATTCAAAGGTGCAATTGCCGCAGCGCACTGCCGACCCCTCATTATTGGTCCCGCATCGCCGAGCTCTCGGAACCGTACCAAAGTACGACTTGAAGCTTGAGCAGTACAGGTGTAGCTTCAATCTCACCCTTCTAGGTTCTGATAAACAATAGACGGCCGTCGTGCCTGTCAATCGCGTTTTGTTCAGTACGTGATGTGCGTGTATGGAAACCCCACTTTGGGCGAACTCCTCGTTTGTCGGACTTGCCCAATCTTTCATTGATCACGGCAACCCTCCCGAGATGAATTAAGGGAACTCGTTTGGTCCAGTTCGCCCCCAGTCAGTTTGCTTTTCATCCCTCCGTGTATAGGATTCCAGAGAGGCGCAAATACTGATCGTGGCGCGATGGCTGCCATGCGGGTGCCGCAAGGCTAGGGGCGCTGCCGGGAACCGAACCCCGCGCCGACCCAGCGGAAAAGTAATCGCGGTCGCCTTGCCTCGAGTTGTCCGCTCATATTGAAGCGCCAATGCAACGCGCCGAAGACGTGTACGCGACTTAGAGCTTTTCATCAGCTTTATGGCAAAAATGCGGATTCCATCGTTATTATGAGCAACGCTGCTGGTCGAACAAATGACACTGTGCACAGCAATCTGCCTACTTGTTACTCCGGGTTCAACACAGGCTTGTGCGAACCTGCCCCACGTAATTCTCTAGTTAGGACACTGAGAATAGCAAAGACCAAGACGGGACCGAATGGTACAAATAGTGTAGCTGCTCTTGGCTGAAACAGTAGACAAAACTGGGCGTATTGCGACCAAAAATGGGTAGAAAAAATGTATGCCCTCTAGCCGGATTGAACGACTGACCTCACCATTACGAGTGGTGCGCTCTACCACTGAGCTAAGAGGGCAACGTTGGTGGTCTGGCCATGATAAGTATCATGAGAAGGCTAACCCGAGTTGGACCCGACCACACGATCCACAGCACATTCACATCTCTAGGTTCTCTTCTTCTTCAGCCGAGGACTAGATATGACATTGCTGTGGTGGTTGTGAAGGTCGGTCAGCCATGAGCATTTCATACGGGGTGGAGCACGAACTTAGTGACACCTTGACGTTGACAGCCAGTGCAAGTACCTGCGCAATGTATCAACCGGCTAAAGTATTGCGGGCCATCTGTGACTGTTGCAGAAGGTTGGTCGGCCATGAGTATTTCGTACGGAGTCAAGCACGCACGTACACCTTGACTGTCACCGCAAATTTGAAGCTAGAAGTGCCTGCATAACGAATCAGCGGCAAAAGTGTTGCAAGTCATATTTACTTAACGTGCGGTCTCATCGTTGTACAACCTAACGCGGAATCTGGATGCAAAGCATACCAAACGCCAAAGTCGTTACCAGTAATAGAACGAGCATTGAATGTCCCCGAATATTGAGTCCGCCGCGCCAAAACGAGGGGTCGGGAGTGTTGGACAGGCGTGCGACTTGCTTCATTCGGCAGCGCTCAAAATTGAGAATAATTTTAGATTTACGATTACTTACATAACGAGCTGACTACCCTCTCAACGCGCCCGCCATGGAAAAGGGCGGTTTTTGACAACCAATTCACTGTTACAGAAAGTGGTGTGCGGTCGCTTTTCTGCCTTGGTGACCAAGCGCCCTTGAATATCGGGTCTAGAGTCAAAAGTATGCGACACATGTTCAACCACCTGATTCGTCCCCCATTAAATCCAGCTACGTCGTTTCCAGTTAGAAGACATTTTCTTTGAGTAGTTTTGACCCAGAATCAATATTTTCGTTTGATATCCAAAGGTGCTTGATCGGCGACGGCGACCCAACTATAATGCAGAATTTTCCCTGAAATCCTATCTTCACGGGTGTTTCAGAGCATCTACCCTGTCCGTTTGCAATGACCAAACGAGTACGTCATTTCCCAACTTGGAGTTGTATAGACTAGGGTTTTGTGACTACCACCAGTGGCAATGGCGCATTGTCAGGGCTTTCTCCGTTTTTCTCTAACCATTGCAGGCAAGTTTCGTTATTTACCCGTGGGGTCCGCTAGACGGCAACATTCTACGCTTATCTTATGACTAAAAAGTTCGCTAAAAGACGGGTCTACCCCAATACGTTACGTGGCGGTGATCTTCAAAAATAGCGAGCGCACGCGTCTTCAACATCCCTCCGATATTCCTGTGCCCTACACCGTATTCGTTTTTGAGCTGTTATTGGATTTTCTGGATTGGCATAGTGTTTTATCCCGTGCCAATGATCGAAGAAGCAGCACAGCCTACGCGAATTGCAATGAGGTATGCACATTCTTATCGCAGTGTTTTTGATTTGCACCAGTAGGCTGTCCAGGATGTTTCCTATGCTAGAGATACAAGTAACTCGGGCTGCCAATTACCTTGTCAGTGACCCCGCCTCTCACCTGACGTCGCCGCTAAATGAGTGGTATTTGCCTCGCTATTTCGGGATTGCTGTCAGCCCCGCGTTCCGCTAATTCTCTGCTCCTCTGATGCGCAGGAATTCCCGAGCTAGAGTCAGTCGACTCAAAAAGTTAATGCGTTGTCGGAGCTTCGGTGCGCAGGAATGAGGGTGCCCGGGTTAGATCGCGAGGGACCATTTGAAATTTCCCGCTAAGATATGAGGCTGCTCCAACTACTTAAATGGCTCGCTACCGACTTTGCATTATTTTTCTTTCCAAGGCGTGGTTTTTGTGACATACACGAGTTGCACCCATTACTTAACATGAATATATCGTTGATCATACATGAGCTTAAAAATCATGAACTACTGATTAGCCCCCTAACTTAATCGTTTTTAGATATGCGTTCAAGCGGTTCGTGTTGGGCATTTAAATTTAATATGGCCCACCACGAAACACCCAGTGCGCGTATCACTACCAGAACCAACTGCAAAGCCCGATTCGTTCGGCCTGCTCCGGGGTCCCGTTAAGTTATTTTTGTCATAGCCACATTGCACCAGCGCGTGTTAGGCCATTCAGCGTAACCATCGATTTCCGCTCCATTATGTTACTTTCACGAGCTCTAGTGTAGCTTCGACATACGGAAGCTTATTTCAGGATGGATTCCAACAAGTCCGTTAATAGATACAAAGAGTACTTTGGGATCAGGGCGAATCAAACCGAGTATTCGGCAATTTGAGATGCCGAGTTAAACACACAAGTTCAAACTAAACTTGTAACTGTCACTCCAAGTCCTTTTCGCCGTGTCGTACAGCCCTAACTAAATTCAATCCTTGGATCGGTGACTTTCAAAAGATGCTGCGGACTTGCGCAAATTGGGTGTTTTGACTACTAAAAAGGAATCCAGAGGTACGAGCTTCGCGAGCGGATTAAAGAGGTGGAGCTGACGAATAGCGAATAACATCAGCGGCGTGGGCTCTCGGGGAATATGAAAGTTTGACATGGGTTGTGGAACATGCAGTTGTACTGCGAGCGAGCGAATCTAGATCAGAGCGTTGATCATGACCATCTGCTGGCGTAAACGTCGAAGCAAAAAAGGGACCACGTTGCATTGGCTGCTCCGTTACCTAAATCTCGTTCACGGTCCCGGTCGTCCGCTGTTGCAAATCTCGAGACGATGCATTCCCAGACTCAGATCCACCGTCCTCCACCCAGTTCGGTCCGCCGGTCAGACAGGAAGGGAACACCGTTCCGTTTGCGTAAGGCGGTGTGGCTCGACTCGTTCTCTATTTCACCATTTTCCCGCCATGAGCTGTTACCACTTTCGAACAGCACCCTGCCTCGCGGAGTCGGGGTATATAGATAACTACTCAACGGGTTTGGAATATTTAAAACGACCCCTTCAAGTCGTTCCTGTCCTAAACCTTCCGCTCCTTTAGTTTCCCTCCAGCAATGCCTTACGCCGTTGGTCTTCACGCTGCCGCTACCGCCTTCCTCTCCGCTGGGTTTTCTGTTCAATTCACTGCCGCCGTGGTTATTGTCCTCGTCATTGTTTTCTTCATTTCTCTCGAAAAAGCCGAACCTGATGATCCGGCGTACCTTCCGTGCTGGTCACTATTTACTATAACGCCATTCTTCCGCAAAAGATATGACTTTCTTAATTGGGGCTTTGAGGCTACTGGGCAGAGTATTTATCAATTCAAGCTTTTAAACGTGAGTGTTCCGCAGGTAGAGGCTTTCGGATGTTTGATTTGACTTTTATGTAAAACAGAATACCGTCGTTGTCGTTTCAGGTGAAAGTGGCAGGCATGGGTATTTCACAGCCAAGGGTCTCGACCTTACCGAGGGCTTTAAAATTTTGTCCGGAGCCGTACGTGACCGTCCTTCTCATCTTGCCCGCATCTTTGTTTAACAAAGAATATATATTATAGATTCCGATGGTTAAAGGAATTACCTCCGACCTTCAAACAAAACGTATAGCACTTATACACAAGCGTTTGGCTGGTATTCAGCGACACGCTCCATTGAGTGAATGTGCGTGTTGGCCACGTCTTTTCCATTTAAGGTCATTAACGCATCTGATGGACAGTCGTACCCATGATACTCGAAGATACTCGAATGAAAATGCAGGGTTGGGGTACCGCAGGCACCTTTGATCCTTTTGAAAAAATCTACGAGGTAATTCTATCCTTATCCTGTACGAAAATAGCTGATCGTTCGATGTGATCGTCCTGTACTAGCTCGTGTTTCAGACTACCTATTCGGTGTCTTTCTAGTCATGAAATCTCAGATGACGCCGCGCTCGTTGCGAGGTTGAAAACTCTTTACGATACACTTGACACGGGGACGACGCCGACAACGGTTCTCTTGCCATGGCTTCCCTTTCCGTCTATGATCAAGAAGCTTCTTGCGACGAAGGAAATTTACGAGATAATTGTCAACGCTATAAATAATAGAGAAAAGAGCCGCGTTTACCGAAACGATACGCTTCAGATGTTGTTGGATTCAGGGGATGAAAAACTTGTGGTCATTGGGGTACGCCGGGTTTCTGGCTCTCCTTTCTGTCGGATGTTGACGTTGCGAACTTTAGTTTATCATGGGCCTCATAATCGCCGGTGCCCGGGCGACAGGCACAACAGGTGCGAGTATATCAAAAAAGCTATTCAAAGCATAGAGTTTGACGGAGCACATCTTAGCGTCTTGGCTAATAACGTTTCTTGGTGGACACCCCGAATGGCGCGACAAGGCGGCGGCGGAAGTTCGGTCTTTGCTCAGCTTCCATTTGCAATTCGATCCCAAGAACGCAACGTCGCCTTTTCTTTCCGCTCAATTGGCGAGTGTACCCCTCGAAGCTTGGGAATCGGAAACGCCTGTCTTGGATGCCATTATTAAGGAAACGACGCGGGTTGCTCAGCCCCATACGGCGATGCGACGGAATGTTGGGCCAGAATTCTATATTGACAAGAAAAGGATCCCTACGGGAGCATACGTCGTATACCCGTTTAGCGATGTTCATCTGAATCCAGAGTATTATCCTGATCCATGGAAATTTGACCCCGGACGACCAGAAGTGAAGAATACCAGTTACGGTTACGTTGGTTGGGGAGGAGGTTGGTTTCCTTTGAACAAAGTTTTTTTTTTTTTGATTCTGATAAAGATTTGCAGGAAAGACGACTTGTTTAGGAACAAGACTTGCCAAGGTCGAACTCAAACTTATTACGGCCATGTTTGTCCTCGGATATCGACATTCGGTTGTCAATGAGGCTGGAGAAGCCGCGAACCCTTTGCCTAGTCCTGATTGGAACGATATATTGTATTGTAGGCCACGAAATGGCCCTTGTCGTGTCAAGTACGAAAGGGCGACGACAGTTCAGTTGTAGCTTGGACCTTTTTCTTATGGTTTCTGGACGAGTATGGACCCGGTACCAGTGTTTTTTTATTATAATTATTACTATTTTTATTGTCTGTCCTGGGGATACGAACACTAAGTACCATACCAAAGCTGGACTACTACTATATCCTACATGTCTCTCTCTAGTGTATGCAGAATGCAGTGTATGCGCATGCCGAAAGGACTCTACTACGAAAGCAAAGTTAGTTTGTGCCCATGACAGTTGGCAAGCGTTGAGCGGACCTTTTCAAGTAAAGTCAAGCCATCCTTCTCGTCGCGACCCCCACGACCAACTCCTCTCTTATACTCTTCCACCTCTCTTGCTTCCATCTGTTCTTTAAGCCTAGACAGCTTAATCCGCTCCTCCCTCGCGTCCCGTTCTACGTTCCACCAATTTAATCCTCTTCTCCCTAGTCGGCTCCCACTTGCTTTTCAAAATCCTCCTCACGGCTTCTGGACTGATTCTGAATTTTTCAGCGAGAATGGGAGAGGTGAAAGTTTGAGGGTCGAAACGGTGGAGGTGACGTAGGCCGTCCATCGCTTGTCTTGAGAGTTTTTTGGGGGGAGACCATCCGGATGGGAAGAGTTTTTGGAGGGTTTGACGGTGGGTTTTGTATTCGTGTGGGGTGGGTGCGCTGGGTGGTTTTCGTTCGTGAATGGGAGGTGTGCCTGGTCGGAGACCGTTCACGATGTCGTTGTCTTCAGAAAGGATCAGGCCCTTGTGAGGTGTTGTTATCGAGGAGGGGTTTTGGACGAGGGATGCCGTCCAGAGACCATTTTGAACGTGCTAGTTTGGTAGAATAGGATCGTAGCAGGTTCATAACAAAGGTTGATTCAAAACTGTCACAAATGGAATTGGACACTTCCGAATCCTGAGATTGTCAAAGGTGTGGGCTCGTTTGACTCGGCTTTCAGCTTGTTTATACTCGCTACTATACTATATAGCTTACCTCGACGTACGCGATGACAAGACCGAGACAAACTGGTTACTTGTAGATTACACCTCTGATACTTCAAACACGCTCCAGCTCACCAAGACAGGGACGAACGGTTTGGCTGAACTCGTTGAGCATCTCGATGACACCAAGGGCTTCTTACGCCTACGCGCGTGTTTCCTTTTCCAACGATAAAGGAATCTAAACGGGAAAAGTTCATCTTGGTGGTCAGTCACTATCCTCGTTGGATTCGCAAAAAACTGATTCGTACAAAAGTCGTGGATAGGTCCCAAATGCAAGATTATGAGAAAAGCCAAAGTGAGCTTTAGCGTCAGCGGAAACTTCTAGATGAGATCCACACCTCACTTCACTTCACTTAGATGACGGTTCATCTTGCTGGCGTCAAGAACGTGTTGAGCGCTTACTCGATCGAGGTTGCGACGCAAGAAAGAGACGATCTCAAGGAGGATCCCATCGTAAAGAGATTGCGCAAGGTGAGGGGATCTTCCTTTGACCTTCCATCCGAGATCTCTTATGCTTAACGGACCCAAGGCAGGCGGAGCCAGCTACGACGGAATTTAACCCAATGTCATGTAATAGTACGATCAATTGGTATTATAGCCAAAGGTATTACTGCTCCAAGTACCCCCATTAGGGGAGGAACTGCTTGAGGGCGTCGATGCCTTGTTCATCCAGCCTCATGCCCATCCATTCGGACATGGCTTTTGCGCCCAGACGCTTCTCGTAAAAGTCGATTGATGGTTGATTCCACTAGGCGGTCGATGATGATGAGCCTCATGTTTGATGAAAGAGAAAGACTACTACCTTGAGGACGGACCAGTCAAGCCTGGCACACCCCTTGCGTGGTACCGTCAGTAAAAAGGAACAAATCGGCCGAGATATACTTGCCTTTTCTTGTGCTATTCTTCCTAAATGTCCGAAGAACGCCTTGCCGATTCCATTTGCTCTATGCTCTGGTTTCACAAACAGGTCTTCGAGCTTTAAATGTGTTGAATAAGGATGTAACAGGGGCTAGAGTGACGTACGTATAGTCCTGGCTTTCCGGTCCATGTCGAATAATTGAAGAAATAAAGGGCAAGGCCTATGGGTTTACCGGGAGCATCGGCAGATCCGGAAAAGGCGAGTAACGCGTTCGCGTACGGGGTTTCGAACAAGTTTTTGGTTAACTATCGATATTGGATCAGAGCGGTAAGATCTTGAGTAATAAAAGAACTACTAACGAGATCGGGTGTAGCTTTGACGGCGTCAGGCTCTTTCTCGTAGATTGCCTTTTTGATGGGTAAATTTGGCGACGTTATTTGCAATATGAAAGAACTCACTAGATCGGTGATGAGCTCTAGAATGGCTTTGACGTCTTGAGGCGTTGCCGGTCTGATATGAAAAGCCATATCTTCTCTGATTAGTCAGCAAGTGGCTGAGGAACGGCACGTTGTATGCACATGTTTGGTCGAACCTTAATTCGAGTGCGACAACGGACATCTATCAACTCTCACTCATGGACAAAGAAAAGTTGGCCAAGCTCCAGGCCGCAGCGGCCGCGAACAGAATCGGTGAGTCCTTTGATTTTTAACCAGTTTTCATTCTTTACTTCAACCGCGTCAGGTGGAAAGGGTACCGTCCGTAGAAAGGTCGTGCGGAAAACAAAACCATCCGCTGCGCAAGATGATAAGAAACTACAAGGAGCTTTGAAAAAACTAAACGTCCAACCGATTCCTGGTGTAGAGGAAGTCAACATGTTCAGAGAGGACGGGAATGTGCTACATTTCACTGCCCCGAAAGGTAATGTGGGAAGGTCGATCCCCGAGCAATTGATTACTGATGTTAATATTAGTGCACGCTGCTGTGGGCGCCAATACTTTCGCGATTTATGGCGCCGGTCAGGTCAAGGAACTTACGGAAGCTTGTTCCGGGTATTTTGAACCAGCTCGGGCCTGATTCGCTCGCTTCGCTGCGTAAGCTTGCAGAATCGTACCAGGCCATTCAACAAGGTCAACAAAAGCCGAGCGCCGAGGAGGAGGATGATGATGAGGTTCCAGATCTCGTGGAGAACTTTGAGGCAGAGGCGGAGGCCAAGGATACTCTTGATTGAGTGTGGTCGAGCGTCTAGATGGGATATTGCTGGCGGCACGGCGCGACGACGGGGCGTACGGGAAGGGGTGAAGAGGACTTTTTTGTGGCCGCTTCAAAAATGTACTATTATTCCGAGGTCACGTGTGTACTCGCGATAATCGTTCTAGTCATCATGCCCGTACCAGACGATCAGTTCCACCTCAAGAATGTCAGCCAGAAGCAAATGACAAAAGCTGAGCGCAGAGAACTTGCAAGAGAGGCAAAGAGCAGCAAAATTGGCCCAAAAACAACAGCAGGCCGCAGGGAAGAGTGAAGTTCCGGTGACGCCAGTCTCCAGCAAAACCGACCAAGGCTACACCTTCAGGACACAAAAAGACAGCAAGCGGATACGATGCGGCAACGACAGGAAAACAAACCGTCCAACAAGCAGAAGACCCTGCGAGTCGCGGGATACGGATATTCTCTCATTTCGGTCTAGGTCTCCCCAAGACCCTCGGACAGGGAGTCAAGGGCGACGTTCACCCCGCCATCGTCCGCCTCGCGCTTTTATTCTCTGAATTCAAAATATGCGGCGCAAACGCTCGTTGTATCGCAACTCTGACCGCTTTCAAGACGGTATGCGCGACGTTATTTTTTTCGTGACCAAATGCTGATAATGCTAGGTGATACAAGACTATACGACACCAGAGTATAGCACCTTGTCGAGACACCTCATGACTCATCTATCACCCCAAATATCCTATATCGTTTCGGCACGACCCATGTCGGTCTCTATGGGTAATGCCATTCGTGAACTCAAGCTGGAGATTAGCAATTCGGATATCGACATGGTCGAGCAAGATGTGAGTGGGGTCGATCAGGTCGATAACTCTCTCTTCTCACATCAATTTTTTTTATAGGCCAAGGACTTGTTATGCCAAAACATTGACAATTATATACGTGATAGGATTATCGTAGCGGATGAGGTTATCGAAGAACTCGCTGGACAAAAGATCAACGATGGAGATGTCATCCTTACCTATGCAAAGTACGCGTTGCTCTCTTTTACTCGGGTCTTTATTGAAGTGAAATAGATCATCCGTTGTACAAAAAGTGCTATTGAACGCACACGAGGAAGGAAAACGGTTCTCCGTCATCGTAGTCGACTCTCAACCATTGCTGGAAGGAAAGGCGCTCTTACAGACTCTCACATCCACCAACCCTCCTATTCAGTGCACATACACGCTTCTCCCTGCCATTGCTTCCGTCATGACGGAAGTGACAACGGTTCTAGTCGGTGCACACTCCATCTGTGCCAACGGCGCCGTCTATTCACGCGCAGGGAACAGCGATAGTGGCCATGATCGCAAAGAATCACAGTGTCCCCGTCGTTGTTTGTTGCGAAACGTACAAATTCAGCGATTTGATCGTGCTCGATGCGTTTGGGAAGAATGAGCTTGGTAGGACTGTTTTTTTTCTTCTATTCCCATATCTAAATATACGTTTTTTTTTCCAGTGGTACCGAAAAGTCGGAACGAAGAGAGCTCTACTACTCCGAATCTTCAAGTATTGAGTCCGCTGTATGATTTGACGCCTCCGACGTGTATAACGGCGGTTGTGACAGAAGTTGGACTTATTCCACCTAGTAGTATCAGTTCGATACCCATGGCGTTAGGAAGAACGTTGATATAGTCCCCGTCGATTCGCTCTCCATCCTTTTGTATCTCTAACAACTGTACCATCAAAAACTTGTAGAAAGAGAATTTGGGTTATATTTTGTTGAAGACGACATTGTGAAGGTAAATGCTACTGGGACCAATCCTGTTCCTCCCATCTAAGAACACATTAGCACTTCTTCTGTACAGATGTTACAGGCAAAAACTCACGTTGCGAGCCCATAAGAAATATTCTCGTAGTGAGCAGGATGACAGTTGCGAATCGTATCAATCAACTGTGCTAGAGAAAAAGGCTCATTAGCCAAAACACAAATAACCTCAGGTAAAACTCATACGCACATAGTAATACCCAGCTTCGTTCAAATGCAACCCATCATGCAAAAAACTTGTCTAGCTTCCGCTCGTCCCCCTCCGCAGCCTCGTACATCGCACTCCAAACATCGACCACAGGCACACCCTCCGTCTTTGTAACGTCCACCACCGCCTCCGCGTACTCTTTCGTGACCGAGAAATCACGATCGAACGCTTGAAGGGGGTCGCGGGCTGCCAGTGCAGCGCCGCAGTGGAGGAGTTAGGAGTACAATTTGCGTCGTCTCTATGCATGAAAACTGCGGTGCGCGGATGATGGATATCATTTGTCGGATAAGGGGACATGTTGAGGAGAGGGTCGAATGCAGGCATTGTTTGCCCCAAACCAGATGGTGATAACGCGTATTTTAAGAGTGTCATCTGTTTTTTCGGTTATGCACTGGAGTTGGGGGAAGTGTTGGTTGAGAATACTAAGCGGTGGGAGTATGGCACTTGCCTGTTCCAACCTTGGCAGACCTGTTCAGTGCTATATCTCGAAAAGCCTCGAATTATGACGTCCTAGTCTTCGAGCGTACGCATCTGCGGCTGCACGTACTACGTCGTTATTTTTTGACCATACGAAGAATGAGATGCCGCGTACGTGCCCGAATCCCCTGTGTTCTGGGTCAAATGAGCCTTCAGTGATAGAGTCGCCGCCAAAGATCAAGAATACGTCTTGGGTGTGAGCTAGCCCTCGATCGGAGCACAGCGAGCGACATATGTCTCGTTGTGAAGTGTGAGAGCATAAAGATAAGACGAGATGGTGGTGGAAAGGATAAAGATTCTTCTATACAAATTGGGCGTTACGTTACAAGAAACAACAACATTGTATGTAGTAGTAGTATTCGTTCTAGGTTCCAAACTACAAAAAAAGTGTCCCAAAAGACTTCTCTTATCCTACACACAAACTTGATAATCACACCAACGAAATAGCCTCATACCTCATTCCGAAGCATGAGACTGAAACAAGGCTCGCAATAAGGTTTTTCTGCCCGTTGAAAAAACGCAGGGTCCTCAAATGGCTTCTGGCAGCTCTGCACAAACTCCAAAGTCAACGTCAGGAAACAAGGAAACTCAAAGCTTGCACGTTACCTCGCAAACAAAGCATGCCCAACACCATTTGCCGCCCAGTGCCTCAACAGCACGGTCTCCATCCCTGATACTCTTTTTGCACCGCTTACACTTGGGCAGCCGCAGCCTCACATGGCACGACTCGCAGTACGGATGACCGCGGTAGACCGTAAAGCCCACGTTATCCGACTCAAACTCGCCGTCACCCGACAGAGCCAACTCCCCACTCCATTTCTCGTCCGTTTCAAAATCAGAGCTCGAGGGAGCGAGGAACGGATCGCCGCACTCGGCGCAGAAAAAGTGTGGTTCATGGTACGTCCGTTTCCCAAGCGCGGGATCATCGAGACTGATGAACCGCTCTTCGATGATGGCAGTTTTACAGTGGTAGCAGCGAGGTGCAAAGTTCTGCAAAAGCAAAAAGATATCACTGTTAACTTGAAGAAAAAAACGAGGATTGACAGAGGAAACGAACCTCGTGGTAGTCGAGATGGCAATATGGCTTGCCGTCATGCTCATAAGAGCTTACATGCTCCAAAAGCGTGTTGCACGTCGTGCATTTGAAACATTCGGGATGCCAACGAGCCCCCATCGCGTTCACGATGCGGCCCATAATAGGTCCTCCACATCCACCACACGATAAACCTCCTTGGTTGCGACGAGCTCGATCCAAGGTAACCAACGCGGGGGCATGAGCGTGCCCGCTGTTGGAGCGATGACGTCGCAGGCATTGGCAGAAACTTTGGTATTGGGACTGGGATTATCCTCGGTTACTGAGATGGTTATGCTCGGTCCTCCTCCATCCTCCTCTGGTCCCGTGAAGCTGATGCCCGGAACGTCGACCACCTGAATTTGAGGTACTGCAGGACTCGGAGTCTGCGTTCGTTGACCCTCCTCCTCTTGCACATGAATGACCGGCAACTGGGGCGACGAAGCCACAGAAGAAGCCCAATTACTCGATCGGTCATCGTCACCAGCGACATTGATCCACAATCCCAGGAATTGCATCGGTATCCTCGTCATTATCGTTTGTTTCGTCACCTCCCTGACTGGCGCTCTGCAAACTCTCAGCTTCACTCTCGCTGACACTGACGTTGTCACCACTCCCATACTCACTCGCACTACTGCCACGCTCGCTGCTTCACCCATACGAGGGATATCAGCTGTCCTGTCACGTCCGCCGACCGGCAACGGCGACTCAACGGGCATAGATGGACGTCGATAGACATTACGTTGTGCCTGTGGAGGCTGATGTAATTGAGGCTGCATACGTGATAGTGGTCGTGACTCTGGCCGTTGGTGCTGGTGGACTGGGCAGCTGTGGAGGGGGCCGCGGTTGCGTCGGCGGCAGCGGTCGCGCAGGCTGTGATGGTGGTAGCGATTGCGCAGGCTGAGGTGGCAATGATCGCGCATGCTGAGGTGGTAACGATTGTGGATGCTGTGGGTTGCCGGTTGTGAACGCTGCGTTGGAGGTTGCGCATGCTGAGGTGGTAATGATTGTGGATGCTGTGGTGCTGCCGGTTGTGAACGCTGCGTTGGAGGTTGCGCATGCTGAGGCGGTAGCGATTGTGGATGTTGTGGCGCTGCCGGTTGTGAACGTTGCGGTGGAGGTTGCGCATGCTGAGGTGGTAGCGATTGTGGATGCTGTGGTGCCGCCGGTTGTGAGCGCTGCGGTGGGGGCACTGGATGCTGTGATTGCTGTGGACCCTGTGGAGGCACTGGATACTGTGATTGTTGGGGACGTTGCTGTTGATGCGGATACTGTGACTGCGGAGGTTGCTGTGGTTGCTGAACGAGTGGTTGACGATACTGCTGTATAGAAGGAGTGGGCTGAGTGTTCTGCTGTGGGTGGGGTAGGGGTTGTCTAGCTTGTTGCTGCTGTTGCGGGAAAGAGGATTGAGGTAATCGCTGATGGTGCTGAACTGGAGGCGCAAAAGAAGACGCTGGAACAGAGGTTCCTGGTCGAGGCGCGGATTGCCATTGGCGAGGTGGCTGTTGTTGTTGATGCTGCTCTGGTTGAAGTGCTCGAAGTGGTGGGTTATGCACCTGGGTTTGCCTTTCCATCGCTTCTCTTAGGATCTCTTGGGCCCTTTCATGGCCCTGAGCTGGTTGAGGAGGAAGTTCGCGTCGCCTTGATGGGGAAGGAGCTTGTGGTGCCGGAACAGAGGCCGGAGCAGGGCGTTTGCACATTCCTGTATCCATTCAAGGCACCGGTTCCAAGACTGCTGCCTATGATACTACCATTTGAACCACTAGCTGTTGGCAATGAGCGTTGTGGCGGTTGAGGTGAAGGGTGGGGTGGGTGCTGCCGATGTGCTTGTTGTGCTTGTTGTTGCTGCTGCTGCCAGAAAGTATGTGAAGTCCGAAAACTGGAAGGACATTGTGTGGATCTCCCGGCTGTTTCTGGTGGTTGAGGACGAGCCTGCGGTTCTGGAAGAGGCTGGTGGGTGTGACTCCGCGATTGGTCTACAAGCCGTTCGATCGTTCCCTTGAGATGAAGGCGACGATGTAAGCGACGTCGGCATCGGCACTGAGCTTGATGTTATATTAACCCCGATATGAGGCAATGAACGCGTGTGAGAATGGGAAGATGACGAATAACCGGGTGATGGCGTGCGTCGGAGCGATGAAGGGGGTGGGTCATCCAAATTCATGTATCGCGTATCCTGTTTGCGGCCACGGTCGGACATCGACGCATATGAAGTAGCGGGCGTCGAATTCGTCGATGCACGAGTCGACGAATTAGTGGATGTCATCATCGATGACGCGCTACCAGTCGCAGTATGGCTGAGGGCGAGCGTTGGTTTGTTGTTCACGCCGTTGTTGGTGTGGCTGATAGTCAAAGTAACCATTGTGCTGCTTTGTGGGAGAATCACTGGACGCGTAACTAGGCGCATCGTACGATGACCCAGGAGTAGTATTGATCACTTCATCAGCGGGCGTGCCAGGCGTCCGAGGCAAACGAGGCAAATCGGCAGGCCATTTATTAGAAGTGTTAGCCGGAGTAATTGCGAGATGAAGCCGAGAAAAAGGACTGTGGGTGCCTTGCGTAGTCCTCGCTTCTAGACAAGCGATGCTGCGGATTGCCTCGATTGTTAGCGTGATTGTCATTCATGTCAAGAGAAGCAAGTTGCAGAGACATGGACATGTTCTGCGTCTCTCTCTTGTCAATTCTGGAAAATTTTGACATCCGCGTCTTGGTCTTTCTCTTCACCCATTCTCTTCATCCTCCCCGCTCTCTTCATCCTCGTCCTCATCCTCTTTGCTTTCTTCCTCCTCAGAATCGCTTTCCTCCTCGTCACGAGTCTTTCGACTCCTCGTCGGCCGGTTCTTTACCACCAATGACTTCTTCCCCTTTGACTTTGCCTTTGCACTCTTGCCCTTTGCACTCTTCTTTTCCCCGCTTTTACTTTTCTTTTTCTTTTTGGGGGGTAAAGGTGAACTCTCTCCTCTTCTTCCTCGCTACCCTCCTCTTCCTCCTCACTTTCGCTTTCCTCCGTCTCCTCCCATTTTGGACGACTTCGTTGGCCTTTCTTCCGTTCCGCGTGGCTATGACGTCCTTCTCGGTCGTACTTCAACGAATATTCGTATGCGTACTGCGGGAGTATAGTCTCCTGAACGCCGATTATTTGGAGTTTGAAGAACAAGCACAGAAGGCGTGGGCAAGCACGGGATCCTGGTACACGATCTTCTTATTCTTAAATTTTACGTGGTGCTTCGTAGCTAGCTCATGCGATGGTGAACCAGTCCACTGAGGCTGTGAATGGGCACGGCGATGGCGTCGTGACGGAAGATCGAGAATCCCATACTGGGGCTCGACCGACGCGGATGACGATTCGTCTTCTTCAGACTCGTTCTGTTGGGACTCTTCGCCCTCCTCTTCGTCCCTCTTCGTCCGGTTCCGCTTGGAGAGCCGCGGGTGCAGTGCGCCTGCCATGTTGACGGCATTGACTTCCCCTGCCCGATTCGCGTATCCGGGACCATTATAGGGTGCACCTGCTGGTCCAGGAGGCGGAAACGTTGAAGGCTTGGACGTTCGGTGGTGGTTGATTAAACTGATGAACGTGATGGTTATAATTATTATAGTTATAGTTGAATGTGCGACCCGTTACGCTGCTTGCCGTGATTCCGCTACCACTGCTAGATACCGTCGTACCCACATTATTGTTCGTTGTTGTCGACGTGTTTGTGGTCGTCGTCGTGGTCGAAGTGGTCGAAGTGCGAGCGGTTGGGATGGGCAACGGGTACGATGGCAGGACTTGTCATGCCCATTTCAGCCTGTGTGAGCCATTTCTTCTTTGGAGGGCTGCGCCTGTCTGCTGCTGGACGACCTGATGAGTCGTCGCGGGCCGCAACTTGTTGGTTTCGTTTCCAGAAGGGCATAAACTTGGAACCGTCGGAGGAGGTGGCCAGAGGCGGCAGGACGCGATCTGGGTCGAGATTAGCATTGCGAACCTGAGAGACCTGAGCCTTATTGAGGTCTGTGGCGGTATTGGGGAGAGGGCGTGGCTGGAAATTGAGTTCTCGCTGTTGTTGACGATGAGCGGGTTGGTGATAAAAGTTCATATGGGGCAACTGCCGAACAAGTTTCCCATGCTCTCCGATGACTCTGCATCCCATTCTCTGGTCTATGTTTGTAGCGAAGGGCTCCTCGCGGCGAGTGGATCGATATCGTTCATTCAGATGGATCACAGTCCCATTGCATACTTCAAATCATTATATATTAGTAGTCCCTGACATCGCATTGCGATAGGTCTCCATCAACGAAAAGGTCTTTTATGAGTCCGAGGAGTGCTAGATGTGGCCGCCGTCCAAACATACACTTGATAAGCTGCATTTCATTGGGAGGTGTACTTGCCAGGCCGTGTGGCGTACGAGTATAAGTGGTTGCAACAGAGAGTGCCGGGGAGGGGGGCAAAAGGTTGGCTCCCTCCATCATCATCATGGGCCGTGTGCCATATCTGAGCAAGTTCACTGAGCCTTCATCACTCTACCGTCCTCGTCCATCTTCACCATAGTTTTCACCATGCGGTGGACTTTGCCGATCGGTTCCTTGATGGCGTTCAGTCGCGTGACAGGAGTTACACTCTCTCTTTCCTCTTGACCACAAGTTACAACATACCCAAACTTTCTTAAACATTACCAGGTAAGCTTTATCTGAACCTCCACAATGATGCACTTATCCCTTTCTAGTTGCACTGTAACTGGCACAATGGACAACCCACAACAGGCTACAAACCAATTTTTTCCTGGGACACACAACATCTTTATGAAAGATGCTCAATTTACAGAGGTTATTTTTAAGTGTTGTCCACTGGTAGCACAACAATAACCCTAACCCATAGATAACTAACAACACCAACAACATCAGCCTTAACGTCACCTCTCCCGAGACCACTTTACCTCCTCTAGCACCCCTGAAACATTCTAGTACATTCTTCACTGGCAGGGATAAATACCTGCAAAAATTGAAGGACTATTTTAGTTCCCAAGTGGAAGATCAAAGGAAGTCATTCCTTTTGCATGGTATGGGAGGTATTGGAAAAACTCAGATTTGCTTGAAATTCATTGAACAAAATCCTGATTTGTGAGTACTGTATATCAGCCATTTGAGATTGAAATAAACAACTTGTCTCAGGTTTTCTGAGATATTTTGGCTGCATGCCTCTTCAGAGGCTATTATTGAAGTTGGACTAATACATATAGCTCAGGCTAACAGTGCCCCAAAGGAGGCAACAAAGTCTTCTCAATCTGCTCTCATGTGGATTGCTCAGAGGTCTACTGGATGGCTCATGGTATATGATAGTGCAGATGGGCATTATTCAGTGGTTGAAAAGTACCTTCCACCAGGGAATGGAGGAAATATCTTGATTACAAGTAGGAATGTGGGATTGAAGAGGCTGGCATTGGACTCAGTGAATGTTGTTGACATGGGAAATGATGAGGCTGTTCAGTTGCTGTTGAAGTCAGCCATGCTTGATGGCACATCTGACCATATATCAAGTATGGCCCAAAATGTGATATCAGAATTGGGGGGAATACCACTTGCTGTTGACCAAGCAGGAGCATACATGCAAAACTGTGGCTGTAGCATTGGTGGCTATCTTGAGCTGTTCAAAAAACATAGGCATCAATTAATGTCAAGGAAAGAATTCAAGGGAGCATCTGGTTATGGAACATCTACATATGGAACATGGGACATCACAATTGAACAGATTGAGGGCATGGCCACAAAAGGAACAGGGCAAGAGGCTCAAGCAGCACAATGTGCAATTAGGTTACTAAGAATATTTGCCTTCTTAAACCATGAGAATATACCTGAGGAATTATTCAAAAATGCAGCAGAAAATTATATAAACAGAGATCTTGTACAGGAGGCACAGTTCAATTTACCATTGTCAGTGACACTGTTAGATCATCAGATATTGCTTTTAAATAAAGGAGAGTGGGACAGAATGCAGTTCCTAGATGGGATCAAAATTCTGCTGTCATTTTCTTTGATCAAGGCCATTGATCATCTATACTCCATGCATCCATTAGTAAATGAATGGAGCAGACACATCATCTCCAAGACAGAGATCAGTGATCAATATCACAGAGTAAGAGCACTGTTATCCTGTTCAATAGCTCTTGACTGGCAAATTGATAACTACACATTCTGCAAGGTTCTTGCACCACATATTAGGGCAAATACTTCATGTGGATTAGATTTACAGTTGGAAAGCAGGTACTATGATGATGAATATACCAGATTTGCACTTGTATTTCATCACATTGGTAGCTGGAATGAGCAAGAGAAATTGTTACTTGTTGGATTTGAACAAAGGAAGACAAATATTGGACTAGATGACCCAGCCACTCTCTGCACCATGCACAGTCTGGCATCAACATACTGGGATCAGGGAAGGTGGGATGAGGCAGAAAAGCTCCAGGTGGAGGTGGTGAATGCAAGAAAAGCAAAGCTTGGGTCAGACCATCCAGATACTCTTGACACCATGCGCAGTCTGGCAACAACATACTTGAATCAGGGAAGGTGGGATGAGGCAGAGAAACTCCAGGTGGAGGTGATGAATGCAATAAACATAAAGCTTGGATCAGACCATCCAAATACTCTCCACACCATGCACAGCCTGGCATCAACATACTGGAATCAGGGAAGGTGGGATGAGGCAGAAAAGCTGGAGGTGGAGGTGATGAATGCAAGAAAAGCAAAGCTTGGATCAGACCATCCAGATACTCTTAACACCATGCACAATCTGGCATCCACATACCGGAATCAGGGAAGGTGGGATGAGGCAGAAAAGCTGGAGGTGGAGGTGATGAATGCAAGAAAAGCAAAGCTTGGATCAGACCATCCAGATACTCTTAACACCATGCACAATCTGGCATCCACATACTGGAATCAGGGAAAGTGGGATGAGGCAGAGAAGCTCCAGGTGGAGGTGATGAATGCAAGAAACACAAAGCTTGGATCAGACCATCCAGATATTCTCCACATTATGCACAATCTGGCATCAACATACTGGGATCAGGGAAAGTGGGATGAGGCAGAAAAGCTCCAGGTGGAGGTGATGGATGCAAGAAAAGCAAAGCTTGGATCAGACCATCCAGATACTCTGAATGCCATGCACAATCTGGCATCAACATACTGGGATCAGGGAAAGTGGGATGAGGCAGAGAAGCTCCAGGTGGAGGTGATGAATGCAAGAAAAGCAAAGCTTGGATCAGACCATCCAGATACTCTTAACACCATGCACAATCTGGCATCAACATACTGGGATCAGGGAAAGTGGGATGAGGCAGAGAAGCTCCAGGTGGAGGTGATGAATGCAAGAAATGCAAAGCTTGGATCAGACCATCCAGGTACTCTTAACACCATGCACAATCTAGGATCAACATACTGGGATCAGGGAAAGTGGGATGAGGCAGAGAAGCTCCAGGTGGAGGTGATGAATGCAAGAAAAGCAAAGCTTGGATCCGACCATCCAGATACTCTCCACACCATGCACAATCTGGCATCCACATACTGGAATCAGGGAAGGTGGGATGAGGCAGAAAAGCTGGAGGTGGAGGTGATGAATGCAAGAAAAGCAAAGCTTGGATCAGACCATCCAGATACTCTTAACACCATGCACAATCTGGCATCCACATACCGGAATCAGGGAAGGTGGGATGAGGCAGAAAAGCTGGAGGTGGAGGTGATGAATGCAAGAAAAGCAAAGCTTGGATCAGACCATCCAGATACTCTTAACACCATGCACAATCTGGCATCCACATACTGGAATCAGGGAAAGTGGGATGAGGCAGAGAAGCTCCAGGTGGAGGTGATGAATGCAAGAAAAGCAAAGCTTGGATCAGACCATCCAGGTACTCTCCACATTATGCACAATCTGGCATCAACATACTTGGATCAGGGAAAGTGGGATGAGGCGGAGAAGCTGGAGGTGGAGGTGATGGATGCAAGAAAAGCAAAGCTTGGATCAGACCATCCAGATACTCTTCACACCATGCACAATCTGGCATTAACATTCTGGAATCAGGGAAGGTGGGATGAGGCAGAGAAGCTGGAGGTGGAGGCGATGGATGCAAGAAAAGCAAAGCTTGGGTCAGACCATCCAGATACTCTCCATACCGTGCACAATCTAGCAGCAACATACTTGAATCAGGGAAGGTGGGATGAGGCAGAGAAGCTCCAGGTGGAGGTGTAGAAGCCAGAGAATGTTGGATGAAGCAGAATTGATATCTTTGCTGTCTCAAGCTGTGCAACCCATGCAAACTGTTATGAGGACTCAACATCCAACTACAGTCAAATAATTACAAGAGACAATTTGACAAACTTGTTAGGAGTCAAAACTTTGATATGTGTAATTTAATGTAACCTTGAGTGCAATTTTATTCAGTAACCGGATATCACACTGTAGTATGTACAGCAATTCCTGCATAAGATAAAAGCTTACTAAATTTGGAATTTTGATATCTTGAGTTTATGTGGTTTTGTACATTTCACAGGTACTATGTGTAAATGAATATATGGGTGACTCAGGCTAAATGTGAAGACTATCAATCATTGTAGGCAAATTTCAAGTTGTCAAATTGAAGTATATGATCACATTCTCCTCCAAACCTCTTAAATGCAAAATAATGATGCTGAAATTTACACAAACTCCTTGTGGCCCTCATGTTTCCTGGGTTAAGTCTTGACTTACACCTCTGTATTCCTTAGGCCCATTGCCCACAAACATTCACCAGTGCTCATGATCATTGATGAACATGCCACATGTCCCTTGGTTTATGCACTTCTTCGTCTTTCGTGTAATACTTCCGAGGTGTCAGGTGCCATTTCTAGGACCCTGGCTTCTAGCTCTATAACGTCCTCCATTCATAGCTTTTGCATTCAATACTTATTGCATTATAGATTTCTACCCAACGATCCATGATGAGCGACAACGAGCGACAACTAACCACGATTGCACTGTGCGTGGTCTCAAGGGTTGCTCATGCATGGACATTCAGCGTGGTTCACAAGAGAATCAGCAGTGTATTTGATCACGATCTGATAACTACTAGTATTTACGACCGTTCATGGCTGTTCACAAGCAATCATCGTGGACCATTAATGAACATGCTTGTTCACGATGATCCACAGTGATCACGCATGATCATCCAATTTCGCGGAGCTTTCGATCAAGACGCGACGAGCAAGAATGGGGGCTACCTTGCTTCGGATGATGCTGTGAGTGCCGCTGAAAAAGAGTCAAGGGTAACTTGTAAGTTAGTATATGCATAGACAAATCAGAAAATGTAGGGGGTCTTCGAGAAAGAACCTAAATCAGAAAGGAACAATGTCATATGAAACTGATGCTGGGGACGGGCGAGGAAGTCCACCCAAGTCAGGGCAAATGTGTTGTATTGAACAGGCGGTTACCGGTGTCCGTGGTACCCTTCCCGGTGAACCGGTTATCGGATAGACGAAGAGCAACTAGACTGAGATTCATGTCATGCTCGAGAGCTTGAGAGAAGACGCCCTGAGATAGCGACTGGGCCTGGACAACTCCTGCAATCACGATGATGCGAACGGTAGTATCAAGACTGCGGACGTGTTGAATGAATTCAGCCACCGATTTGCCGCTATTGACCACCGAGTCCACCAACAACACGTTTCGTTGTTTGTGCAGATGATGGGGTTTGATGTCGGACGGCTGAGTGGCGTGAACGAACATGGCGAGTGGGAAGACACTGTTAACGCCGAGCGCCATTGGCTCTCCTCCACGCATAAGCGCCACGATTGTCGTCTGCTGCTCTTGGTAAAGTCGAAAGCCACTTGTTGCATGTCCCTGAACATGGGGGATTGCGTATTCTTCGAGACCGATCATACCGGTCAGAAACTCGGTCGCCAGATATGAGCCAACCTCGCCATGTGCTTTCCTGAGGGCAGGGCCAGAAACCATTGCATCGCGCATCGGCGTCATCAGCAGCTTAGCTGCGCTCCGATCCGTTGCATGAACGATGCGAAGGCTGGCTGGCTTGCGACAACGCAAGATTGATTCCATGAACTCTTTATCAGTGAACCGCACCTGAGGAAGTTTGGTCGTATCTAGTCTCGGTGAAGCGTGAGGGGGCAGCAGCACCTGGCTCGCCCGAAGCCCGTCATTGTCGATGGCTTGCAGCAAGTCCTTCTCCATAGTCGTGCTCCTGGCGTGTTCTTCTCCGACAACGACGATGGCCTCATGTGCCTCACCCAACATACCCAGATCCAAGGTACTGTCTCCAAATGCTGAAACGTACATGTGATGAACGTCTCGTAGGCGTGACACCAGGGTTGCCTTCACAGAAGCAGTTACAATGAGCCCGTCGGCAATGCGGCCCCCGCCAATGACTTGAACCCTCTCAGATAGGCCTTCTTTGGCAAGGATTTTTTCCCACAAATTACCCAGCCCACAGGTAACGACTATGGCGAGAACGTGGTCCTGCTCTGCCACAAGTCGCAGTAGTGATATAAACTCTGGATGCATCGTTACTGTCAGGGCTACTTTCTCGCAGGTGACGTCAAACTCGTGATCATCTACCGCCTCTTCATACAGCAATGCGGCCTGGCGGAAGGCAGCGTACGAGTAACCCATAGGGCTACTGAATACCGCCTTCAACGGATCGTCCTCGTCTCTCGACTTGGAGTTGGAGAGCGTCTGCCAGAAAAGCATCCCTGTGTCCAGCGCAGCCAGAGTTCTGTCGCCATCCATAACGAGCGCCACATGCGGTTCAGGCCTAGGTTGACAATTGTAGCGGACAATAATGTCATCCAGCCTACTTTCAGCACGACGCAGGTTGTCCTCTTCAGTATGATACCGGAAGTCGCGTAATAGTTTTGCGATCCTGTTTGAAGTTGGTGACGACTCGGAGGATATGAGGGAGAATAGAATGTTGTGCTGGCGGCAGAGATCACGAAGCTCGGTCTTCTCTATCTTCTGCCAGTTGCGTATATGCTCAACAGACGCGGTCGGACGGCCTCGCAGCGTGTCATTCTGACGGCGTTGTGCTACGATCTCGGCGGGTATGTCGAGGTAGAGAATATGTGTGTATGTGTTTAGGTCACTGCGCGTGTATACTCTCTGGCCGACTTGGTTCCCTTCTTGCCAGAACATGAAATGCCCGGCCACGACGGCTGTTTTTCCACTGGCAAGACAGTTCTTTCCAATAGTATCAATGGCGACCTCGCGCCAATGCGACTTTTGTTCCTCGTCCAGCTTCTGGAATGCAGCGAGGCCACCCGGAACCAGAGAGGCGATCATCTGGGAGCCTTCATAGAACTCGTAACAGCTCTCTTCCAGTTCACGCTTCAACTGATCGAACAAGAAGGTCTTCCCACAGCCGGGAATCCCATATATACCCACGACGATGGGTTTAAAGTCATCGGGAACGGAGTTGGGCTTGGTCTTGGTGAGCTGGATTGGTTGCTTATCGGCTGTAGACGGTGACTCATCCGAGCTATAAGGGATGTAGGTATTGGTTCCACTCAGAGTTAAACGCAGAAGAACATACCTGGCGTCACGCAGGTTAGTTGGCTTGGCTGACTGTTGCGGTACACCTAGGGACATTTTTGAAAGGAATTGTAAAGGAAGAATTATTATTCAGCTATGTGGCGGAGGAAATGTTACAGTTAACAAGCTGCAGGAGTGAGACGTAGGTTGTGTCTGAGCAGCGCGAGTGACACAGCGTAGGCGGGTCCCCTGAAGCTTGTTATACTGGCAGATCGACCGTCATCGATTCATCAGTCGACGTGTGACGTGCTGCGCACAGCCACTTTCCCACGGGACACGGGACGCCAGCAATCATCCAAGGGTTTGGCCAGCTGGGATACCTTGATCCTCCGTTTCTCACTTCTTTTCACAGATAGTGATGAGGCCATCACTCATATTACGAGCACTTTTAGAGGTAGAACGCAAGTTCTGCTCGCTCGCCGTCGAAGATCTCGTTGCAAACACCGGACAACCTCCTTTCAAAAACGTGCACGCTCTTTCCCAGCGTACAATCCACGATGTGTACTACGACGACCCATCTAGATCTCTCATAAATGCTGGTATTTGGGTCAGACGACGGAATGGCGTCTGGGAAGCAAAAGTAAAGAAAGGCGGTGATTTCACCAATTCTATGTTCGAGGAGCTCTCAGGATCTGACCTCGTTCGGCGATGTGTACAAGAAGTGATAGGGAAAGAAGCGAGCGAGAAGGACTTTTTTGGACTGGATGCCATTGCGACATTGTCAACAGTCCGGCAATCGTGGCTCGCAGACGGCGAGTTCAAAATTGTCTTCGATGCTATGAATTTTGGGCACACTGTTGGAGAGGTTGAGCTGCAGGAAGACTTTCATTACTCAGCGACTGCAAACGCCTCGAAAGAAGATCAAATTCGAGATAGGATGACGGAGATGGACAAGAGGATTGAAATGTTTATGAACAGATATCATTGGGCCTTTCGGCTGGGTGTACCCAAGGGAAAGCTCACGGCGTACTTTGAGCTGCAGGAAGCAGGGAAGATACGTTAGGGAATTCTTTCGTTTCTCACCGCATATTTTATCGCTCCAATATTACATTATGAGTTCTCTACAGTCGCTCAAGTTGAACATCCCCATAACTAACATCCATTGCTCAACTTGCTAGCTTAGTCACTTGACAATCGGTCGTTTTGTAAATCCCATTACAGTAGTAATAGCCATTTTTTACACATTGATATGCAATAAAGCTAGTGTTCCCCCACGGGTACGGGTTCCGCACCTGAATTTGAGGACCCGAAGTCTGCATTCGTTGAACCTCCTCCTTTCGCAAATGAATGGCCGGCAACTGGGGCGAAGAAGCCACAGAAGAAGCCCAGTTGCTCGATCCGTCATCACCAGCGAAATTGATCAGAATCCCAGGAATCGCACAGGTATCCGCGTCATTTCGGTTTGTTTCGTCACCTCTTTGACTGGCGCTCTGCAGACTCTCAGCTTCACTCTCGCTGACACTGACGCCGTCACCACTTCCGTACCCACTCGCACTACTAACCACGCTAGCTGCTTTACCCATACGAGGCAGTCTTGTCACGTCCGCCAACCGGCAACGGCGACTCAACGGGATAGACGTTGCATTGTGCCTGTGGAGGCTGATTTAATTGAGGTGATAGTGGTCGTGACTCTGGCCGTTGGTGCTGGTGAATGGGCAGCTGTGGAGAGGGCCAGAGTTGCTGCGGTCGCGCATGCTGTGATGGTGGTAGCGATTGCGTATGCTGAGGTGACAATGGTCGCGCATACTGAGGTGGTAGTTATTGTGGATGCTGTGGTGCTGTCGGTTGTGAACGCTGCGGTGGAGGTACTGGATGCTGTAATTGCTGTGGATGCTGTGGTAGAGGCACCGGATGGCTGCCAGGGACGCTACTGTTGACGCGGATACCGTGACTGCAGCGGTTGCAGTGGTTGCTGAATAAGGAGCTTATGGTGCCGGAACAGGGGGCCGGCACAGGCATTTGTACGTTCCTGTATCCATTCAAGACACAGGTTCCATAAATGCCGCTTATGATACTACCATTGAACTACTAGCTGTTGGCAATGAGCATTGTGACGGTCGGGGCGAAGGGTGGGGTGGGTGCTGATGCTGCTGCCAGAAAGTATGTGAAGTCCGAAAATTGGAAGAACAATGCGTGTATCTCCTAGGGTTGAGGACAAGCCTGCAGTTCTAGAAGAGGCTGGCGGGTGTGACTCCGCGTATGCGCTACAAGCCTCATTCGATTGACTCTTGGGCTGAAGGCGACAATGCAAGCGACGTCGGGGGCTTGATGTTATATTGACCCCAATGTGAGGCAATGAACGCGTGTGAGAATGGGAAGATGACGGGTAACCGGGTGATAGGGTGCGTCGGAACGATGAAGGGCGGTCATGGTCGGACATCGACGCATATGAAGAGTAGCGGGCATATGTGCGAAGTTCAGCCGTGTGACACGTTACACGCTCTTTCCTTCTTGACCACAACATACCCAAATTATTAAAGACCAGGTAAGCTTGATCTGGACCTCCACAATAGCTCTATGACGTCCTTATCCCTTTCTAGTTGTGCTGTAACTGTCATGATGGATGGCCCTCAACAGGCTACAAACCATTTTTTCCCTGGGGCACACGACATTTTTATGAAAGATGCTCAATTTACAGAGGTTATTTAAGTACAAGTTGTCCACTGGTAGCACAACAATAACCCTAACCCATAGATAACTAACAACACCAACAACATCAACCTTAACCTCACCCCTCCTGATTCTGCTTTACCTCCTCTAGCACCCCTGAAACATTCCAGTACATTCTTCACAGGCAGAGATAAATACTTGCAAAGATTGAAGGACTATTTTAGCTCCCATGTGGAAGGCCAAAGGAAGTCATTCCTTTTGCATGGTATGGGAGGTATTGGAAAAACTCAGATTTGCTTGAAATTTATTGAACAAAATCCTGATCTGTGAGTATATCAATGTTAGTATAATATTCATTTGAGATGAACAACTTGTCTCAGGTTTTCTGACATATTTTGGCTTCATGCTTCTTCAGAGGCTATTATTGAAGTTGGACTAATGCAGATAGCTCAGGCTAACAATGCCCCAAAGGAGGCAACAAAGTCTCCTCAATCTGCCCTCAAATGGATTGCTCAGAGATCTGGATGGCTCATGGTATATGATAGTGCAGATGGGCATTATTCTATGGTTGAAACATTCCTTCCACCAGGGAATGGAGGAAATATCTTGATTACAAGTAGGAATGTGGGATTGAAGAGGCTGGCATTGGACTCAGTGAATGTTCTTGACATGGGAGATGATGAGGCTGTTCAGTTGCTGTTGAAATCAGCCATGCTTGATGGCATATCAAGAATATAATTCACTAAGAACCTCTCCCACGCTTCTCATTGGTCACTTACACACACAAAGATCACTTCTGATTGGCTGCTTGCTTTCCCACTCACTCTTCCTTGCTCGCTTCCTTACTCACATTTGTCCCTTCCTGTACTCATTCCTTAGCCTTTTATATATATTCCTTATAGCCTTTTATATATATGCTATCCCCTCCAGAATGAACTTGAAGGCTATGGCGAGTGAAAGCAAGCGATAAATACCTTTCCTATTTAGGTACATTCCTTTTTGGTACACCTTCCTATTATGGGATACCTTTTGTTTCAGTCGCTCGAGGCCTCACGCAATCGCCTATTCTGGCTATTTCATTTCCTTTTTTGTACATGCCTCCTGTCAATGTTGGGTGGCCTACTTAGTTCGAGTCCTACCCATAATATCATGATGCTAGCTTAGTGCCAAATCGCAGACTCGGATTTAGTTATGAATGACCAATCACTGAATTTAGTTACCGATGAATTTAGTTACACTTACCGATCAGCCTGGCCACATATACCACTTCGTCTTCTGTTCCATTCACAAGTCACATGCCAAGCAGTAATTCTTCACCATTATTCCTTACAATCCTTAGCTTTGCTCACTTATATTTGCTGTAGGCAGCACTGGAAGTAACCCAAATGCCCGATCTCTGGCCCAGCGAGCACGACGAGAGCGAGAACGACAAGGGCAAGAACAGCAAGGGAATGACCAAACAGTCCCAAGTGCCCAATCTTTGGCCCAACGAGCACGACGAGAGCGAGAGAGACGAGAGCGAGGACAGCAAGAACAACAAGAACAACCAGCCTCAAATGCCCAAGCTCTGGCCCAGCGCGCACGACGAGAGCGAGAGAGACAAGAGCGAGAGCAAGAGCTGCAGGGTCATGACCAGCAGCGCCAGCTACAAATTCAGCATCCATTCCCTACTCCTCCTGCAACCATAGGTTCGAGACATTTCTTCGTTTATAAGTCATGATACCTGAAGATTAGATAAATGATAGTTCCCCCAAGTCGCCGTCGCCGAAGGCTCCCACCCAACCCTGCTGTTGCTCGCCTCTCCTATACTGAGCCCCCTGCCTGACATAGTTGTGGCCGCATGGACATTGAATGCACACATTGCAAAGCTCTTCATTGGCTCAATGAGAAAATAACAACCTCATCTGCCACCTCTCCTTCATTTGGCATATGCTGCAATCATGGCAAGATCACCCTTCCATCTTCGCGAGTTCCACCTCCTGCACTTCAAGCACTGCTTAGTGGGGATGATGTTCGGGCAAAGAATTTCCGAGAGCACATATGGGCTTACAACCGGGCTTTTGCTTTTACCTCTCTTGGTGTCAAGGAAGACCACACTGTCAATTGCCGGAATGGTCCTCCTGTATTTCGCATTCAGGGCGAGCTTGCACATTGGTCTGGCAGTCTTCTCCCTGAACCTGGGCGCCCTCCTATTTATGCACAGCTCTACATATATGACCCTCGCTCTGCTGTCGCACAGCATATTGCAAACAACAGTGAAAGATCTGCTCTCCACAGCGATACCATGGAGATCCTGGAAGGTCTTTTGCGAGCAAATCACCAATATGCTCCTCTTTATCTCCATGCTCATGAAGTCCTTGCACAGTACCCTGACACATCTGATGTATCTGTGCGCCTGCGTGTTGCACCAGGGACAGACACCCGCCGCTACAACCTCCCAACTGTTGATGAAGTCGCTGTAATTCTTCCAACTGATGTGAGCAGTACTGAACCACGTGATATTGTCTTGCGAAGGCGGGGAGGTGTATTACAGCGCATCAGCGATTGCCATCCTGCATATGCCCCTCTCCAGTATCCCTTACTGTTCCCCCATGGTGAAAATGGCTGGCATCCTGCCCTTGATAATGGGGGAGAAGACAGGCGCATCACCCAGTCGCGGTTTGCTGCATACTATCTCCATGATCGGCTGGCTGAATTCTCTTGTGTCTTGCGTGGTGGGAGGCTTTTCACCAGGTGGATGGTTGACATGTATGCATCAATCGACCAATGCAGGCTGTTTTGGTTGAGGCAGAACCAAGGGATTTTGCGAGCTTCTCTATACAGTGGTCTCCAAGATGCGCTGGACACTGCAGATCAAGATATAGGCCTTGCAAACTTGGGCCAGCGAGTGGTCCTTCCCTCTTCTTACATTGGTGGCCCTCGCCATATGCAGCAGCAATTCCAAGACTCAATGGCAATTGCTCGCTTTTTCCAAAAAGTCGACTTATTCATTACTGTTACAACAAATCCACGATGGCCAGAGATCACCCAAGAACTTCGCCCAGGTGAAACACCATATGACCGACCTGATTTAGTTGCCCGAGTTTTTCATCTGAAGAAGAAGGCTATGCTCGATGACATCATCAAGAATGGAGTCCTGGGAAAGGTCGCTGCACATGTATACACCATTGAGTTCCAAAAGCGAGGGCTACCACACATGCACCTCCTTATCTTCCTTCAAGAGCCTGACAAACTGAATTCACCTGATGACATCTAGGGATTGGCACGGGTTAGGTAAACCCGTGCGGGTCATGTACCCGTACCCGTAGAGGGTATGGGTGGGGGTCTACACTTTGTAGACCCGTGGTCAAACCCGAACCCGTGATGCGGGTTTGGGTAGGGTACACATACCTGTGCTTGTACGCGCTGCAGTGCGCTTTGAACCCAAGTGCAGCGCTGGTGAAGGGAGCTGTGACACGCTCACATAGAAAGGTTGTTGGCTCGTTGGCATTGCGGGAGACGTAGAACACGCCCAGTGATAAGTAACACGCATCCGCGAAGTATAGCGCGATACTAGGTCAGCTGGGCCGGTTATGCATGAAGACCGAGTGCGAGACTTGCGCAACTGTCAGCTATCTCACTCCTTGGCTAAGACAAATCCTTTGAGTAAGTTATGAAAGGCACTGAGAAATTTATGTCGATGCGGCAAGGTACAGACCATAGGCAATAGCGTAAGCGAAAATCTCTATTGGATCCCATGGCTCTGGGGTATTCGACAGAAGCACACAATCGACAGACAAAGTCATGATGGCACCCTCATTGAGGAGGGCAATAATCAGCACATGATGAATGGTGGGAAATCAAAGTCGAAAGCGAAGGCAAGGACGGAGAAGCAGACAACGACACGGGGTAGTTGCGCACACGTTGGAAGATAATACGGGATTCGTGAATGGCATGGACGATGGCGGAAAGACCTGGTTCCGTCAAGGCAATATCGGCTGCGCCACGGGCAGCGTCCGTAGCACCTTCGACAGCGATACCGACGTTGGCACACGAGAGAGCTGGGGCATCGTTGGCACCATCACCAGTCATAGCGCAAAGATGACCGAGGCCTTGAAGACACTTGAGAATTTCACACTTGTGCTTGACTCGAAGACGCCAGCGAAACCGTCTGCTTCAAGAATCAGGTCATCGAGAGTGTTGAATCTGCCACCAGTATTAGCTTGATGGTGAGGAGCGTGAGTGGTAAAACTTTTAAAGCGGTGGGAGGTAACACTCACTGTCAAAAGGGTGCCACATCCCAGAGCGAGAGCGGTGAGAGCAGTTGTGGTCAGAGCGGGAGCAGCCAGAGCAATTGTGGCCAGAGCGGGAGTGGCCAAGCAGCGTTGTTTGGCCAAGCGTGAAGCGGCCTGAGCCGAAAACCTGATGAGGTGTATCCCGGGTGTAACCCGTGCGGGTTACGGGTACGGGTATGGGTCGGGTACGGGTGCGGGTTGGCCAGCCATGTACCCGCTTCTAAACCCATACCCAGGCTGAGGGTGCGGGTACATCACGGGGTACGGGTACGGGTATAGGCCGAGGTACCCTCGGGTTTACCCGTGCCAATCCCTAATGACATCGACAAGCTTATTTCAGCCCAGTGGCCAGATCCTGTTACACAGCCCATGTTATTTGCGACTGTCAAGTCATGCATGGTGCATGGCCCCTGTGGTACTTCAAACCCTCGTGCACCTTGCATGGATTCTGGAAAATGCACAAAGAGATATCCAAAGCCATTCTGCGACACAACACATATGAATGAGGATGGCTACCCCAGCTACAAGCGACCTAATGATGGCCGAGAATATGATGTTGGGGGTCTCATGGTTGACAACTCTTGGATTGTTCCTTACTGTCCATTTTTGTCGGCAAAATATGATTGCCACATCAATGTTGAGTGTGCTGTCTCGCTGGGCACATTCCGGTATGGATACACTTAATATTTCTGCATGTATGGTCTCTAATCTAATCGCATACAGGTATGCATTCAAATATATACAAAAGGGCTGTGATATGGCAACATTTGAGCTGCAGCATCAGGATGAAATCAAGCGATGGCTTGATGGGCGATATATTTCTGCATCTGAGGCTGCATGGCGAATATTGCATTTTGAAATGCATGACAGATCTCCAAATGTTGTTCGCCTACAAGTGCATTTGCCTGGGCAGCATATGGTCGTATTCAACCCTCAAGATAACATCGAAACAGTAATGGACAGGGCGAGCAATGAACAGACCACTTTGACAGCCTTCTTTGCAGCAAATGCAGACCCTGGTCCACAAGGAGCAGAGGCGAGAAGGTATACCTATCAAGAATTCCCCCAGCATTTTGTCTACAAGCAAGACAAAAAGTGTTGGCAGTTGCGACAAAGAGGTTTTGCATTAGGCCGAATGTTCTTCGTCTCGCCTACAAGTTAGTGATTCAAGGTCCGGTCCGGTCCGGTTTTTTTTCCTTTTTTGGAAAGACCGAAACCGGACCGGTCTCAGGGTGTCCCTGATATCGAAAAGACCGGAACCGGACCGCTTAAGACCGCAAGACCGGTCTTAATTTAAAAAAAAGACCGGTTAAGACCGGTCCAGGACTGGTCCTGATCTGGACCGGTCTTGGACTGGTCTGGACTGGTCTTGGACTGGTCTGGACCAGTCCTTACATTAGTTTCTATGTCCCTATGTCTCCCATACAACAATTTAAAACTACAAAACTTCATAAATATCAATATGTTCCTAACCCTCACCCTCTCACACCCTCTCACACCCAGCTGCACTAGATGAGCCACATAAAACCATTTTTGATGATGCCAGGAGACTGCCAAACATTGCCAAAGAGATTGCCAAAGAGATCACCAAAGAGAGAATGAAGCCCAGTGTTGCTGACCCTCACCCTCCCACTGCTCAGCTTGTCCCATTAGACCCCACTCCACCCCCTCACATCATCTCACACCCAGTTGCACTCCAGATAAGCCACATTAAACCATTTTTAATGATGCCAGGAGACTGCCAAACATTGCCAAAGAGATTGCCAAAGAGATCACCAAAGAGAGAATGAAGCCCAGTGTTGCTGACCCTCACCCTCCCACTGTTCAACTATGTTCCATTGGATGTACTAGAGCATACCTAGATTAGTTAATTTCAGAATACCTTACCTGGAGTGTTGCAACAACAGATGATTTCAAAATTCACATGTTATATATAACTTTTGACAAACTTTACTACTGTGAACTCAAATCTCAACTGTTTTTTATGTTTCAATACTCAAAAAAAAGCTAAAATATAGGAGAACATGACTGTGTTGGTCACATGTGACAATTAGCGGTCTAGGACCGGTCTAGACCGGTCTTTTGCGGTTTTTTTGATTTTAAAAATTTAAAAAGACTGGAACCAGACTGCCCTTGGACCTCCTAAGACCTGAGACTGCAGTCCGGTCCAAATCGGTCCTGGTCCGGTCCAGTTCCGGTCTTTTTCGGTCCTGAGAGACTGGAAATAGAAACACTACTACAAGTGGTGAAAGGTTTTACCTTCGCACACTCCTGACAGTTGTGAAGGGCCCAAAATCCTTCGACAATTTGCGAACATACAATGGAGTACAATACGAAACATTCCAAGCTGCTTGCCGAGCAAGAGGTCTCCTGGAGGATGATGGAGAATGGAGGGAATGCCTTCATGAAGCATCGCAGATGCAGACAGGTCATGTTCTTCGCAGGCTGTTTGCGACATTGCTCCTATTCTGCAGTCCTGCAGACCCTGCCACCTTATGGCAAAGCTATCGCCGAGAAATCTGCATTGACCTACGACATCGGTTACAGGTACAATTTGGGCCCCAAATGACAGATGAAGATGCATATGATTATGGCCTTTATCTGATTGACAAGATTCTCCGAGATTCTGGGAAGTCGCTTGCAGTCAATTGGCCAACAATGCCACAGTCGCAAGGAGACTGGGCTGATCGCAGATTTAATCCACTCATTTCTGACCACCTGTCATATAATCGCGAGGCACAAAGCCAAAAAGCAGCCGAAAATCTGGCACTGCTCAACGATGGCCAACTTGCTGCCTATATGACAATCATGGACTCAATCACAGACAAGAAAGGGGAAACCTTTTTCTTAAATGGGCCAGGTGGAACAGGAAAGACATTTGTCTACAAAACCATCTGCTATCAAGTTCGGGCAAATGGTTGGATCATCCTGGTTGTCGCTTCCTCAGGAATAGCTGCTGTATTGATGGAAGGGGGTCGCACTGCCCACTCGATGTTTAAGATCCCTGTCGATGGCCTGAACAGCACTTCGTACTGTCACATCCCAAAGGAAAGCCAGCTTGCTGCATTACTTCGCCAGACCCATGCAATTTTGTGGGACGAAGTTGGAATGCAGCATCGCCATGGGCCAGAAGCTCTTGACAGGATACTGCAAGATATATTTGGCAATTCAAAGCCATTTGGAGGGATTACAGTTATCTTTGGAGGCGATGTAACGTGCCGATACCGGCTACGTTGTACTCAGTGCTCAAACCCGACACATGGCGGGCTCCGACCTCCGACACTGCGGACCCCGAAACCCGACATCGGACGCATCAGATCGTCGGACGCATGTAGTACATGAGGTAGACATTATATAAACATGTCGTAGTTTAGTTTTATACACCTTCTTTCCTTCCGACCACTTTAGTTCCATCGTCCGACAGTGCGGCCGAGGTTGGGTGCGACTGCCCCGTCCACCGAACTCATTCGGCACACGCCGAAACACTCGGGGGTTGTGCGCAACACAGCCTCTTTTGAGTTGTTACAACTGGAGCCCACCGCTCGGTCCAGCCTTTGGCCGCACTCAAGAAACCCTCGTTTTTCATTCACAAACAGCCCCGGAGGCGCTCATTCTTTCTGGACAGCCCCATCAGCTCATTCCCGCTCCCATACATCTGCTAGTTACCGCCAAACACGCCGCATCTGCACTACAGCCCTCCGACATACACAGCACCGCTGCTATCTGCCATCCGCCACATCAGCTCCGATCTGCCCGCCTACGCATCATTCCTGGCTCCGCACCCCGCCACTCGATGCCTACAGTCATCCGCAGCCCTATCGGATCCCATCAAGCACCATCCGCATGCACTGCCTCGCACCACGTGTCCGCCTCATGCACCATGGCCCGCTTTTACATCCTACCCCGTTGCTCGATGTTTACAGCCTACCAGATCCCGCCTGGCGACGTCTACAGCTTACTGCACCCTTACTGGATCGCATCAGAAACCATCGGGAGCCCGCCAAGCCAGCCACACGACGTCCACAGCCTATTGCAGCCTTATCGGGACTTATCGGAGCCCATCGACTGCTATCGCGCGCCCTATTCCTCAGCTGCCGACTTGTAGCATACCTCATGTTCAGGCCTCATGTATCAGACACTCCCGGAGCACAGCCGCCAGTCATTTCATGCTAACCCGACCCTTCGTCGTCGGATCGCATTCCCTACCTCACCGACATGTGTAGACCACACTCCTGCACCTTCCCTTCACTTCTTGCACTTGCCACAGCCGTCCGCCGCCGCTCCTATGCCTTTCGGACACTACCAGCACCTCGGCTCACTCTACCACCGTTCCGCCGACACCCGCGAGTCGCAATTCTTTTTTTTCAGCCTTTTTTTTCTTTTCTACCCAGGATCGGGATACGGCGTAGCCGTATTCGTTCAAAACGGCCAAGTTCATGCTCAATCGGACCCTCAACCCATGTCTCATCACCATCGGCATCACCTCAGCTCCAAAACCCTTATCAAGCCAGCCCGAAGCGTTAACAGAGTGTGGGGGATGTTGGAACAGAATCAGGATAACGGATATCAGTACGCACAACGCAGGACTCACCTTAGGCCCTTTATCATTTGACTAGCACTACCGACTCCGACACCACTCTTTAACACCGTATTGCGCCGACGGCGTCTCAGGAAACATCATAGCAGCCTTACAGGGGTCCGTGCTATTGATTCGGATTACTGGGATGACCGCGATCGCGGGAAGTAGCGCCCCACCTCGCCAACACTTTCTACCGCCTACGACGACATCCGCCGACACGCCATCTGCTATCTGCACCTCGACACGCCCCTCCTCCACATCCCGACAACATCCGCAGCACGCCGACTGCCACTGAGACCTCCAACACTTCCTGAACCCTATCGCCATCCCCGACTCCCTTGCTTGCAACTACCTACGCACAATCGGACGCCGTCGACACTACGTCTCACCTCCGATGCCTCTTCCGTCGACGCCGACATTCTGTCTCATTCAATCACGGACTTCCGCTGCCCTTCCGACTCGGACACTCCGCTTCCGACACTTCACCTTGTTCATCCACCGACCCGATGCAGGTTGACGGTGATGTCAACATTCAAAACTGGTGAGCGGGTGTAACGTGCCGATACCGGCTACGTTGTACTCAGTGCTCAAACCCGACACATGGCGGGCTCCGACCTCCGACACTGCGGACCCCGAAACCCGACATTGGACGCATCGGATCGTCGGACGCATGTAGTACATGAGGTAGACATTATATAAACATGTCGTAGTTTAGTTTTATACACCTTCTTTCCTTCCGACCACTTTAGTTCCATCGTCCGACAGTGCGGCCGAGGTTGGGTGCGACTGCCCCGTCCACCGAACTCATTCGGCACACGCCGAAACACTCGGGGGTTGTGCGCAACACAGCCTCTTTTGAGTTGTTACAGCGACTTCCAGCAAATCTTACCTGTCATTCCAAAAGGGAAAAAGGAGGATGTAATTAATGCGACACTCCAGTGATCACAACTTTGGCGAAACATCAGGATCCTTCACCTCACCCAGAACATGCGACTCAGCCAGTCACAAGAGGATCAGGACTATGCAAAATGGCTAAAAGATGTTGGCCATGGCCATGATCTGAGCGACAAAGGAACTATTGAGTTTCCTGCCAACATGCGATGCCACGAACCAGAAGACCTCATCAGCTTTGTCTATCCCCAGCTCCATCCCACTTCGCAACTACCAAGCCCTGATTTCTTCCTAGACCGAATGATCCTTGCACCTCACAATGCTGATGTCGCTGGCATCAACTCAGCAGTACTGCAGCGAATGCCTGGTGAAGAACGAACTTACTACAGTGCTGACAAGGTCATACGAGAAACAGGGGTTGATGGAAGCCATGAGCAACCAATCCCTGTTGAATTCCTACGAGCAATCACAGGATCTGGCCTGCCTCCTGGCGAGCTAACTGTCAAAGTTGGCTGCCCTCTCATACTGCTGCGAAATCTTGCACCCTCCCAGGGACTGTGTAATGGTTCACGAATGGTCATTACACAAATGACTGATAGAGTTCTGAAGGTTGTACTAATTGGGGGCGACCACCATGGCGAAACAGCTTTCATTCCTCGCATAACACTCAATCCCCCTGAATCGCCTGACCATGCTTTCAGCTTCAGTCGTCGCCAATTCCCTGTTTGCCTTGCTTTCGCTTTGACAGTTAACAAGGCACAAGGACAATCAGCAAAATATGTTGGTCTCGATTTACGAGTTCCTGTCTTTGCTCATGGCCAGCTGTATGTGGGCCTGTCACGAGCTACCTCAAGGTCTCGCATCAAAATTCTCATTAATTCTGAGGAAGAAAGTGATGTTGTGCATAATGTTGTATATCCAGGCATATATTATGGATACAGGTTAACTGCACTGCAAGTAGCGATCACTGGCAATTGATGGTGATGTCATATCTTGCTATTTGTAGATATAGGTCAACAACCCACAACACACCAGAGTCTATATAAAGGGGGCTGCAAGGCGACAATCTGCATTCCTTTCCTTTCGTTCTCTTCTCTCCCATCACCAGTTTGTGCCCATTGAACTACCTATTCGCTCTTTCGCTCCGACGACTCATATATATATTACAACCACCATGTCGTATAATGGAGGTTCTGTCACCCTCACCTTTGTCACTGTCTTCGAGAATGCTCGCCAGATCGCAGCCAAGACAAAGCCCAGGTCAATCACCTTCGATGCCCACATTTACCTTGGACCTACCTGTGCTGATGTCGGTGCTTTGACATATTATAATAATGATCCCAACCGAGGCTTCGAGGCGACCGAAGTTGCCAGCTATTTTGTTGTAGCAAATGTGAGTAGTTTCATTATGTCCCAGCAGTCAAAGCTGAATGATTGCTAGGTCGCACTGGCCCCACAAACACTAGAGTTGGTGCCTGACCACTACCAATTTGCATCTGGGGAACTCCAGGTTCCCGACTATGCCTTGATTGGTGATGTCATATCAGTATGTCATCGCATATAATAGCCTTTCTTACTTCCAAACTGATATCATTTATCACAGTTAATACCAGCAGGCACAGATCCTGAGTTAAACCATCGGCCTTATATACAAGTAACAGGAGTCATTGATAGTGTTGGGCCAAATGGCGAATATTGGGACATGTGCCCAGAGCAGTACATTGCAGGCTTTCTCAATTCTAACAGTACAACCCAATCTGCGAAGCCTTGCCTACCTGTCCGAGTCATAGTACCAAACACACCCCGATGGACAGGCAAGAGCAAGCCAAAGGTAAAGCCAGGGACATATGCTGCAGTTGGTGGCTACCTTTCAGCAATCGAGAGGGATGCAAATACTTCGCAGGTCATACGATTCGCAGTTGATCTTGGTAGTATCGTATTCTTTGGAAAGGCATCCTTTGTCGCTGGTAATACCAGTAATACCTCAGATAACCAGCCAGGTATGTTACTTGCATTTCATCGCAAGATTGGTCTGAACATATCTAGATTCACCAGCAACTAAGAAAGGGAAGCTCCGATTTAGCTACAGTAGCCCTTTGCCAGCCAGTAAGCGACAGAAGAAGGATGGGCCTGGCCCTGGTCCCTCTGGTGCCAATGCCCAAGTCGCATAGTCGAACCGATCGTGACTGACAGTACATACATATTAATATTTTTCCCCATACCTTGATATCCATGCTATCACTGTTCCTTCACTTATATACCACCGGTACCACCATAATAATAATGCTGTCCCACATGTTTACATCTGTTGTGCTGTGCACAGTGTGAAAAGCAGCTTTGTTTACATTTGTTGCCTTGCCCCCTTTTGCCTGTCCCTGCCACAAAGCTGCAGAAAGGATCGTTTCCGATCATTGTATGAAGGAAGCCCCTACTGTCGCCGGCAGCCAGGCCATTGGGAGCCATTCCCTGCCCCCCCTGTCTTGCTCGCACTGTGGTTCGCCTCCCAAACTTTTTTTTCTGCCACACCCGAACATCACCGAACATCGCCGAACATCGCCACACACCCCCTGGCACCACCTGGCCCCCATTTCTGCCCCCGGCCCATCCCGCGGCTTTTCCTTACCCCCGCCGCGCCCCTTCCAAGCCCGCCTGTGCACCCCCTTGGCTTTTTCTCGCCCCCATGGACCCCTCTCCCCGCCTTCCAGCTCGCTTGCTGCTCTCTCTCTGCCTCCCAGCCTGCTCGCCGCTCTCTCTCTCTGCCTCCCACCTCGCTCGCACCTCTCTCTCTGCCTCCCACCTCGCTCGCACCTCTCTCTCTGCCTCCCACCTCGCTCGCACCTCTCTCTCTGCCTCGCACCTCGCTCGCACCTCTCTCTCTGCCTCCCACCTCGCTCGCACCTCTCTCTCTGCCTCCCACCTCGCTCGCACCTCTCTCTCTGCCTCCCACCTCGCTCGCACCTCTCTCTCTGCCTCCCACCTCGCTCACCGCTCTCTCCTTGCCTCCCAGCACACTCGCACCACTCTCTCTCTGCCTCCCAGCTCGCTCGCACCACTCTCTCTCTGCCTCCCAGATCGCTCGCACCACTTTCTCTGCCTCCCAGATCGCTCACACCACTCTCTCTCTGCCTCCCAGATCGCTCACACCTCTTTCTCTGCCTCCCAGATCGCTCACACCTCTTTCTCTGCCTCCCAGATCGCTCACACCTCTTTCTCTGCCTCCCAGATCGCTCACACCTCTTTCTCTGCCTCCCAGATCGCTCACACCTCTTTCTCTGCCTCCCAGATCGCTCACACCTCTTTCTCTGCCTCCCAGATCGCTCGCACCTCTTTCTCTGCCTCCCAGATCGCTCACACCTCTTTCTCTGCCTCCCAGATTGCTCACACCACTCTCTCTCTGCCTCCCAGATCGCTCACACCACTCTCTCTGCCTCCCAGCTCGCTCGCCGCTCTCTCCTTGCCTCCCAGCTCACTCGCACCTCTCTCTCTGCACCTCTCCCCCTCTGCCCCCCAGCTCGCTTCCCCCTCTCTCCTTGCCTCCCAGCTCACTCGCCTCTCTCTCTCTGCCTTCCAGCTGCTCGCTTGCACTTCTCTCCTCGCCTTCCAGCTGCTCGCCCGCACTTCTCTCCTCGCCTTCCAGCTCGCTTGCACCTCTTTCTGCCTCCCAGCCTGCTTGCCTCTCTCTCTGCCTTCCAGCTGCTCGCTCGCACCTCTCCCCTTGCCTCCCAGCTCGCTTACACCTCTTTCTGCCTCCTAGCTCGCATGCCTCCATCTCTCTGCCTCGCAGCTCCCTCGGTCCACTCTTTCTGCCTCGCACCTCAGCCCTTTGCCTTTCTGTTCATTCGCTCCACTCTCCCCTCCTCCACAGCTGTGTTATTAGTGTTTCAACATGCAATGGTACTATGATCTCTGTCGCACCATCTCTCACACCTCTACCATCTCTCGCACCTCTCTTTCTTTCGCACCTCTCTCTCGCACCATCTCTCGCACCTCTCTTTTGCACCATCTCTCACCTCTCTTTTGCACCATCTCTCGCACTTCTCTCTGTATTTAAATAAATAATAAATAATATTGATATTAATAGTCCTTTTTTGTATTTATGTGTGATTACCTTTCTGAACCCTTGACCCAGCTTGCCACACCAAATGCGACGAGTATCCAATACCTACAAGAGGACCCTCCCTCTGCTCAGTACCCATGCATTCTATACCCTTGTAGCTGATGCCAATACCCCAGATACCATCACTGCAGCCACTGCTTACCTGCTGGATGCCCTTGCTTATAGCAATGCCCCAAAGAAGATGCTGGCAAACCATAAAACTGCTCTTTGCGACTTTCTCTCCTGGTGTAGGCAGCCTGATGTTCGAGAGGATCTACCCCTTGCCTTGCTCCAATCAATCTCTATCTACCACACAAAAGCTAAGGCACAGATCAGCAAAAAACAGTGGCTGGTTTACCAAATAGGACTTGACTGGAAATCAGCGAGGCAAGGAGAGCGGCGCGATCTCCTATTGACATCGATGATGGCAAAGAAAACTGTTGTCCACCACCTTTCTGAGCCATATCCCCCTGCAGGCCACTGGATTGCCGAATCACCTGCAATTCATGCAAAATGGCACTCCCATCTCACAACAGGCAAACTACATGATAAGCGCACTCATCGCTGCCCAATCCACCTCCTCGACTACACTAAATTGCAAAAGGATGTAGGACCAACAGAAAGTACTTTCGTTGTTAATGAAAAAGGTGAGTTCTGTTCAGTAATATGCAAAAATACTAATATCCCATGCCAGGTGAATTAGCTGGGTTTGCCTTGCGCAATGCATGCAAAGACAGCGAGGTGCTCTCCTGGCTTGATACTATTGCCAGGCATAACACCATACATAGAAAATCGGTTCGGGTGAGTATACTACTTATATTTGTATAGTTTATTTCAACAAAATACTCCAGCTTGATGATCCAGGAAACCTGTCCCTTGTAGGGTTCTCTGCAGGTTCCCGCAGCTCCCCATCTTTTGGATGGGCTCGAAACATAAAACAGAGTACTTTCAAGGACAAGGCAACAATGCAGGATACTATTGAAGAACTTAATGAAGACACATGTGCAGCTTTTGCACTTTTTTGGAATTTATGTCGCTCATGGGTGCCTCCTGAGGTCATTGATGACATTGATGCCTTCACACTTGGCCTAGACCTACCCCCGATGGCTCCCAAGGCTCAGGACTCCCATAGTGGTGATTATCACATTACCTTATCAAATGGTATGGAAATCAGCTTCTCTGATGTGCGCCTTGCACCACCCATGGGACTATCTGCAAACAATTATGCACGGTAAGTCCCTTATTCATTTGCCACTGAAGCTCTAGCTTCTACTAATTGGAAATGCACAGTGCCATTCATTATGACAACTCTCCCCATGACTGGGCCATTTCATTAACAACAGAGCGCACCCATGGTGACAATGCATATGGTGGGGCTTTTTACTTTGCTGAGTATGGTGTGCGCATAGCTGGTGCACCTAATACCATTGTGGCCTGGAAGCAGAAGCAGTATCATGGGACAAGTTTGCAAGATCTTGATCCCGAAGATGCTAATCCCCAATTCTCACAGCGCGGATTGGCCATTGTCACTTCATCGTGCTTGCTTAATACCTACATAGCATGGAAGGAAGAGAAAATTTCAACTGCAGAGGCAAAGGAATTAATCGCTAATAAAGATGATAGCGACATAAAATACCACCGCAACTAATTTGTATCAAAACTCAGAACTTCTGTACTACTATACTGTACTACAATTGAGCAACCTCTACTACTAGCTATTTATTTGCAGCCTGTAGATGCACACACTAATTCGTGCGGAGCACAGGTAACTGCTAGTCTGATCATATAACAACTATGGCCCAAAATGTGATATCAGAAGTGGGTGGAATACCACTTGCTGTTGATCAAGCAGGAGCATACATGCAAAACTGTGGCTGTAGCATTGGTAGCTATCTTGAGCTATTCACAAAACACAAACATCAATTGATGTCAAGGAAAGAATTCAAGGGAGCATCTGGTTATGGAACATCTACATATGGAACATGGGACATCTCAATAGAACAGATTGAGGGCATGGCTGCAAAAGAAACAGGACAAGAGGCTCAAGCAGCACAATGTGCAATCAGGCTACTAAGAATTTTTGCCTTTTTAAATCATGAGAATATACCTGAGGAATTATTCAAAAATGCAGCAGAAAACTATATAAACAGAGATCTTGTCCAGGAGGCACAGCTCAATTTACCATTGTCAGTGACACTGTTAGATCATCAGACCTTGCTTGTGAACAAAGGAGAGTGGGACAGAATGCAGTTCCTGGATGGAATCAAAATTCTATTGTCATTTTCTTTGATCAAGGCGATTGATCATCTATACTCCATGCATCCATTAGTAAATGAGTGGAGCAGACACATCATATCCAAGACAGATATCAGTGATCAATATCACAGAGGAAGAGCACTGTTATCCTGTTCCATAGCTCTTGATTGGCACATTGATAACTACACATTCTGTAAAGTTCTTGCACCACATATTAGGGCAAATATTTCATGTGGATTGGATTTACAGTTGAAAAGCAGGTATTATGATGATGAATATCCAAGATTTGCACTAGTTTTTCATCACATTGGCAGCTGGAATGAGGCAGAGAAGCTGCTACTTGTTGGATTTGAACAGAGGAAAACAAATATTGGACTAAACCACCCAGCCACTCTCACCACCATGAACAGTTTGGCAGCAACATACTTCAATCAGGGAAGGTGGGATGAGGCAAAGAAGCTGCAGGTGGAGGTGATGAATGCAAGAAAATTAAAGCTTGGATCAGACCACCCAGATACACTCCAAACCACACACACACTGGCATCAACATTTGGCAATCAGGGATGGTGGGGTGAGGCAGAGAAGCTCCAGGTGGAGGTGATGAATGCAAGAAAAGTGAAACTTGGATCAGGCCATCCAGATACTCTCCACACAATGCACAATCTGGCACATACATATGGGAATCAGGGAAGGTGGGATGAGGCAGAGAAGATGCAGGTGGAGGTGATGAATGCAAGAAAAGCAAAGCTTGGATTAGACCATCCAGATACTCTCCACACCATGCACAATCTGGCATCAACATTTGGGAATCAGGGAAGGTGGGATGAGGCAGAGAAGCTCCAGGTAGAGGTGATGAATGCAAGAAAAGCAAAGCTTGGATCAGACCATCCAGACACTCTCCATGCAATGCACAATCTGGCATTAACATTCTGGAATCAGGGAAGGTGGGATGAGGCAGAGAAGATGCAGGTGGAGGTGATGGATGAAAGAAAAGCAAAGCTTGGATCAGACCATCCAGATACTCTCCTTGCCATGCACAATCTGACATTAACATTCTGGAATCAGGGAAGGTGGGATGAGGCAGAGAAGATGCAGGTGGAGGTGATGGATGCAAGAAATGTGAAGCTTGGATCAGGTCATCCAGATACTCTCCGCACCATGCACAATCTGGCAGAAACATACAGTAATCAGGGAAAGTGGGATGAGGCAGAGAAGCTCCAGGTGCAGTTGATGGATGCAAGAAGAGCAAAGCTTGGATCAGACCATCCAGACACTCTCCACATCATGCACAGTCTGGCATCAACATTTGGGAATCAGGGAAAGTGGGATGAGGCAGAGAAGCTCCAGGTAGAGGTGATGAATGCAAGAAAAGCAAAGCTTGGATCAGATCATCCAGATACTCTCCACACCATGCATAATCTGGCATCAACATTCTGGAATCAGGGAAGGTGGGATGAAGCAGAGAAGAAGCAGGTAGAGGTGATGAATGTAAGAAAAGCAAAGCTTGGATCAGACCATCCAGATACTCTCCACACCATGCATAATCTGGCATCAACATTCTGGAATCAGGGAAGGTGGGATGAAGCAGAGAAGATGCAGGTAGAGGTGATGAATGCAAGAAAAGCAAAGCTTGGATCAGGCCATCCAAATACTCTCCACACCATACACAATGTGGCAGAAACATACAGGAATCAGGGCAGGTTGGAAGAGGCAGAGAAGCTACAGGTGGAGGTGATGAATGTAAGAAAAGTAAAGCTTGGATCAGACCATCCAGACACTCTCCACACAATGCACAGTCTGGCATCAACATTTGGAAATCAGGGAAGGTGGGATGAGGCAGAGAAGCTCCAGGTGGAGGTGATGAATGGAAGAAAAGAAAAGCTTGGATCAGACCATCCAGATACTCTCCACACAATGCACAGTCTGGCATCAACATTTGGAAATCAGGGAAGGTGGGATGAGGCAGAAAAAATGCAGGTTGAGGTGATGAATGCAAGACAATTAAAGCTTGGATCAGGCCATCCAAACACTCTCCACACCATGCACAACATGGCAGAAATATACAGGCATCAGGGAAGATTGAAAGAGGCAGAGAAGCTACAGGTGGAGGTGATGAATGCAAGAAAAGCAAAACTTGGATCAGACCATCCAGACACACTCCACACAATGCACAGTCTGGCATCAACATTTGGAAATCAGGGAAGGTGGAATGAGGCAGAAAAGCTTCAGGTGGAGGTGATGAGTGCAAGAAAAGTGAAGCTTGGATCAAACCATCCAGATACTCTTCACACCATGCACAATCTGGCATTAACATTCTGGAATCAGGGAAGGTGGGATGAGGCAGAGAGTCTGCAGGTGGAGGTGATGAATGCAAGAAATGCAAAGCTTGGATCAGACCATCCAGATACTCTCCACACCATGCACAATCTGGCATTAACATTCTGGAATCAGGGAAGGTGGGATGAGGCAGAGAAGATGCAGGTGGAGGTGATGAATGCAAGAAAAGTAAAGCTTGGGTCAGACCATCCATACACTCTTGACACCATGCACAATCTGGTATCCACATACAGGATTCAAGGAAGGTGGGATAAGGCAGAGAACCTGGAGGTGGAGGTCATGAATGCAAGAAAAGCAAAGCTTGGATCAGACCATCCAGATACTCTTAATACAATGAATTATCTTGCAACAGCATACTGGAATCAAGGAAGGTGGGACAAGGCAGAGAAGCTGCAAGTGGAGGTGGTGAAAACAAGAAAAGCAAAGTTTGGACCAGATCATCCATCCACTTTGAATGCAATGGCTAGCTTGGCTTTGACATATAGTAGAAGCCAGGGAAGGTTGGATGAGGCAGAACCTTTGCTGTCTCAAGTTGTGCAATCCATGCAAACTGTTATGGGAGCTCAACATCCCACTACAGTCCATTACAAGAGACAACTTGACAAACTTGTTAGGAGGCAAAACATGTGTTATTTAATGTAGCCTTGAATCCAATTTTATTCAGTAACCAGACATCACAGTACAGAAAATGCTTTATGACATAGGACAAAAGGCTTACTAAATTTGGCATTCAGTTTACTATGTATGACTATCAATCATTGCAGGTGAATAGCAAGCTGTATATCACAACTAGAAAACAAAGGGAGCAAGGCAGCATACTTGTTCCTCATGCCCTGATCATTGAATGTGGAGCCATTCCCCACCACAGTAGCACCTCATTCAAGAGAGAAGTTCCATTTGTATTAAACAAACCCAACAGAGTAAGGTTGTCCCACTGGAGGTGGTACACATTGGTTCTGTTGGGGTATGTACTGACTTACCACCACTGGCATTGCTGTTATTTGAGTTAGAGGATGTACCAGTGCATTGCTGCCTGGCTTCACCTATTGCAGGTACACCACTGGAACACGAAACAGCATTTGCCAATCCATGTGCATTATTATTTAACTTGGAGGGAAACACAACTCGTTCAGCCCTGTTGTACTTGTTAGATGTGTTTACATTGGAGACAGTGGTATAGGGGTAGGGTTGGATGATTAGCCCTGTTTATCATTTTGTGGAAGCCGTGCACGCTCAGTTGCTGCATGAAACTGGATAACCAATCATCAGAGACAAAAAAATGGGTATGGTTCAGGTCACGAGCGCATTGCGGGTGTGCAGTGTAGGATTAGGTGATGGCTACAAAGCGCATTTCGATGGTTTATGTTCGGAGGTGGCAGCTGGTGGCAGGTGCGTTCATCAATACAATTGAGCAGCAGCGAGGGGGAGGGGGTACGTACTTGCGTGGGTTTGAAACGGGGCGCCACGGCGGTTACGTGGCAATAAATGAGCACTTTGGATGCATTGTGGTGGGTGTTGATGGATTCAATCAGGTCGCAGTGAGTACATATGTCGCATGGGTTTGAAATGATAGGGCGCCGTGGCGGTTACGCGGCAGCAAATGGGCGAGTTGAATTGATTCTGCTTTTGCATCCTCGGAAGCGCGGGCGGCTCATTGTGTTAAGTGTGACCCTAGGATGCAGATGGGCTCGAGACGACGAACGTCCCAAGTTCCATCCAGGAGATGGGGTGCTGGGATTAGGGCCGTTGATCATTCTGAGTTTTGATCAGGGCGCTACCGCAGGAAGCACGGCAGACGGGGTTAGACAGTTACAATTCCCGCACTAGATATGGTAGGTCAAGTGCAGCTTGCGTTGGGCATACAACCTCATACAACCGCTGCCGCTTCCGAGTCCGTCTGCGTGGGAAGTGACGGAGAGACTTGGGCGACGTGCGTCGTCTACAACTCAGGACTGCCATAAGTAAGCCCTCTTGTCTCGTACCTTCATCGGTCCACCATGCCATTCGTCCGGCCTCTACTATCACTTTCCCCGCCGGTCCCAGCACATGAAGCTGCCAGTGGATCCTAGTATGTCGACCCTCCAAGATAAACAACCTCCGCATTAACCTCAGTCGTTACTAGGGCAGCCGATGGGGGTGGAGGTGTATGGAAGAAACTTAGAAGGATTGCGGCTCTGAATTCAATGCGAAGTATTTTGGCCCGCATTTCCATAATGCGATAATGAAGTGGATTTGACTTCGACTAGTTAGCACCATCAGCACGTTGTCCATCTATTCATGAATCCAGCCGCACTGTCACTGCAGGTGATTTGATAAATGTCTTTGCGCCGTGGTTGATTAATTTACCATTGCCTAGGGTGAACATCTTTCATTCCTTTGTACGTCGTTATGCGCTATATTGGGAACGCTATTAACCTGCTATACTTTTCAGGAGCGGATTGCGTGGAGAAAACCACAAAAACAACTACGGCATTGCGCTTTTTTTTTTGTCAGTGAAGATTGCCTACGAGACTTGTGACTGATAAGTTGTTATCTCGTCGGTTCTCGTGCGTTTCCCAAGATAACCACGAGTAAATCTGATATCCTGCTAGCAGTCTCCTTACGCCTGAACGTTGAACCATTCCGGTCTAGATCGGGTTTTGAAGTTATCAAGGTGCATACATATGTCCCGCTGAAGTTCTCTACGAGATAGGTGCGGGGCCTTTGCTCTTTCCTTCGGCATAACATCGTTTTCACCATCCATAGGATTATATCCAACACAGATGCTGTTAAAGAAGTTGAAGGAATGATTAGAACCAGGGGATAAGGAAAGTAGCCGATATATGCGCTTCATCTTCCGTGTAATACTTCCGAGGCGAGGCGTCGGGTACTATTTATGGACTTGTTGGCTTTCCTACTCATTACATCACGGATCGGCGAGCTGCCAGATCTCAAGCCACATGGCGGAGGATGACAGTTACAGGATCTTGTGCGCCTCAGGGTAGGTACTCGGGCACATATACAAATTTTGGCATGTTCTCCAAATCCTTATCTCTTATAGGCGAATCAGGCCACTAGCCGAAGTAGCGATAAGTAGTACAGATCAGTCGACTATAAGTGCTTCGCTGGCAAGAACCCGTCACACGTAGAGCCGGTATCGACCATGCCTCTTCCTTATCCAACGCTGCCGTCAGAGCTCATTGAGAAAGTCGTTGGCCAAATCGGAAAGGAACCCACTTTGATAGCCTGCTCGCAGACGTCGCTCACTTTCGAGCACTACAGCTTCCGGCAGCTATTCCGTTGCCTCCGTCTGTGCTGCGACGAATGGGCAATCGGGACGTTTTCTCGGTTGATGCCTAGGTCGCACAGGATCTTCCAACACGTAAAGGAACTCAGAATCGGATGTAGCATGGTCCCCGGCTGCCTTCATCCTTCCCCGGCACAGATTGACGAAAGTCGTTATCAGCAACTCTGCCTGATTCTGAAGCTGTTTGCAGAGCATAGCAGTGGTTGCCTGGAAAGGATTACGTTGCGAAGGGTCTCGTGGGGATCTTTGCCTGGTAGCTTGCAGACTGCTTTGACGGGTCTGCTTGCCTGTCCCTCTGTGAAGAAGCTGAAGTTTGAACACGTCGAGGGCTTTCCTCTCGCCGCGTTTCGGCACATCTCTTCGGGATTGAAGAAGTTCCAAATTTGTAATTCGGGATACAATCCGCACCCCTTGGATAATGCGCTGGCTGAGGATATCGGCACCTTTGCTATCGCCGCGGCGCGACCAGAACAGCTAATTATCACATCTAAAGGCTCAGAAACGGGAAATTTGGAGTCAGGTCTTATAGACTTACTCGACATATCGCATTTGACCATGTTGTGCATGGTCGTTCGCTTCGATTCAGAATGGGAATTACTGCAGAAGTTGATGCAGAATGCTTCCAGTACGCTCGAATTCGTTTCTGTCGTTTTTCAATCAGGTATGTAGAAACCTCCGGTTTCACGAAATGGCTCTGATTTCGATTTGGTAGTTCATCCTTACTATATGCCATCAGCCTTCACGGGTGATCAAATTCAGCTACAGGATACCTATAGGCTCGGATTTGATTTGGCACCATTTCAACGTCTACGGAATATTGATTTTTGGGTGCCATTGCGTGTCCGTACAATCGATCCTATCCTTCGAGGTTTGCACGAGACTCTCTCCAGCCTTCCAAATGGTTCTCCGCTGGAGCATATTACTTTCTTCAGCTACCTTGAGTCAACTCCTTTCGAGCTGACTGACGCAGAATGGCACCAATTAGACGTCAAACTGTCTTCCGCTGCGACGGCATTGAAGCATATCAAGTTTCATTTTGCCAGATTTATGAATCAAACACCCGAAGAGCAGCTTGTATTGTATGACAGGACTACAGGTCTACTGAGAGAGAGGTTGACCATGTCGTTCAAGAAGATAGTCACAGAAAGAACGGTGAGTGGTTTTACACCAGCGTTAGAACTGAGTATTGATGAGATGCATAGACTGAATCACTGGCATGGGTGGGTTTATACTAGTGTTATTGCTGAATATTGATGAGATGGACAGATTGAACCACTGACGTGGCCGTTGTAGCTATCGATTGTTGTATTATTAGATTATAGAGTAGATATGGACCAAAAAAGGCAACTCGTTTAACCACGCCTTTCAGCCAAAGTAAAACGCGCCGACTGCGACGCTCAGCTCTCCCGCTTCTTTGCGGGTACAAATATTTCTAATTATGTCTGTCATGCTCACAAAGTTCGAGTCTAAAAGCAACCGCGTAAAGGGTATTGTTTTCTTTCATCTTTGAGTTGTGTTATCGTCTGATTCATGCTGTGCTTTTCCGTAGGGCTCGCTTTCCATCCGACGCAACCCCTGCTCGCGGCCGCGCTACACAATGGGAGTGTACAATTGTGGAATTATAGAATGGGGGTGCTAGTAGATCGGTTTGAGGAGCATGAAGGTCTGTCCACTTTTTTAAATGATGGTCACCTGCTCACACCGATGCAGGCCCCGTCCGCGGAGTGGCAATACATCCAAGTAGAGCACTCTTGGTTACTGGTGGTGATGACTATAAAATCAGGGTGTGGGGTCAGTCTGCTAAGTTGTCAGGGATGGTGTCGAGTGCTGATATTCGCCTGCAGATATTCGACCTCAGAACCGGCGTTGTCTTTTTACACTGCATGGGCACTTGGATTACGTTCGCACTGTCCAATTTCACCATGAGATGCCTTGGATCGTGAGTACTGTGTTCCCCCCCTCCCAGCATGACTACACATCACATCGACCTTCACCTAGCTCTCGGCCTCTGATGATCAAACAATACGCATATGGAACAGTACATCGAGAAACTGTATAGCAATCCTGACCGGACACTCGCACTACGTCATGTCCGCCCAATTCCATCCAAAAGAGGATCTCGTCGTCTCTGCATCAATGGACCAGACCGTTCGAGTTTGGGATATCTCCGGTCTGCGGAGAGGCTCGCCCAATGCAGGTGGTCCTGGTAATATGGGAAGCAGTGGACCAGGGAATTTCGAAACTTTCGACTCCTTCTCAACCGTCAAGTATGTCTTGGAGGGACATGATCGCGGCGTCAATTTTGCCATGTTCCATCCTACATTACCTCTCATCGTCTCTGCCGCGGATGATCGAGTTATCAAGATCTGGCGTATGAGCGAGACCAAAGCTTGGGAGGTCGATTCATGTCGTGGCCATTTCAACAACGTTTCCAGTGCTTTCTTCCACTCAAAGCACGAGTTGATCGTCTCTTGCGGTGAAGACAAGACAGTCCGAGTTTGGGATTTGGCGAAGAGAACTGCCATCCAGACTTTTAGGAGGGAACACGACCGGTTCTGGGTTCTCGCTGCGCATCCCAATCTCAACCTCTTTGCAGCTGGGCATGATAGCGGCCTTATCGTTTTCAAGCTTGAACGTGAACGACCTGCCTTCTCTGTTCACCAAGAAACGCTGTACTATGTCCGAGACAAGTACGTTCGCGCGTTCGACTTCTCCACGGGCTCGGATATTGGACTTTTGAGCGTGCGCAAGTTTGGAAGTCCTTATATGCCTCCAAGAACCTTGAGCTTCAACCCAGCGGAGCGAGCTGTTCTGCTGACGATTGGCTCCGATAATGGGTTGTATGAGCTCACGACACTACCGCAACAGGCTCAAGGCGAGGTTAAGGATTCGAGCGTTGACGGGAAGAAGGGAAGCGGGCAGAGTGCGATATTTGTTGCGAGGAACCGTTTTGCAGTCTTGAACAAGACTACTCAGGTCCGCTTCTCTATCTGCTACGCATATGTATGCTAACGCTTAGACACGCCTTGTTTAGCTCATTGAAGTCCGAGATCTAGCCAATTCCGTGGTCAAGACGATCAAGGCTCCTGTTCAGACGAATGAGATATTCTATGGTGGAACTGCTTGCCTCATCCTGAGTTCTACTTCCACCGTGGTGTTATATGACATACAGCAACAGAAAACAATTGCGGAAATCAACAGTCCACCCGTTAAGTACGTTATTTGGAGTGCCGACGGTCAGTTGGTCGTGTTGATGAGTAAACATAGTAAGTTACCTCTCTTTGGATTGTAGCGCTTCCTAACTCTACTTCGTACAGCGATTACAATTGCAAACAAGAATTTCTCGCAACATAGCCTTATTCATGAGACGATTCGTATCAAGTCGGGTGCATGGGACGACTCAGGCGTCTTTATCTATTCTACGCTCAATCACGTCAAGTATTGCCTATCCCAAGGGTAAACCACTTTACTACCATCACACATAGCGGATTTAACATTCAAGTTAAATAGTGATCACGGTGTCATTTGCACATTGGACAACCCCGTCTACCTGACGCGTGTCAAGGGCAAGACGATTTACTGTCTCGACCGCTCAGCCCGCCCCCGCACCATTACATTTGACCCAACAGAGTACAGGTTCAAGCTTGCGCTTTTGAAGCACAATTACGAGGAAATGCTGTACATTATCAAAACTTCTACTCTCATGGGTCAGAGTATCATTGCGTATCTACAACAGAAAGGATTCCCGGAGGTGATTATCTGCCTTGAATGACGTTCGCAGCGTATTTATGATATGCTCTTTCAGATCGCACTTCATTTCGTCCAAGACACGAACACTCGCTTTGAGCTAGCGCTAGAATGCGGTAATTTGGATGTTGCAATGGAAACTGCCAAAACGATTGACCGCCCCGAGTGCTGGGCTAAGCTTGCACAACAGGCGCTGAAACAAGGAAACCATAAAGTGGTGGAGAAGGCTTATCAAATGACGAAGAACTTTGACAAACTGTCCTTCCTTTACCTCGCAACTGGAAGTGCAGAGAAGTTGTCGAAAATGCAAAAGATCGCCGAGGCGAGGGGTGATCCAATGTCGCGATTCCATAATGCGTTGTATACCGGTGATGTGGAGGGGCGGATTTCTGTATTGAGAGATGTTGGACTTCGTAAGTCTCGGCGAGGTCCAGGATATTAAGAGTACTAAATGCACACTTTAGACCCGTTGGCGTATTTGATGGCCAAGACCAACGGATTGGAAGAAGTAGCGGCCGAGATTCTAGAAGCTGCGGGTCTTACGGAAGCTGACCTTGACGATGTACCCGATTTTGGTCCGTCGACGCTGAAGCCACCGCCCGTCATCACTTCCACCACAAATATGAACTGGCCAGTCGTACCTCCCGGAGAAAACTTCTTTGATCTTGCTCTCGTCAATGGATCTTTGGAAGGTGTCCCAACTCCATATGCAAACGGAGATACTGGCGCTGGCGCTGCGTCTTCTGCATTGGATGCGTGGGCGAGGGAAGAAGAGATGCAAGAGGAGGAAGTTGACGAGGGTGGATGGGACCTGGACGCTGATGGAGGAGAGTTCCAGCCTGCGCATGAAGAAGAGACGGGCCCTGCAGAGGAAGAAGAGGAGTTGGGTGCCGGTGCAACACCCGGTCCTGACGAGACGGAGTTATGGGTCAGAAACTCACCGCTTGCTGTGGACCATGTAGCTGCCGGAGCGTTCGAGAGTGCCATGCAGGTAGGTTCTCCGAGCAAGATCAAGTGACGTTTGTTTGACCTGGACGTGTTACAGCTTCTCAATCGTCAATTCGGAGTGGTCAACTTTGCCCTGCTGAAACCGCTATTCATGTCCGTCTACCGATCATCACATGTCTATATTTCACCAGTCGCCTCTTTGCCACCACTGAAAATTCATGTGAGACGTAACCCGTCCGAGTCTTCCCCCAGTCGTGTTCTTCCCGTTGCTGTACGATCACTACAGTCGATGAGAACAGAGGTGACGGAAGGGTACCGATGCATGTCCGGCAACAAGTTGGCAGAAGCGCAAGATGTCTTCCGCTCAGTGTTGCATGCTCTCTTACTTGTTGTGATATCTTCCGATGATGAGGCGAAACTGGTGAGCAGCTAATCTGATGTTTGAGTTTCGTTGATGATGTTGGCCACAGTGGAGAGAAACGGTAACGTCCGCGCGAGAATACCTGTTGGGAGTGTCGATTGAATTGGAGCGTCGACGAGTAGCCGAACAAGATGTCGGCAATTTGAAACGACAACTAGAGCTTGCGGCGTACTTTACGCACTGTCAAATGCAACCGGCTCACCTGCAAATTGCTCTCCGGAGTGCTATCAACTGGTTCGCAAAAGCAAACAACCTGGCACACGCTGCTCGGTTTGCGAAGCGGCTCTTGGACTTGAAGCCCGATCCGAAGATAGTTGCACAGGTACGCATGCATTCGTCTAGCAGATTTGAGTTGAGTTCTGACGATTGCATAGGCACGCCAACGTATCGCCGCTGGGGATCGTAATCCCCGCAACGCCGTTGACATTGACTATGACGAATACACCGCGTTTGAGATTTGTGCTGCTAGTTATACGCCGATTTACAAGGGTTCGCCGTCTGTGCGGTGCCCCTATACCGATGCGATGTTCTTGCCGCAATACCAGGGGTCTCTAGACCCTCTTACGCAGCTAACGGAGATTGGTGCTGTAGCTTCTGGGTTGCCCGCTGCGTGGTAGAAGAATGAAAATGAACAGGCAGTCTCTAATCACTCCATTCCCTGCTACCAATGAGCTTATAGTAGTTTATTGTCGTACAATGAAATATATTCATTCCTCTGGTAACATTACGTGGCAATATTATATTGGTATATGCTACTGTACGGCTGTTGCTATTGGTTAGCATTAGGGTTAGGGTTAGGACCACAGAGGGACCAAAAAAAAGGATGGCCCTCCTAGCCCATAGAGAGGCCGTGGAAGGACTGGAAAATATTGAGACGGTGCATGAGCCGAAGCCCATACAAACTGCAGCTACCCCCTGAGGACAGGGTCGCCGTGCTATGGGGGACCTCCACAGCCCGTAAGCCCGGTTACATGAAGGGGCACACGCCATCAAGGTAAGTATGAAGAGATGGAGTGTTGGGACACTGTTTATATATCTTTCTGAAACCGCGCACGGACCATTGTGACCTTTGGCCATATCCAGACGCTGACATAAGTCAAGTCTTGTCGGCATTTGTCGGCACCGTGCTCCGGCGCTTACCCATCCAGTCCTACACCGCGAACGCGTCGCCTTTCTCTCGCTAATTATTGTATTATTTGCTTATGGGCGTGCTGGGACTCACGCCTTTTCTCCAGAAGGTTTGGTACGCGATGACCTTGCTATACACGTGAAACACCGCTGAACGCTCAACTTTAACAGTCCTGATGTAATTAAACACTTGCCAGACCGTTTGAAAGGACTAGCCGGTAAAAGAATCGTCATGTAAGAATCGCGTTTTTTTGGTTCGATATTTTGTCATGTCTTCTCTGGTTCAGCTGTTCTCATGTACCGTGACTTGCCAGAGATGGAACCCTTATAACCCAACGGATGCACTTTGCTCCAGTTCCGCATCAGTATCGACATGTTCTGGGATGGTACAGACTCGTGAAGGAGTTGGAAGACTCGGGAGTCTCAGCTATATGCGTGTTTGATGGGAAGGAACGTAATCTTGCTAAAGCACGTGAGGTCAGACACTAGTTCATGTAGCCTGTTTCGTCATTGACTGGGATTAATAGGCTGTGCGACGGAGAGAAGCTCGCCAGTTAGTTGCGGCGCGTAGTTCGCTCGAACTGAAGCGGTTGCAACGGCTGCAAAAACTTAAAGGCATTTGGAAGCAATGGAAAATGCTAGACAGAAACGATCGCAGTCGCATCTCGGACCTTATAAATGCGCTTGATTTTCTTCAACCCAAATGCACCCCATTGGTGTCGTTTGAGCCTGAGTCCAAGTTAGACGTTGACGGTGACTAGGACCCACTCTCTGATGTTACCCATCTTCTCATTCTTGTTACAGAATCGATTACTGAAGAATCCATTGAGAGCGAAAGTATAGACGCGCAAGATCAGGTATTTTGGATGCGCCGATGCTCGTTGTGCTCGTCTAATATATACTTTAGAATAGAACCCAAGTTTTATCTATTGAAGACGAACAAGGCCCATTACACCAGGATGCCCTTTCACCTTCAACTGACCGCATACAAGATCTTGCCTTCCCCGTGATACCCCCTGTATTATCTGCAGAAGATGCACGAGCAACAGTGGAGATGTCACCCCCTGAAATCGCTAAACAGATCGCAGTTCTTTTCTTGGACTACCACAGGAGCATCTCACAACTTAAATCACTGCCCCCGAGTATCTCAGAGACACCTCTGCTGCCTGTGCCTCAAAGTACTGTGGACTCGGACGCTCGTGCAGAGCTTTTCATGAGCAAAGGGCAATATCAGCTCACAATCGAAGAAGGGCGGCTTTGGTCAAAAATTTTAACGCCTCAAGAACAACTAGAACCAGTGACCGACATAGCGGTGAATGACCTCACGCAGAAGAGTAGCATTATGTCTGCATCGTATACGCGCCGGACCTGTGCACCGACATCAAAAACCTATGATGAAAGTAGAGAAATCTTACAGGCCATGGGAATACCTTGCGTCGAATCGACTGGGACTTTTGAAGCGGAGGCATTAGCCTCTGCCATTGTTCGCCAAGGTTTGGCAGACTACGTCGTCAGCGAGGATACAGTGGGTATTGTCCATTTCAACACAACTGAAAAACTAAATAAGAACAAGGATGTGCTGCTCTACGAAGTTCCTCTTCTCAGGAACATCACAAGCAGACACGAACCCTTGATGATGATGACTGGTTCCGACGTTCGGACAATGCTCGAACTTGACTATGATTCCTTCATCGACTTTGCACTGCTCCTAGGAACGGACTTTTCCGAGCGTATTAAAAATTTAGGCCCTGCGCGTGCTCTGAAGTTCATCAGAGAATATGGCACGATAGAGCGTGTAATTGCGTCCGAGACCAAGTATACCCCTCGGTTACCTGCAGACGCATATCTGGCTGAGGTGGAGCTCGCCCGCACGATTTTTCGCACGCTCCCTCCAGTACCGGACGAAGACCAGCTCATTCCCAAGAAAAGGGATGATGATGAGGTCGTTCAACTGTTACAACGATTTTCACTCGGTCGCGAAGTGCTGCTGCGCGAGGAATGGAATTATGAAGCAGCGCTAGCAGGTAATTACTTTGCTGACGACCCGAGAATGTACTAGGATATTTTATAGAATAATAATGATATGCCAGAAGGACAAGCAAGGGTATGAATAATTCACATGCGCACGCCATGTCCGGCGTGCCCGTTTATCGCGGAGGCCACATTTCAGAACCCAGCCAATTTTAGCACCACCTCCATTATTCAAATTGGTTTCATGAAATGCTCACCTTACGCGCGTTACATCACTCGGGCTTTATTCCGCAGTAGACCATGGGGCAAAGTCTTCACACCCCATAAGCGATATGTCTACAGAGGCGGGCGACGTACCTGTTTCATTCCCCAGACTATTCAAGCACAATGACAGACAGCAAATATAGATCCTTATAGATCCTTATCCGGCCACGGCTACTTCTTCAGTTTGATTCGCATCTATCATTGATGACCGGCACTGAACTTGTATCACATTATCAGGACGATCCTGAGCAGAATGTGAAACGCAAGCAGCCTACCAATACATAGTTGAATGACATTCGCGACGCACATTGGTTAGTTTTTGACGCCCGGACACGTCAGTCTTGCTGCGATGTTACCGGAACGGCATATGCCGATGCTTGAGTTTTAGACTCGATATTCAGGAGGTGAGACACAGGGGCGTTTCGTTATGAGAACTGGCACCTGCTAAATATCTTTTCGTAAGAATAGCAGTTTCGAACATGTAACTTGCTTCCCCATTCCCACCGAAATGGGTCAATACGATGGTTTTGCTGGTGAGGCAGTTTCGCGTTAGCTTTCTTCATTGCACTAAAGAAAATGTAACATCAGGCTTGTTGTTGATTGGCGTTTTTCGTCAGTTTCAATTTCTTCCAAAGCCGTTCACGAAATGCTGAAACGAGTCAATAGTCAATACGTATCTCTTCGGGATTGTCACATATCAGTTTGGGTTATACTATCAATTGGGTACGTCGAATTCGACTGCGGCATTTGAAAAAAAACGGGTTTGACGTATATCACGATCAGAGTTCAATGACCCGTTGTGGCTCCGGTTCGTATTTGGATCGCAATGAAACGGCTAATGAATGCTCATCCCAGTTCAGATTGACAGTACATACCTTACTCGCCCTGGATACATTCCATTCAGCCTCGTTCGTTCTTTCCCTTCCTTTGAGTGGCATTTTCAGACAATGCATCCAGCCTCATTTACCTTGCATGGTGGTACCTGTACGTTTAATCTTTCTTTACACCCTACAAACCTCATCCGAATCGATAGTGTCGTCAACTACAACAATCCATCAGCATTTTTTGGTATGGATTTTATGACTTGACATATGCATAGGTAACAAAACTATCCAGTGAATATTTGGCCGTACCGCGCATCGATAATAGAAAGTTCCATAACCACGTTCCTTACTCAACATTTCATGGGATACCGGTGAGTATGCGTCGAGAGTCGGGCCACGAAGGATGATAACCGAAAGACTCCCAGTATATATCGAATGTCAGGAAAGCGGCATCTTTACATAGGAATCATGATTGTATCCTTAGCAGACCTCATTGCGGCTTCTATCACTACTGCAAAGTGAGTGCTGAGAAGGAGTTACGGTGGTCGCGCTAACTCTTGTTCGCAGGGCATGCAGAATCGTAGAGTAAGCTTCCTTAACCCTCATTTACGATAATTGATGCCGCGAGCAGCAGGAGAGACCTATCGGTCTTGAATACAGAAATCGTCGTGTGGCTCGCCACCCAAGTGATTTTAGACTTCTTCATTGCAGGTCCGTAACACTATTCCTCAACTCCTTCGCGTAATGTGCTAATAGAGTTCACTAGGTTATACCTCCATCGGTCTCTATAAACAAAGGACAGATTATGGCCGTACCAACAAGATCTTGTATCGGTGTATACGTAGCGCAATTCAAGTTGGCGCTCTCTCTACCATGTTTGCGTTAGGGAATCTCATTGCCTTTGGTTCATATTTCCAAGTTTCCAACATTGAGACCACTGACACATGATCATTATAGTCACTTGGCCATCAGCGAACTTGTATGGAATGTTTCTGTTTCCTATCGGTCGTATATATACAAATGTAAGTCAATCAATGTGTTTCGTGAGCGTCTAACACGGTGAAGGCTTTAATGAACACGCTAACTGTGCGCGCGAGCTTGAGGAGTGAAATGGCAGGGGCGGAAGAAGTCCTTGATGTAAGTCGGTTGCCGTTGAAGCCATTCTGCTGATGATAAATATCGAATCAGACCAATGCCGTATGGGGTGTTTCCACAAGTGATAGCTAGTAATAGACATGACACCGGAAATCATCTGCATATATGGTGGCAGCTTAGGACGAAATCAATATCAATAATATTCGGGCATAGAAGGGATAGATTGAGAGTGAAACTTGTGGCGTTTGGGATACTGTAGCATACTCTACGTACTGGTATTTAATGTAATAAAAAAGACACCAAAATCTTCGTATTAGTATATCTCGTTGCGCGTTAATACTTGAATGGAACAGAAGAATCGGGACGTTGTTCACCCCCGAGTCCTCGCGACAGACACAACACGTTCCCAACAAAGAGGAGATAGATTTTTGAGAGCAAGGTAGCGTCACCTGTAAATGGGTGGCATACTCTATATTACTATTGAATACTACATATAGGAGGACAAGTCACCCTGGCCCCGCCATGCTGCAATTCACATCCTGGAGCAATTCCGGACGGAAGGAATTGCCGACCCCATCAGCACGACCCATAAGATAGCAGGGATGGAAGGAAGAAGGGCGACAGCGCAAAAGCACCTATACCTGCAAAACAATTCAATAACGGTGACCTGAAGAGTTTCATTGTTGGAGATGCGACACATGTATCACTAAAGAACATTTCATGGTGTGAACATTCTTTGGACATCCGCATAGCGATAGTGTATAAAGGTACGTAACGATTGCGAACTATTCTCCTCTGCGACGCGTCAAAGGAGTCCAAGAATTCGGTGTATCTTCCGTGTGTTCGACCCACGGCGAAACTTTCGATTGTCCCGTTGAATTTAATGGGGATGCAGGAACGGAGTTCTGCGCTTGTTCCACTTGTTCCTGTTCGGAATGCATCTCTTCTCGGAGTTCTTTTTTATCACCGTCGGTCGATACTTCAAGATGGTATCCCAATGGGCCTCTTTGATTTACGAGTTCTTCTGTCGCTTGTTCGACTGTCATGCGGTGAGCTTCTTCAACTGCAACCGCGCCTTCGGCAATGAGCTTGGCTCGATTCTCGTTGTCCCTCGCATCAATTAGTGCCGCATTCATTTTTACGCGTTGCTGACGATCAAAATCCGCTTGAAGTTCCTGTTCGCGAAACTTAGGATAAACACCACGCCAACTCTAAATTAGACGGCACCTCAAATGTAGGCGGGTATTGTCGTGTATGCGTTAGCCATGAGGACCATTGAGCTGTAACGAGCGTTCGTTTCTTATGAGACACGGCGACGGATCAATTCAACCCCACCTGGAAGTCTTTTCCCTCCTCCAATGTAATCCCACATATCATCTGGTTGCCTGTATTGCACCTCTCGCCTGGTACGTTGATCTGTATCAAATGAGAAAGGCATATGAGAAGGTTGGGTTAGATCTAAACCTGGTGAAGTTGCGGGGTGTTCATAAAAGCGATTTCCTGTCGGATATGAGATGTCAAGCCTGTTCATGCAGACTCAGTGATTCGACACGAACCCTCAAAATCTCTACCGGTGTATATCCTCTGCCAGCTTTATTGAGCTTTGTTTACGAGAGCTAAGTAAAATGCCTTACGGGGCTCCTTATACTTTGCCAGATACGTCGCAGAAACGACATTCCCAGAATCCGAACGCAGGTGAACGAGTGGAGCTTACGTAACCGGTAAATTCCGAGCCCACAGTGCCAATGCATGCCAATAGTTGGCACACTTCCATACTACAATGATCTCGAAACAACCTGAGTATGTAACATCTCAAGTAATCAATAGCAGATTAATGAGTCGCTGCTCTCTATCCCATTGAGTAACCAGACTATATTACTCTAAGTTCATCCCTTCCAAACTCATCTTGTCTTGCCAGCCCTCACGGAAATCCGAGAAGCAATACTACTCAACGTAGGTTGAGTAAACATGCTAATCCAACAAATCCTCGTCAAAAAATGACCGTGAGTTTAGCTCACCGCGGCCTAAGATGGGGGCAGGCCCATTTAGGTCGCGTCTATCGACGTGGAAGGAGTGCTCCAGTCAACTACATGGACCATAGTGTGAATAGAGGACCGTTACCTTAAGACCTCATGGCGGGGGGGTTCAGATCTTCGTGACGTGATATTAGCGCCAACCGCGTACTACAAAGAGGCATTACTGTACCCTGGGAGCTCGTGGACAGGATTTCTCCTTCGTGATGTGATATCAGCACCAAATGCGCATTATAAAGAGTTATTACGATACCATTGGGAAGGATGTTTGCCCAGTTCCCTTTTGAAGAGGTGGGACGTTAGCGCCAACGGTACATCACAATAGGTAATGCTATCTCGTACTCTTTTGTAGGTCCCGGATGGGGCACTGCGTTTTGACGAGACCTTCGTGATGGACATGAGTACTCAAGTGCAATTACGGTAATGCTATCCCATACCCTTCAGCAGAAAGCTCGTGGGGCTGCTGTTCAGGACGTCTTTGTAATGAAATGTGAGTGCCAACTGCCCATAATGGTGAATAATAACAATCCGTACGGGCTCGACGGAGGAGGATGCGGACTACCAGCCACAATTAAACCGTCATGAGGCGCTCTGCATCGAACATTAGATTGCGTGTTATAAAAGGAGATGCTATTATGTACACTTGGGGAGGTTCATGTTCAGGAGGCCTTTGTCTTGAAAGTGTGAGCGCCAACTGCATATTGTAATGAATAATACTATTCCGTACGGGCTCGGCGGGGGGGTCGGATGATGTGGACCCTTAGCCACAATCAAACCTGGATCGTCTTGTCTGTATTGGACATTAGATTGCGTATTACAATGGGAACTGTTATCCCGTACCGAGGTTGGGACTGCGACCTAGTGATGGAACATGAGTGTCAACTGCGTATTACAATGCGTAATGCTATCCCGTACCCTTTCGTCTTGAGGCATGATGAACACACACTGCCGCGTTTCGAGAGCCTTCAGACAAGATGTCAATGTTACGAATCAACTAGTAAACAGTTGTGTCTCACTGTTGAATGGAGCGCCTTCCGATTCCAGCGTTTGAGAGCGCCGGCGTATCCACAGATCTGACAACAATAGTGCACATGATAACGGATTCCTTCGCTGGAACAGAAGAACACCCACTGGATGGGAAGGCCAAACGAATTTTGGGCCAGCAAAGTAAGTTGAACGAATGCAGCAATCGTCGTGACAGCCACTCGAACCATGTTTTGATGTAGCTAATAGGTCGCTTGAATGAGATTTGTATGAATTGCGGAATGCCTGAGTATCCTCGTGTGACCAGCACGTTGAGGGGAGAGAGTGCGCAGCGCTGAGAACTTGGAGCAACAGGGGGTCAGACTTTTATGCGTTGGCACCACCTACTCCCATCATCCGCATCAAAACTTATCTGATGATGAAATGTCCGAAAAGTGGCGGCTATCAGTCGGCTATCCTGTTTTGCACCTGACTGATTGATCCGGTTGCCTGCCTTACCTGCCTGGAATCCCAAGTTCAACAGGGCATCCTAGGAGATCCTAGGGCATCGCAAGGAGTCGCAAGGTGGCGATCATGCATCATGTCCCATCTCGAAATCTACGACGCTGATCATGATCATCACAGATTGACCGCATCGTACTGGATCACACTTACTACTATGTTATCATTGACCTGTATAAAAGGATTCGGAGTCTTGAAACCTTGAAGCCCGAAAGGCTGCACAGGTCATGGAAATATAAGGAACGACGGGAAGAATAATATGTATATCACCGTGCTCAACCAATTTCCCAAATGCAATCATTGTTGCTGTCGTGAGCGTGGCTCACCGATCATGACAGGCATTCCCCTTGGCCCCGCCCACTCCCCCTTGCTCAGCACAGGCGCTCTAACCCGATAGAGTTGAACATGAGTGCCGGACTTGACAGGGTATTGTCTTGGAGGAGGGCTAGGAGGGGGAGGAACGGGGAGCAGTGGGAGAGAGGATGGAGCAAGCAGGACGAACAGGGGAGCAAGGATGGGGGATGAGGGGTGAGAGATGGGGACCGCGGAGTAAAGCGGTACGGGAGATAGGCGACGAGAGGCGAGTGAGGGGACGATGAACAGCGCGTCAAGCGCAACGCACATCCGACCGGCCAAGCAAACTTACGCCATAAACGTCAAATTGAACTCCTTACGCACCAGACATGGGGCGTAGTTCTTAGCGGATGAAGAAGACAAAAGCATAAGGTAGCTTAAGTGAGGTACACTACGATCGACTATGCCCTACCATGCGCTGTACATAAGCGCCACGGGGCCTAAACAAGGTCTTAAAAAAATAAAAATAAAAAAAAGACAGGGTATTGTACCGTAGCTCTGGAGGACGGTTTTCAGATGTATCGCCCCTCTTACACTCTCTCGCAGCCACCACCGCGGCCGTCACGACGCGTGGAACTCCGAATCTTCCCCTCCCCCACTTTTTTCTGTTTCCTCCCGTGCTCTTCAAGTTCCTAATGCCTCGCTGACCTGGTCTATTCATTGGCTGCAAAGGAACAAAACAATACTCACCGGTAAGTAATGATGCGCATGTAGCGACGTTTCAGCTAATGATGCCTACTAGGATGTCGTGATCATTAGAGAAAAAGGGGATGACAAGATAAGTTCTTCGACCGCTGAACCTTATACCTTCCTAGACCCCATTTGAATGAATATTTCCTCTCATACAACCACCACATTGATGCTCCCTCTCGCAGACAAGTCTTCAACTTTACTAAGTACAATTAGCCCCGTGTTAAGTAGACTTTACCCTCCATTAGCGAGTACTAATGTATTTATGTGATCATTCTTCAACCTCGCTGACCGCCTTGTACTGGTAGTTGCAGAAGTTGACGCCTTTGTTTCCTTCGGCGGCCGCTTTGATCTGGTAGCGGATGTTGACGCTTCCGTTTCTTCTTGTCTGCCTTTTGAACTTCATTAATGTCGTGATCCAGAGGCAACTCCAAGAGGTAAACATTTCGTTCCTGATCCCAACCCTTCGGAAGAGACCATTGTTCCTTCTCACCGGTGGGACGGACGAGGACGTAGTTTACCTCAACCGACAATGGCTCCACTGCCTTTCCTTTCCCCTTCACGTCTGGCTTCTCTGTTTGCGAGGGTTGACCAGGTTCACGTTGCCGCTGGATTTGTCCGACGATATCTTCTGCCACGAGATAGCCCTTTGGCGAACCTTTATGCGAACTGGATGTTGTCATCTGCAGGAGCCAAAGATGTTGAGCCTGAGGGGGGGGAGAGAAACCAACGACAAAAGAATCAAACAGGGGGTGGTTAATTATGGTCGGAATGTAATACGTATCGTCGAGGACTAACAAGTCCCCGAGTTGGAAGGAAAGCAGTTGTCGTTTGGTTTTCGGGAAACCGGGAACCGTTTCAGATGACTCCGGGTCATTGAGGACAAAGCTATTGGGGTCCTTGCCACTGCTCATCAATCTGAGGGCCCATGTCCCATCAGTTTCGTCCGGATCAGCGATGCAACGGTGAGCATAAGGCTCAAACATCGAGTCCGCAAGGCCTCTCATCTGAGGCATGGTTAAGAAATGTTTAATCATTGAGCGTGCTTTCACCCGTGACTCATCCCACAATCGCTTTGAGAACTTCTCGGCAACGACCAGGGACAAGAACTCGATTTGCAACACCTTCGATTCAAGGGAACCGACATTGTTGAGGGAGATGAGGCGGTACGAGGGGCCTTTCACGTCTGCGAATGGGTCACCACGACTTAAGTCATCCGCAGCCTTCTGCAATTCATCGAAGGATATTGTAAGCGCGCTGTCGTGAATCTCCGCTGCTCTGTTGAAGTTTCCGAACATTGCTCGGAAAACCTGTTGGGGAATGACTCCGAAGCGTGAAATGAGACCATTCAACAGGATGTCAAAAGCATCTTCGAATGATTTGGGCAGCCCCCTTTTTGGGAAAATTTCCTGGAGAAATGCAACAAAACCAGGGTTGCTAACCGTTGATAAGAAATCCGAATCTTTCCAGTTATCCATCTGTATCACATTGTGCAATTGCTCTGAGAACAGACCAAATTTGGGAGAATGCCGTGCCCTGCATAGAAAATGCTTGAGAAGTGAGAAATCTTGCTATCAAATAACATCTTACACAATTTCGAGCTCCTTGAGGGTCCATAACGGGAACACGGTGTAATCAGGGCCTCGCTGCTTCCACCAATTATAAAGGCTCGGATTGGGTGATGGACCTTGTACAGGGAAACATCGGGGATGAATCACAAATGCTGGAACCCTCTCCTCCGGACCAAGGTCAAATAATGACCAAATGAGTGAACCAGCACCAGGGGAGGGAAGATGGGAGCCTTTTACATCTTGTGATGGACAGTAAACGCCATCGGTGTAGAAAAGTACATCTTCATCAGCTACGTGAAGTAGGATGACTTGTCCCATCCTTAGGAGACGGAGAAGTAGGTACCATATGAAAAGTTTTCCCTAGTACAAATGCCTTAGTGAAGACATACGGAAATACATGAAATAATCATACCGATGCCGGGTTGACCCGTGATAATGATTCCTGTGTCTGGCAAGCTCACGGCATTCTTCCAAACCAACTTCTCGGCCTCCACATAACAGTTGCGAATCATGAGACTATGGTCTTGAGATGCCGGCAGATCAAGATCATCAACCATTGTACCAGAGGGGTTCTCCCGATCGAAGCCCTCAGCATTGCGCCACTTGTTCGCGAACCGTTGCCAAACGACACCTCCTTTTTCCCACCGTCCGGGTTCAGGATCGTCCCATGTCCAGTTGGCAGGGTCTGCATGAACGTCACAACGTGATCACTAACTAGTATACTAGAAGGAGCGATGAAGAAGCTCACCAGCATTGGCGATAGCAAGATTGCTGAATCCGGGGTTGGCGGAGAGAAAAGTGCCAGGGGCTTGTGATGCCATCGATGTTCACGGTGAATGTGAATGTGATTCAGATATACAAATAATCATTAATACATTGCTTTTTGATTAATTGATTGGAACGCTCTGGAAAACTAACGATTTCCAGTAAAGGTCCAGAGAATGGCCCTTTTGTCTCGGGTGCTCGGGAGCCCTAAACAGGGTTGTAGATGACTCCAGTGGTTAACTTTGGAGCTGGAGCCTTGAACGAGATGCTGGATGTGCAAGCAAAAGACCAGATCTATGACCGTGGCCGCAGCGTTTAAATTATATCAAAGATCGTGTTGCAACGAAACCCTGAATGTCGGGTATCGTGGTAGCGGCACACTTGTTGGTCCAACCTTGGCTAGTCCCTAGAAGAGTTGATATAATACCGTGCATTACAACAATTTGATCGCAAGTACAAGAGCAACCCTAAAAATCACCGGCGAGGTCATCATCATCTAATTCCCCTTCTTGAATCTCTTTTGCCAACACCTTCTCCCGTTCTCTCGCTCCCTCAGCCGCAGCAAGCTCTTTTCTATGCGCATTTAAAGGATAACGCATAGCCTAGTGTCGCGGATATATTTAAAACCCCCCCCCAAAAAAAAACAAAACAGACACATACCTTGATGCTCTGATTGTGCAAGTCAAGACAAAAACCAATACGCCTCCCGAACATCTCGCTAACTTCAGGACCATAACCACCCTTTTGTGTTCCACATTCCATCCATCCCTTTTCGTGCACAATTCGACCTTCGATGACTCCGTCCCGAATGGCTTTCCCAACGATGTATTCTGCATCTTCCTCCGAATCGAGGTGGAGCTTGACGCAGATATCCCTGAGAGATATGCGGGAATACGACAAGGAAAGGCGACGAATGCCAGTCTTGATGACATTTTGGCGCAGTCTTACAATGAGGGTGTAAGTCCTGTCCGCCTCAAATTGTGCCGCGTGCTTGGTGAGAGTAGTTTGGAATTGCGATAACGAGCCACTTCGAACGGCTGATGAAAAAATTATTAGTTGCGTGTATATATGCGTTTAAAGTATGCCAGACCTTTCACGATCTCAAAGTATGCGCCGAGAGCTTTGTCGAGCACAGCATGCCTGAACAGACTTCTTTCGGGGATGTCTCCCATAAGTAGTTCAACAACGACAAAGAATTTGTGGACAGCTTGGTAAAAGCCAGGTGCAGTCTTTGGCGGAGGTGCACGTCGGATAGCTTGTTGTAGGTTGGAGTGAGCATCACTGTAGTTGAGCTGAACAGCCTTGATCCGTCCAAGATAGTAATGGTATCGCGCAAGCTGTGGATTGCCGGCAGACGTCGGGAACGTCGTCTTCGATACCAATTTGTCCGCCTGGTCATACAAATTGTAGTGTATATAGTTGCGTAAAAGGCAATTAAGGAGCGATGCCTGCGTCTCGTCATCGTGCCGCAGCGCAGCAGTTCGCTGAGCTGACAAAAACAATCTAAGTCAATCCCCGTCAGTCATATACACCGGAATATAACAGTGGGAGGACTAACGGACGAGCATCGGCCAAGCGTGCGCCAAGTTCAAACGCTCGTTCAACGGCATACCACACTTTCGCCGCGATCGGGTCCATTGACCGACGATTTAGCGTCTGGATTTTCTCCACTGTCATTTGAGCAAGCTCAAGAGCCTTCTCGTATGACGTCCGAGAGGACAACAAGCGGTAGATGATCAATAAACGAAGATACGCTTCGCTCTCTGGCGATGGGTCTTGCACCGAGTTTGTAAAAGCAGGTTTGGAGCTGACGGCGTCCACATCCATGGTAGGTTCTGGAAGCCATGATAAAAGCGACCTTTTCGTTGGGTTGTCTACAATTCGAATAGATGAACAACCTTTCCAACAACAGTTTACTCCGGACGAACCTCTGAGATACAATTCGTCGATTGCATTTCGTATGATACTCTCGTCTAGCTTCTTTCTTAACGATGTCAAAGAGCGAAGGACACGGTGTATAAAGCGTGGCTCTAGATTAGCCACTGCCCGGTCTATGAGCGTAACGTTGGCTTTCACTTCTTGTAATGGAGTGAGTGGGATAGGCTCTTCTTTTTCCTTCTTGGATTCGTCGAGCTTTGATTCATCTTCAGCCTTTTTCATTTCAACGTCGGCCATTGTGTCCAGAGTGTGGAGATCAGGAGGTGACGCGTACTCTAGATGCGGCTGATGACAGTGTCTGATGTAATAAGGTAAGCGAACGATTAAGTCTCCATAGCTAAGTGGTTATAGCATGCGATTGCAGATCGCAGGGTCCCGTGTTCAAATCACGGTGGGGACTATTAATTTTTTCTTTCTTTTCTATGCTAGCTCAAATCTTCCTGTTCATCAATGTTATCTATATACATTGTCTGGATCACTTTTGGAACTGGCCAGCAAGGCCCCGTAGTACTAGTAGAGTTACTCGTGCGAGGAATTGCATCTGACATAAGCAACACTTTTACGTGTCAAGCGCTGTGGTCTGCTTTCCAGTCGCGTCAGGCATTCAGAGCGTCATGCTCAGCCTTCTCCCAATTTCGCTGTTACTTCTCGCAGCCACTGTACGAGGTGCTCTCTTAACGGTGCAGTCACCCCGTATCGTCGTCACATCTCCAGGTTCCAACACTCCCCTACGCTCCGAGTCGTACGTCGCAACACTAACATGCCTCGTTCCATGGCACTCACCCGTTACCCTTGCCAGGTTATCAATTAAACGAAAACTCTCATCCCCCATCACCCTCAACACAAGTGATACCCTCAAGTTGACCTTCCAAGTGCTGGACAAGGAAGCAGACAAGGGCGTCCAACCCCACCAGGCCTTCCTCCGCTTCTATGATGCCGAATCAGACGAAGAAGGCATCCAACCCGTCCGAGTAACGGCCTCCGGAAAAGCCAAGTTCGAACTGGCAAGTACCAATTTTTCACTTTGAAAAACAAAATATTAACCTCCGTCATACAGAACATGTCTAAACCCCCAGCATCCTTCCCTCCCACTTCAACCGCTCCCCTCCAAGTCACTCTAATCATCGGATCACCAAATTACTCTCCCATATCCGTTGACTTGTTCGATCTTGCTGTCCCGCCATCCCTCCCGGCCCCCGTCCACCCGGACGAAGCCTCCTTCCATCCCCTCCCCGAAATACAACACGCCTTCCGGGCAGACGAAAAGCTTCCCCCAAGATTCATCTCTGCCTTTTTCGCCTTGCTCGTTCTAGCTCCCTGGGTCGTCCTCGTGGGATTGGTAAGTTTCTCTCACTCTATACCAAAACCCCCGTAACTGATGCGAACCTCCTCTACGCACGCAGTGGTCACAGAACGCTCCTAGTCCAACACACTTTTTTTCACTTCACATCCTTCCCTTCATCCTAACCCTCGGCGCATTCGAAGCGTTACTCTTTTGGTACTGGGTTGCTCTCAAACTAGGCGATGTATTGTTCTACGGTTCTATTCTCGGTCTAGTCGCGTTTTTTACTGGAAAACACGCTCTCGCGAGTATAGCTAGCAAAAGACTTGCGCGTAAATAGTGCAAATATTTACTCTCTATGTGGTACGAAATGGAAGATATTTAGAATGAATTTGTGCCACGTCGTGACTGGCTATTTAAAGCAAAGCAAAGCAACTTTGTTTCATATCAATTCTACCAAGTCGGGAATATATCGGTATCTAGTCGTGTCCAGATTTTACTAGAAAAACGGTAGCAACCAAGTGTTCTCTATGACGCTAGCATGCGGTGTCCGGAATAGATATAGAATAATTTTGGCAGGCAAACGCCGGTTATATAAAAAAACATAGTATGCCAAGTGTTCATCAGAATGTTAAAGGAATGACGATTATAGATTAACTTTGAGAGTTAGCTGGGACGGCTGCAGTGTACCTGCGCTGACAGTAGCTGCAGGAACGTTTGGTCCATTAAGTTGGAACGAGATAGAGTTGTCGATCAATTTTCCAGAACCGTACTGGGACATGGCTGTAGGTGCTTGAAGCGGGTGACATTCGGTGTTGAATACGTCTAGAATGAGTTTAAGCGCAGGTATCTCGTCTATTCAGCGGAAATACTCACATTCATCAAGGCTGATGGTTTCCGGATTATCGAATGTGAGGTATCTTTTCGTTGGTTAGTGCTACTTGTCTAACGCATGAAACCCGATTAAAACGTACAGGTATTTCAGAACCTCTGCAAACCAGAAACTTTCCGTGTCATCGATCCTGCCGGCACTTATATTGTTCACATCATTCAGGCCCGCTGCACCCCCGTTTCCAACTATAAGATAGTCGTTGAAGCTCTTGACAGCAGCGAGAGCACGGTTATAATATTTCACGTCGCCAGTAGCACGCCACGCATAAAAATTGGATTCGAGGACTTCAGGTCTCAGAACATAGTCGGAAGTCAAGATGTAGAATCCATTTTTATTGTAGAAGTCCAGTTGCTCCTGGTTTGGCGCACCGGAACCAGTGAAGTTCCCATCGGGTGATATGTATGCGAAGACTTCAGGTCCAATACCAGTCCTGATAGACAGCGTCGATTAATTCTGGACCTCCTAACGTCGCATATACTCACTGTGTGCCTGCGTATGTATTCCAACACGCGTCAACAAATTGAAGGCCAGCTTTGACGATAGTATCATTGTTCAACATCTTGCCGCCTGAGTAGAAATATTAGCCCATATTTCCTAAAACCTTCGAAATAGCTACCTAAGATCCAATTTCCACCGGCGAAACATTCCAAGTGAGAGCCAATGTAGACAATATCTTTCTTGTCGTCCAAGTCTGCTATGTAGACGTGATTACCTACGGTTGACGTCTGTAGATCGAATATCAACAAAGTATCTTGACCAGTTATCCAGAACACTCACTTTCATCAGAGTCCGAATTGACGAGTCGACAGCGGTAGCCCAGGTATCAATAAGGAGAGTATCACTTGGGTTGAAAAGCCGCGTGTATTTTGCGTAATATTCGAAACAACTATCCGATCCTCCTCCCCAAGTCTATGCAAGTCTTTAATCAGGGTATAACATATAGTCTATCATACTTACGACATAGCCGCCTACGGAATTACCAGTTACAGGATCAATGTCCTGGGCGGCAAGTCCTGATGAGTATCAGCATTCTGAATGTGATACTCGATGACAAACGCAACAATAACTGACCTGGAAGGGGGGAGGGCTAACGTACAACGGAATCAATAAGAAAACGTATATAAGACAAAGAGGCAAAGCTCACAAGCTTGGCAATGTGCTCGACGGCTTTGAGGGCTAGATTTGCATATGTTTGATTCTTAGTATACTTTGACAACGTCCCAAATTCAAGTGACAACTAGATAAACTCATTAGATAGCATGATTCAACATGTGCATTGATACTCACAGAGGCTGCTTCGGCGATATTGCTCTATGTGGAATTTTGAGAAAGATCAGGATTATGGAACGTCCAAACTTACAATGGCATCCACTGGAGAATTGGTTGTGAAGTTCAGGTGTCCGAATGGAATAGTGTTGCCCTGCATTCGTTAAGTCTCAGATTTCCAACATGAATTTCGCGGACTCACGTAAGACCATGCATATACAAGCTTGTCACCTATCTGCTGAGCTTTCTCGAGTAGGATAGGATATTGATAACCCGTGAGCTCGTACGCGCTCAACAAACCACCAACCCAACGGATAGTGGTCTCGAAGACACTATACGAATCACTTAAAAGCTGAAATCATAAGTAGAGTTTCCATTCTCACCTGATGGTTTCATCAGTGTCAGTCACGTTAAAGTTCGTCTTGCCTATTTGTTTAACTGCCTCCGCGATCCAGTCCTTATCAACCGGTTGAGGCGATGAACATAACTTGACTTTATGGGACAAACCTCGAAGCCCATAAGTACCTACACGGTGCATTGAGTATCTATATGACTAAAATGGACGGGCCTGCAAGACTTACCATGGTACCCAGTGCATCCACAATAGACGCGCCTGTTTTGATCTCAATATTACTGCTTTTTCACCGATCAATCGACATACCCCATCCACCGAGTCCATCAACGGAACCTTTGCAGAGACTTGGTCAACATGCTGTTAAAACACGCGCACGGCAAACACTCACCCTGAGCAATAGGAGCAACATCATCGTGCCCGAACGCATAATCTCTACGCGACAATCAGTCAAACAATCATCCTTGTTTAAGGTTGAACAGCGTACGTATACACTGAGTAACTCTCGAAGAATAACTGCTTCACAGCAGCTTTGTCTTTGGGAGCGCTGGCAGGTAGCGTGATGGAATCACTTTGAATCTGGCCAGTTTGACCGAGAAGGGCATGGGATAAGATGAGAAGGGCTGTCGCGACGTGAAGCTTCATAGCGACGGAGGGACACGCGACAGCACGAAAAACCAGTGGTTAGCGGCCGCGCCCTCTCATATATAGAAAATTAGGATGGTGCAATATATAAAATTGCTGGCATCGATCACCGCAACCCTGACCGTTGTTCGGGACCCAGAGACAACAGATCTAATTTGGGAGCCTTTTGTTCATCATGTGAAAGTGTGCGTAAGAAAATCAAGCAGAGAGCGATCACTTGGGACAACACCTGCTCCCGATGCCGTGAAGAGCCTATTCACGTTGGAATCGTAATACCCTGAGCGCGCCTTCATTGAAAACATTGTTGCACGACGTCTACCTCAGTTCGGCTGCGCTTTCGGAACGTATTACTTTAGGAGCAGTGGTAACTGGCCATGGGTTTCACTACCGAGGAGTGTAGTAGCCTAAGATGAAACCCATATGGGCCAAACTGCCCGTGATTAACTACGCAGTCACGTCACATCCCGCCTTTTACTTCGATCTCCACGGGTTATGGGCATTATGAAGCGCGTAAAAGAACCGTGGTGACAAAGTCATTACTACAGCAAGGCATCAATAGCTCGAATTGAAACCTTGCAGCAACCGCGTTACCACCATACAACCTTTGGGCTAGGAAAGATAAATACATCCTCGTCCCCCGGCATTTCGATCCCATGTCTGTAATAAGTGGTGATAAATGTTTGCACGCTCGTGTGGCACGCGCAAGCGCACTTACTTTGTCTTTAGATGAGATTTAAATCCGTTAAATGTCATTCTCGCAAGCCTGTCGGGCATATACCGTTTAAATGTATGTGACACTTCGTATAGACACAGTCGACAACCATATTTCTTCTCGCCTTGCGATTTCTTGCCCTTGGCAGAACAGTCAATGAGGTCTTTCACCAGGCCAGGAACGAGAGTTTCGCTGAGGAGTATCTGCATCCCATTCGGTTGACCAGTTGGTTGACTGGATCGGAAGAGTCTCATTTCCATATTATCATGGCCATGACGATGACAATGGCCAATCTGAGACGTCATTGATCACAAGCATATTAATCGATATACAGCCACGTACAACATTTTCATCTGTCAATACCAAGTTGGGCTGACAGGACATACATACAATCATCTTCGGCTGCCGCTTGCCAAGATCGAGACGTCGCTTTCGAAATAGCTTAAGTGAGTCAATAGATGCCTCGTCAATGGATAGTAATGTCAAAAGTTTCCTCATAGCATCGGTTGCCTATCAATCGCGTTAACGCTATGAGGCACACAGAAGGAATCACTACTGACCCTCTGGTCTCTTTCGAACCTTGATGCATCCCATGACTCGCATTTTTCATTTTCATTTTCATTTTCGTCTTTGCTGTCTGATGTTTTACACTCGTGTCTGCAAACCCCAACAAAATCTAAACAAGAATCCATCTTGTAGTGGTTGGATACAGTATGACAATTCTTGCACCGGAAACGAGCAGTCAGTCGGTCGAGAGGATGCAGCACAGTAGCGCTTGCAGAAACCCATCTAGGGAACCCCAGCGCATCGGTAAACGATTGCCTTGCATTGAGTTCCCACTTTGAAAGTTCGGCTTTGATGACGATTTGGATTTCGGGCTTCTTTAAAAGATCACGAAGATTGCGCGGAGGGGCGACTCGTTCCCGACGTCTGCGGGGAATCTTCTGACCATCAAAGTTTAGTAGGGAACCTTCGATCGTGGGGAGACGTAGGAACATTGGAAAAGGAGGTAAAACCATTGCCGGTTCTACCGAACGGAAGTGCTGATACAGAACAGCCAAGGCAGCCAGATTATTTTTTGATAATGCTTCGAGTCTTTTGCGTTCGCGTTGCTGAGCCAACATCAGCAATTCACATTCCACTGTCGATGCAATTCGCTCGAAGTCTGCAATAACCGGTCAATAGATGACCTTACAGGATGAGGACAAACTAGCCGTTGATCTCGAGGAACTCCGCGTGCATATTGCTGGAACTAAGCATAGGACCATAGCTGCTGTGCTCCCGAAGGTCAGAAAGCTCATAGCCATTCTTATTGGCAATCATTTTTGACCTGTCCCCTCACATTTAAGTAGTGTGATTGTCCCATGTTCTAATGCCACGTACATGAGTAAGTTTGCGAATTTACTTCTGCCCCGTTCTTTGACGTCGTCTCGCTTCCAATGCGAGAGGGCCACACAGAACTATATAATATGTATGCGTGTCACTTTCCATAAATGTGGAACAGGATTCATTGGACTAACCTCCATCCACTCTTCGTTCTTTTTAATAGCTATCTCCAGCTTCTGCGGAATGACATGAGGCGGTATACAATGCAAATGGCAGGGTTTTCTTACGCTCCGGTATATTTCTTCACCCTCTACCTCCAAAATGCGCCTCCACTTTCCCTTGGCTTGTTCCCAGTACTTCTGTCGACAATGGGGTTTATAACTGGGCCCTAGTTAGGTAATAAGCCAGATTAAAACCATATGTCGTCCATAAAAGAAGACGCTGACAAGTATCGTAGGATAAATGGTGATTGAGTCTTGTACGTTCCCGTGCTGTAAAAACGTCACAAAATAAGATCGCGTCTCTCGTGAACATTTTGTACATTACCGAGGCACCATTCTGATTCTACTAATGGAACCGCCCTCAAGATGTCCTTGTTCTGTCCTTCATCAGTATCTAAATTTGGTAGAAAAAGTCTTGAGCGGGAAAAGCGTCAGGCAAATTTGCTTGAGGGAAAAGAAAACTCCTACGGTGGAATCCAGAACAAGTGCTGACACTTCCATAAAAAGTTTTGACACGTTTTCTGCTCTGATTATGAGTGACGCCAGTAGGAATAGTTAGGATTCAACAAGCACCTTGTTGCATAAGCGTAACTTGATGGCGAATGAGCAATACTTCTCTTTCGTATATTCTCGACAGATCTTCGACAGGGCAAAAGATTAATATATCCTGCCGGAAGGTAAAGAATATAAACACCGACTTCGCATTTCCCACCGTCAAACACGAATGCAGCATACGCAGGCTCAGTCATCCCGCTAGGAGGGTCAGGCATGCCACGATAAAGACTCTGTCCAGTATTCCTCCTTGTACTTGACCAGATTGTAGCATTCGATGGATCTACAAGCATCACGCACAAATACTTGCTGCATCGGGCCACAGCGAGAACATCTCGTGTTGAACGTGTATGGATCAAGACCTGGGATATTATTTCCGCCGGCAATAACATCAAAAGATCGTCTTTAGGGAGAGTTGAATCCGAGACGCGTGGAGTGTTCGCGTCAACGGCATTGGCCTTTTTGGCTCGCTTTCGTGGCATGTCCTGAAAGAGACGTTTGGTACGTTACAGTCACACTAACAATGCAGGCTTGGCCCTATTTCCATACTCAATATACTAATAAGTCACAATTTCCCTCCAGACTTCCGGGGAGACAAGTACATCCTCATCAGCGATCTCATCGATTCCATGCCTGTTCCATGAGCTGTAGATCAAGCGTAGAGAAATTCCAGGCTATTGAACTCACTTGGCTTTTACATGTAATCGGATTCCGCGAAACGTCATCTTCTTCAAACTCTGACCCAATGTCTTGACATCGATATCTGTTTTCATGGCTGCTTGATACAGACAGTGACGACAAGTAAACTCTTTCACATCATTCCACAGCCGTGTATCTTTGCGAAGTTTGGTCAGGAGAGTTCGTACCACATACCAGTGTCGAGTCAACGGGTAAGTACGATTTAGGTCCATCTGACGTTCGTGCTCAGGATCATCTATTCTTCTTATTTGCATGGCCTCGTGCCTACGGCAGTGGTGAGCCTACTTTTAACGTGAGGGGGTTGCTATACGTAAGTCTGGTAGCTCTTACAACGTATTCAGGTGCCAGATTCGCATACGGCTCGCAGGATATGCATGATATCTCATCAATGTTGAAGTTTCCCACTTTGGGTTCCGACAACATATCGTCATATATGAACGAGCTGAAGGGGCAAGACGAAGCGAAGACGCGCCGAAGGCGGTCGTCATATATGAACTGACGGGCGGAGGTAATCTTGGGCGGATCTTCGCATTTTGAGCCGTTAATCTCGGAAAATGAACGTAGGCGAGTTTCATCTAGTTGGAACAACGTGAAGATCTGTCTAACAGCTGCAATTGCCTTCCAGACAATAAATAAATAGAGGGAACCACTGCCGATTCTTCCTCACCTTTTCGTCTCTCACAAAGTTAGTTGCTGTCCACAACTCGTTTCCCGGTTCTTTACCATCGGCGCCCCCACATTCATGTGCACAGGCTTCGGCAAAATCCAGAGATGCGGCCCCCTGAAGGCGTCTGCTAGCTTGAATGCATTTCTTGCATTGAAACCAGGCGGTCAACCTGTCAGCCGGATGCAATATCTTCTTCTCCTGAGCGGTGGCAAAATCATGGTATCCCAAAACTGCCGCCATCTGATTTCTAGCTTCGCTCTCCCATTTTGCCAATTCGGACCGCACGACACCCATTTCCAAAAGGTTTTGCATCGACTTCTTTATCTCGTGGTTAGCCAAAGAGAGCAAGGACCTGATTATTGGAAGTTGTTGGAACGTGGTCAATGGAGGTAAAATAATGCTCGGCGTCTCTGCACGCAGACGGTGATAATATGCTTCCGTGATTGATCGAATGTCTTCCATCTCTTTTCTCTGCCTATTCTCAGCCAGCGTCAACAACTCCAGATCGAGGTTAACCACCGCCGTTTCATCATCTAGATATATTTAATTTCAGCAAGGTTGCGATATCCAGGAACAAATAGCTCACTTTTGGACATCTTGTCAAAGTGTTTCGTGTGGAGACGACAAGCTTTTCCGTAACTCGTATGGTTTAGAAGATCATTGAGGTTGTAACCGTTTTGCTTAGCAAATGATGTGGCACTTGACATGCAAAATTAGCGACCTCTGAAGAAGGAGAAGTAATTTCGGCTGTACATGCGACGGTTGTGTTGTTTAAGGTTATGGGTTGCCTTGAGATATTCAAACCTCCATCGATTGAGTTTAATGCAAAACTAGTTCATTGTCATTAAAATAACTCTTATTCCAACTTTGAATCACTACCTTCATCCATTCATTGTTCCTCTTGACCGCACGTTGCTGAAGGAAATATGAGGAAAAGTTGTCGAAGTAACGTGCAGATCCAGACTCGCCTTGTTATTCTCATCGTAATTTTTTCGATAGATACTATGCTTTTCATCTTTACAAGCCGGCGTTTCAATGAATCCTGTTCCCCGGCCCTGATTCACAATAAGTGACTCACCTTTGACGGAAAAGCCACGGATTAGAAAACGACTGGGATTAGAGATGTACTCTGGTGACATATTATAGCCACAATAACCGAAAAAAGGGCCAAGTTACCTATGCACTGGGGTGACTCCAATCTCGGAATCTCCGGCTCTGGCGGCACAAGATAGAGAAGCCTCTGATCACTGAGAGAACATAAATATATTGGAGACAGAAAGAACAGTCTTACTTCGCGAAATCAAGAAGGCAATTTGTGCGACACATCGCCTGCATCAGTCATTAGAATCACGGCACAACAAGCGCTAATGGTTGGATAGAATCTAACATTCATGCATAATCTGAGCTTCAAGGCGAATGAAATATACATCTGTTTCGTCTCTTTGTAGCACATCTATGGTTTAAACCACTTCAAAAGTCGGCGACTATCAACTAGATTCAATGACTTACCGCGCATTCTCCGGCATCGAACACAAACGCTGCGTAGGCGGACTCAGTCATGAATCCCGGTGGGTTAGGCATGGGTCTCGGAAAGCAGAACCGTCGTGCCCTCTTCCAGATAAATGTTCCCGAGGGACTTGTGAGTATGCTGCAGAAATGCTTGCTGCATCGGGCAACTGCTAGTATGTCTTTTGTTGAACGCGTGAACACGAGTACATCAGCAAGGAGGTCAAGTGGCAGAGTTTCAAGCAGGTTAGTCTTGTATATTGCGGGTGAGCTCATGGCGGGGTATACGACCGTGACAGTCCAGGAGGATACGGTCACGCCCATCGATGGCGTCAGTTGAAATACCGCTTCGTCTCCCAGTTACCTTGGATGGTGTATCTTAGGAATGGAAGGATCGTTGCGATGGACCAGGTCGGTTGACGGGGGGCGTTTACTACTTGCAACTCAACAAGGTTGCCTCTTACGTTCCTTTGTAATTCTGAAGCTGACAACACCTTAGACATCCTGTCTTGACCCTGAGGACATTAAGCTGCGCAGCCATGCCATCTGAAACCACTGGAACCCGGGAAGGTTAGCCACACGAGGATGGAATTTGCCGTCTGATGTTGATATGCGCATTATTCCTTGGAGCAAAGCCCCCCTTTTCGATCTTGGCCTGAACTAACCTGATTGTCCGTCTAGTGGCTCCATCGCGTTTATCCGAATAATGTTGAAGTGACATTCGTATTTTGTCAGAAACCCAAACCTTACCGCACTATAACCATGGTGCGGCCGCCGTAAAAAACTGGGGTAGGAAGCTGTTCTCAGCAATCGCTCTGGTCTTCCACGTCCCCAGACACCTAAACCTGTGCCAACAATAACTGTTAGTGATCACACAAAAATTATTGCCAAGCTAGCAAATGCCTGAGCTAATACTGGAGGCAGTGCGGGATCAGCGGCAGCCATAGACTCGGAGCAGCCAGTATGGGACCAGGACGATGTGATATTAATATCAACAAATGGAGAGCTGGGACCGCTGCGTCTTATGGACACGCATCCCCTCCCATTTCCTATTGAATCATGACCCGCCCGATTGTCCCAATCACGGTTCTAGATTCGCTGCCCGAGATTTGTCGTACTCGCGCCTCAGATTCAAGTGTATCAGGAAATCCAAATTTAGTGATTAATAAATTAAAATAAGACTCGTGATGTTTCATTGTGCGTAATGCTACGTGCCGGGCGTTATTATGATACGAAACGATGTATATTACGATTTTTTAACTCGTTTGGCGTTCTAGCTTTCTAGGATCCGGTAGCCAAAGTCAAGGAATGACACCATGATTTGAGCGCTAAGTATGTTGTCATGATCAAGATTCAAGACCAGACGACCAACGGATGAATAAGGTATCTATTTGAAGGTTTCGTCTATGCAGATACGTTATTCTCACGATCATTGTGGGCGGCCGGATTTGAACAGCTGCGTCGGGCCGGCGCTACTCCACGACGCGTGAACACTTCGCCGCTCGCCGCTCGCTACGCCAATTCCGAGCATTGAAAATGTCAGAATATCGTTCAGCAAGGTGTCCAATGAGTTATATACCAGGGATGATTATTGATGGTTTTAACGGCAGCGCTAGCCAACGCTGTGCACTGCGGCGGTTTGCTAGTTGATTATCCGATTATGATAAAGTAAAGCGGAACAGGGCTATCGCTGACACATACTCAAGTACTCAAGCCGCTAAGCGTATTCCGGATTGCTTAAAATCTAGTCAAAATCGACATGGAAAGCACGCGTCTCCCCATGCCCTCATTACCGATCAAAGTTGGCTTCGTTGGTCTCTCTGCTAAAGGAGGTTGGGCTTCAGTAACTCACGGCCCTGCCATATCATCGCTCTCCGATGAATATACGCTCACGGCGATTTCAACGTCGTCTTCCGAATCTGCTTCACAGACAGCAGACAAGTTCTCCAAGAGTACCGGACATCCGATCAAAGCATATCACGGAAACACGGACGGTATTGCTAGCGACCCAGATGTAGAACTTGTCGCAGTAGCTGTCAAGGCTCCTGATCATAAGAAGTCGGCGCTTCCGGCAATCAGCGCCGGGAAGCACATCTTCCTTGAATGGCCTGCGGGAGCTAGCCTGGCAGAAACTACTGAACTTGCTGAAGCTGCGCGTAAGCAGGGAATTAGAAGCGTAGTGGGGTTGCAAAGCAGACAGTCAGGCTCGCTTAAGAAGGTATGCCGAATTTAGGTCGACGTACGCCTTATTTAGCTGATTTTCAGGTACGGGAATTGCTTGGAGAAATTGGCCCAATACGATCTACAACGATTGTGAATGTTCCAGCTCACTCCCCGTACTAGCAATTTGTTCATAAACCGACTCTCTAGATGCATATAGTGCCTCGCGAAATGGCAATATGGGGACCTCAAGTCCATGAATCTCGTACTTATATCCATGATCCCAAAGCTGGTGTGTTTTAACTTCATTCACTACTGCCCAAGTGTAACCTTTCGTCAGGCACCTCAATTGTGACCATAATACTGGGTCATTTGTTAGACAGCGTCCTCCAGACCCTCGGAGATTTTGAATATGTTAGCACTACCGCTGAAATTGTCTATCCAACCGCCAAAGTCATCGGAAAAAGCAGTTACCCTGGAGGAAATGACAAGGTCGCGAAAGAAATCGATGACGCTATCCAAGTAACTTCGCCGGATCACGTTGCTGTTACAGGCAAGTTCAAATCTGGAGCAATAGCAAGCATAATGTTGCGTGGAGGCATCAAAACCACTGAAGGTCGCAGATGTTTTCTGTGGGAGATTGATGGCGAGGATGGCTCAATCCGCGTCGAAGGTACCCGTCTAACAGACTTCTTCGAGCAGCAGTATTAATTGCTGTCCGTAGGACCCGGCATATTTGGTATCCACGCTTGCAGCGTCTATCTGAATGGGAAGCTTGTACAAGAGCCTCAGGCGGGAGAGATGTTAATGAGCATTACGACTGCTTGGGCCGAATTCGCAAAGGATAATGGCAATTATCCGACTCTAGATGACGCAGTTAAGCTCCATCGGCTACTAGAAGACGTCAAACAGAGTGCAGTAGAAGGTCGGAGGATCTATGTACAGTGAAAGAGAGGTTTCATGTGAGTGAGGTTCCGTTTTCTTGGTACTGATTAAAAGTGTTCACGAGTGACACAGGGTGTCGGTAATGATAATGAAGAGATCAATGTGTAACGTATCATACTTGTGTGTTTTTCCCACTTGCCGCATAGTGTACATGGGATGGAAAGTAGATCAGCGGTAATTCCTGTTTTGTTCTGAGTTACGAATACGCTGTCGCTTGACGTCGTTTTCGACGTGAATTTGACCCGGGTTGTTGGAGTCGAATTTACGGGTGCCACGACAGTAAAAAAAATATAATGATGGTGCTCCCAATAGTACGTGAACGTATGGTGATGTCACCTTGATACGTAGTTTTTGGGAGGACCCTGACATCGGGAACGCAGACAATATCGACGCATGGTAGACGAACGCACTGGCGCTCGAAGAATCCAGAAATCCGACCCCACATAACGTAAGATGTCCTCAATACAATAGTCATACATATCATATCACTATTAGCCCAGAACGTATCAACGGGTATATCGTATCCGCATGAATAGCAAATCTTCCTCTCGCTAAGACTCAGAGTACCTGTATATTTTGTGCAGTCTGCAGGGGAAGTGTTAGGTCGGCAAGCCAGAAGTATGGTCTACCTCTGGGTTTTCCTTGGAAGAAATGAAATCCGTATTAGATGGGGAAGACGAGAGTTCCTTTCGAGGTGAAAACACAATGCTTGTTTCTTCTTGCGCAGTATCTCGGACGACCAAAGCGTTCGCCTTCTTGTTTGGTAAGTTCTGCAATTGGGAACCCAACTTGGCGACAGAGATGTTGATCTGCGCATGGCGTCAGGTGCAAATAAGTATGCGTACATGTGAAGAGACATACTACTCTTGTCTCGTTTAATATATCTCTTAAACCGTGCCGTACATTTAAAGTATCCATTAATGTCTGGTCGCTAAGAGCTAAGTTCTGAGGCGTAAAGAGAAAATCGCTCACATTTGTGTATATACGTCCGGCTGGGAAAGCGAATAAGCAAAAAAGGTTACTTTGCGGCGTCACCCCTATTAACGATATATCAAGGAGTAGCATCAACGATGGAGAAGACTTACGGAAGGTAATCAAAGTTCCCAATGCAAAAATAGTACAAAAGACACCACTCTGAATTGCGAGGTGCATAAGACGGGATATGATGGAGTTTGTCCGTTCAAAATGCGTTCGCGCCGCGTACAGAGAAGTTATCAAAAAGCCTAACCACTATGATGTTAAATCACGCAGAGAAACCTCGGCTTGTGGACGCACCGCAAATAAGAAGATCCTCAGCTACTTGAAGCGTGATCGAACAAGTCATAAGAGTGCTTAAAACACTAAATTTGGCAAAGCTACTAGACCATTAGTTTCCGATCTGAACAGAGATCCTCCTTTGAACGTACACATGGATAATCCATGCCCTGAAAGGTATATGTTTCTGCCCATCTGACATAATTAATAAATGAATCATACCGAATACCGAGTATACAAGCCGTGACGAAACAGCTCATGGCTAAAACACTTAAGAAGCTGTAAAGGAGCTTGCTGTTTGTTAAACGGTATACCCTTCAGAACTAACATATCAACAAGCTAACAGTGTCCGCATATTTTTGACATACCGGTAACCAAGGAAAAGGTTCGTGATGATCATTACGATGGAGTTTAATATTGGAGTTAAAGTGTGGGGCCAGATAGCATCTAGTACTTTTTTAGCAAGTCAATCCCGTACCGTTCGGCGCGGAACTTACATGCCAAAGCCTCAGGATTGGTGAAATTTGTCACACTCCCCATATAGTCAGTGCCTGGCGCTTCAAGTTATTAGTGGTGCACCGCTTACCAGTATACCCAGACCATATATATAAGACTAACACACGAGAGTTCAGTCTTATCACATACCAAACACGATTAAATGCTTACGATAGACTATGGAATGTGTCAGTAACGATTAAGACAACAACCATTATCCTTGCGGTTGTGGGTTAGTGGGTTACGTTTGGGCAAATTAGGACTCACCTGATCCATAGTGGATCCTTGAATCCTATGACAGCGCGCGTAAACGTGAAGTCTCTGCACAGATTCTAATTGGAAAATGACATACCTGAACTGTAATATGTAATAAATTGAGACGAAACCAGACCGAACAGATAGGTGTTGACTAGCAATTATGAGAGGTGCGAATTCAATGGGATCAATAAATCTCACTGAAGACGCCTAGGAGGAGAAAACCTGAAGGCTTGTGTAAGGCTTTCAACTGCATCCGGTTGCGTACTCACCAACACTTTGGACGTAAGCACCCATGACGGATACACAGGACTGCTTTTAGTCAAAAAGGTAGTCTTGAGCAGAACCTTGTATTGCGTGTGTGGATTTTATATTCTCCACCCTGAAACGGTGACCACCAAATATGGCTTTGCGAATCATCACATGAGCCTCTCCGTGTTTCGCGCTCAGGCCCCATCTCTCCCTCATCCATGAAACGCAGATTGCTGTGATGATAAACCTACAATGTTGTAATACTTCGGCAAGTCGCGTTGATCGATTTGGCACCAAAGCTTCCCGTGAGAAGTGGCATCTACTGTACTTGGTATTGATCTGGAAAGGTAAGATTAGCTCGAATGCGAATCTGAACGCAACAAGGGGGCGATCGTTCCTCGATAACCTGAGGTTTCAATTAACCAGTAGTGCTTACTGGGGGATACGTGCATCCTTCGACGGACATGGAGTATTACAATGATGTTTTGTCGGTTTTAACGTCGCATATAGTATAGAAAGAATGTAGTCAGTTTTGATTACGATGTTATCGGCACTCCCTCATGGAGAACCTTTCTGTGAGTCTGACAGTCGCACTGGCAGATCCCACGCTATCTGTCACTGCGATCTTATAAGAACAAGGCCAAGTAATTGAGAATCCCGACTCGGTTTTTTTTTTCGAAGTTACCACAGGGTGGAAAGGGATGATCCATGTCAAGGTCATACTCAGCTGACATGTGTCAGAACTTTCTGGCTGGTTGAAGTTCGACCAGCTTTAGTACTTGACAGTGACACCAATTAAAGAAGATCAGCCATTTGCCTGTCCAGTGCACCACTCGCCGAGCCCCTTCAACGCCAAGCAGCGGTGGCGTTGCTCGAGTCATGCAGTAAACGTTTTTAGGCGCCCGAGTTAGCGGCGAGTACTAGTGGTCGGCCTTGCAACAATTAAACTAGATAAGCGTCGGCAAAAACCGACAGCGAACAATTCCTGTGCGACTTTTGTATATTGACATGATACGATTACCACAGGGCAACTATATCATAACTATCAAAGTACCACATGAACTCGGAGAACATAGACGGAAGGTACGTTGAAAAACCTTGTTTCAATTTTGTTTAGTTTTCTTGGGTATTGGTTCAGGCAATCACTCATTCATTCATTCGTGGGAGCAATCAAGGTGGCGCACGGGGTAATAGCATCGAATGGTTCTTTCCCCGTTAGGCGGTCGGTGGTTGAACGTGAGCGGTCGAAGGAATGTATTCGAAGAGGGGCGTGGGTACAACAGACCCATAGTTA